>JBBNAF010000046.1:0-600000 GCA_039657365.1 Stephania yunnanensis
GAAATACTCATCTCCAATCCTGGAGCTATTCATATCTATTTGGTTAGGGTGGAATTATGTTTGTAGTCATTTGTTTTTGTTTTTGTTTTCTTCTCTATTCAAGTCTGATTGAAAATAATCTAGTTTCTTAGTTTGATGAATACTGGAGAAACTGGAGATCGATTGCCAAACTTCCTGGATGAAGAATAACAAAAAACAGTCCTGAAATCCTGTAATTTTCAGTTATCAGTTAGTGAAAAGGAGTTGTTGCTAGTTTGCTCACAAGTCTTGCTTCCACCATTAACACTCTTTAACGCTTCGTTTGGGAGTAGTCGCGGGAGCTTACCAAAGGAGCCCTAAATTCCTATACATTCCTATACTATAAGTCGATTTTGATTTCGAAGGCTGATGGATGATCCAGACAGTATGGCTTCTGTAGCATTTTGATGGAGGGAGGGTGCTTCTATTTTGCAAAATATCTATGGCAAAGGAAGTGTCAATTGTTGGAATGGCTTGTAAATATCTAGTGATAATAAGCCAAGCAAGATGGAATTTATGTTTGATGGTGGTGGTGTGACTTCTTGTTAGGTGAAGTAGTGGTTGTTAAAGCCTTGCAAGTACCCTCAACACTATGCATAATCCCCAAGCATGTCTCTCTCTTTGTTATATCTTATCCATCCAACCATTCGTCTTTTTAGGACTCAATTGTTGTTATCCACTTAGCCTTCCCCACTTTGCAATGCTTTGCTCATTGATTTGACACGGAGTCTGAAGTCACCGAGTAAAAAATTAAGAGTTTGAGTTTTAAAAATAACAAGTTAGTTTCTTTCTTATCCAAATAGTACTCTCAACACAATCTTAAGTGTTTTTTGATGTTTGTGTTAAGATTTGTATCCGTTCCAAAATCAATTAGTTCAGAAATTATGGCCACCAATTGTCAACTCAACTCTTACACCCCACAAAGCACTTTTGCCACTTTTACACCTCATAAAGCAGACAATCTTGAATGGATAAGTAACCGGCCATTCATTCCATTTTGAAAAGTTATACAACATGGCTATTTTTCTCATCATCCACATTGATGGACCCCATTGACATGGGAAACTGGGAGTTCCTTGAAATATTCAAAGATCTACAACAAAAACAACAACAAATGTACAAAAGATCCAAAATATGAAAGGAAAATATTTGAAGGACAACACAATGTCTCATTATAAAACACATTAACTCATAAAAATTCTTCATATAATCTCGACCAACGTATTATATATCGAAATATGTATATACTCGCTTGGAGATATAAATAACTTTTATGAGTCGATATGACTTGTTGTGTGACATGGTGATGCCATTTTAGCACTACTCAATAAGAAAATGCCTTTAAAGTTTGAACAAAGTGGTAAAAGTTGACATACTCTCTATTTCTGCCTGTTTGAATACTCTCTGCAAGTCTGCAAAGATTGCAATGACCCCATCATTATAAAATCTCTCAGGAACATTAACAGGTCAAGATCTAGAAAAACCTCAAAAGCCTGCACAGACAACACCTCTATGTACAGACACAATCACTCAACAACTAAAAAGAAGATAGTAGTACTAAAAAGTCTTCATGAACATATCCAACTAATAAGTTCTTTCTATCTTCCTGCATGTGAAAGCAAAGTACACTTGTTATCAGAGGTCTTGATTGGTTCTTTGATTGGTGTTGAAGGAAGAAGAGATGGTGGGCTTGGTGAGGTTGTTGTTGAGGGAATTGGCTCAACCTCAACAGGCTTTGGTGTGTAATTGAAGGAGAGATCCTTGTTTGCAGCCAAAGCAATGAGTTCTGACTCCTCCAGCCCTTTTGGAGGCCCAAGACTAGACCTTTCAGTGCTGTGCTTGGCCAATGCATCCTTGAATTTCTTAATCTGCAAGAATCAGAACATGGGTATTCAAAGAATCAGCAAAACCAATCAAATCAATCTTTTATACAATTTTTTTTTTTTTTTTTTTTTTTTTTTTTGGTACCGGTGGGTATCCAGGCGTGACTATTCTCACGAGGCTTTACGTACTTTAGTTCCTCGAACAATCTTGATGCAATAGGAACAAAGCTCGCTCGTACTGTTGAGTCAACCCGTCCGAGTTTCTTTTATACAAGTTTAAAAAACAAGAAGAGAACTCACAGTGGCATTGGTGCAGCTGAAGCTACAAAGCCGGCCATGGGCGCCTCTATAGAATCTGAAAAAAGGGAGTACATGAACATTGAGACTGTAACACATTGATTTGTGCTCTTCATTGTTGATTTGAAGGAATTGGACATCTGGGTTCATCTCAGCAATTTGACAGATCTGTCACAACAACAACAACAACAACAACAGCAATAGCAACGAAATTAATGGGTTGGTTACTAAATTTCTGATCTTGAACAAGAAAACACAGAAAATATACAAAGATCAAGACTTTTCAATATTTTTGGCACCTTTGGATGCAAAGCTCTGCATCCACCACACCCAGGAGAGAAGAAATCAACAACAGCCAATCTATTTCCAGAATTCAACAAAGAATCAACAAGATCTTGAGCAGATGTGATTTCTTTCATGTTGGGCTGAACCCCCTTTTCCCACCACTTCAAAGCCTTCCCAATACACAAAGTCATCTGAAATCAAAATCAAAATCAAAATTTTCAAACTCCCACCCAAAAAAAAAAAAAACCCAAATTTGATTAAACCCAACAAAATCAGATTTTTCAAACTCCCAATTCAAGAAGCCGAAAAAAGAAGAAGCCAAATTTGATCAAACACAACAAAATCACATTTTTCAGACACCCAATTCAAGAAACCCAAAAAGAAATCCAAATTTGATGAAACCCAAAAAAATCACATTTTTCAAACACCCAACTCAAGAAACTCCAAAAAAACACCAAATTTGATCAAACCAACCAGTACCTGTGCAGAGAAAGCCCCAGAAGTTGGTTTTCTGGGTGTGATCTTATCTGGGTGTACGAGAGAAACACTGCGTCCATGGAACGCGCTGTGGAGAGACGATTTAAGAGATGGGGTTTTCAGGGAGGACGAGGAGGTGTGAGAATTGGAGGTGCAGGGGAGGCGCGGAGGCAGTGATGGTGAAATTAGGCTTGTTTTGCGCAGAATTGAATCCATTTTTTATTAATCATGCGACCCAGATTCCTGAATTCGATGGGTTTGAAGGTCTGATTTCGATTTGCAGAGGAAGCAACGAAGAAGAGAAGAGAGAGAAGAGAAGAGCAGAAGAAATGACTAGCGTTGCGCTCTGCCTTGAAAAAGCGAAAAAGTAGCAGAGCTACGTGTTGTTTTGACAAGAAAGGTGGTTTAATAACTACCAACTAAAAATAGTGTTCAATGAGCAATGATTTCCCGCTTTTTATTCTCTACTCTCTATACGACAGAGGGAAGAGAAAAATCATGCAGGTGGAGAAAAGAATTGTTCTCGCCTCGCGCCCACTAGGATCCCTGTAAAAATTCTCCGCCTCTTGCCTCATTCTCTGCTGAGGGGTAGCAAAAAATGAGTTCAGATAAGTATTGATTCGGACACTTCTCTTAATAACAACTAAAAATAGTGTCCGACACGTACCCATTTTTTAAACGGACACTTTTTTTTTTTTTTAGTATCCGAACTATTATTTTTTTTAAAACATACAAGACTCTTTTTGTCCGATCCGTTTTTTAATATAATAAATAATTTTTTCACCTAATTATCAACAAAAATGCATAATTTTATATTGCCATGCATTCCATCATTTAAAAAAATGTTATATATTCGAAATTCAAATCTTACAAGTTTTCATATAAAAATAACATCATCATTAGTGAAATTACAATACAAATGAAAGTTTTAAAATATTCTTATAAATAAATAAAATACTATTTAAATTAATCGCTAAACGGGTACCCATTTTGTAAGAAACTTTGTTCGGATCTGGACTCGTTTTTTAAAATGGACAAAAAAATATAGTTGGACTCATTTTTCAAAATGGACAAACAAAAGCGAACAAACAGTCTGAACACTTTTTGCCACCCATATTCTTTGCATAAAATTATCTATTTTCTATATTTTAATTAAAAAATTATGTTATTATTATTTTTTTAAAAAAAAACATGTAATGTATGAAATGAAATTCAAGATCTCCGACTATAAAACATCTTTTTACCATTAAACAGTCCTACTACATACTCCATCTGGTAAAAAATATTCTTTTTAGCAAAAACTTTTGGATCAAAATTATAAGTCGTTTTTAAAATTCGAGAGTGTTTTTTTTTTACCAACTATATCTTTATACAATTCAAATATTTATGAATTTATAATTCATTTAATGTCAAAAGGCGGAGATGTAAATTACACTTGTAATTAAGATCGTCTTAATTCTTATGTCCATACTTTAACGACTTATATTTGTGACCGGATGGAGTATATTGTATCATAAATATATATATACATATATATATAAAATTATGTTTAGAACATCATTGAAATATATTTGTTCCTATTAATTTTAGAAATCTTATATATTTAATTAAGTATAATAATTTGTAACTCAATCTATGTAACAATATCAAAAACAAAATTAAATTAATTCTTCAATTTGAAAAAAAAAACATTTTCCCAAAATTTTTTGAGAAAGCAGTTAAGTGGCAAAATCGCTAAGGAGTGAATAGCAAATTAGACATTTTTTCACAAAATTAATGGGACGTGGGGTGGCAAAGTTCTCCCCTAAGGAATTTGTAGAATAAATCTCTACCCCACCCCGCGAGGACGGTGATGGTAACTTCAATCCCCACCCCGCTCTGCCCAACTTGCAACCCTAGTGGAGAGTCTGCCAGCAACATCATATAGGTAAATTACACATGGACCATGGGCATCCAACTTTATATTTTGTAACAGATTGATCACTGAATTGATGGTTGTGGGCTTGTAGCAATATAGTGACTCAATTCTAAAAGTTGTAGCATACTAGTCACTAAATTTTATAAACTATAACACAAAAGTAACTTTGATGGCTTTTCAACTAGAGGTTTGGCAAAAGTGCACATGTGACACCCAGTGGCAAATTTCAATGATACAACATAATTTTATGACAAAACCATGCACTCAAAGTCTCAAAACTTTATACGAGAGAAGATAGGCCAACAAACATGACAAGTTATATAAAAAAAAAAAAAAAATGGGTTGTTTACACTATCTAAAAAAGAATGAACACATGCACTTGAGCAACGACTTTCATATTATAATTTATAAAGTTCAATGATCAAAGTGTTACAAAATAAATAGTTGAATGACCATGTGTGTAATCCCGAATCAAACGAGCACAATTTTAACTTCATTAGAGATTCAAGATGTGACTTAGTTTCCAATTTAACCAAACAAGAATGCTTTTGTGGCCTCAATTCCACCTGCACTTGATTGTAACTGCTGATTTTTACATTGATGCGTATGTGCACGAAAAATAATGTACATATAAGGGACTCTCAATGAGTGTGTTTAAATAAGACGTGAAATTGGAGTTTGATTATGATCCCACTAAGAATCATTTTGTCTGAAGGGGAGAGAGATATCAGAGAGAGAGAGAGACGGGGAAGAAGAAGGGTAGAGAAAGTAGAAGGGATTATATTCATTTTATAAACTCTAAATTGCAAAATGAATTTTGTTGTTATTGAGGTTGGTTAGGTTGAAGGCTCGATCAATGCTCTCGGGAGTTTGGAGTCTCGGGTTGGGGAGCCAACTGGGCATTGCATGTAAAAGAGTAGTGCGCCCAACCCAGTATCCACACTTGGTGAGAGGCCACTGAAGCGATAAAGGGAGTATAAAACTATAAATTGATGATGGGGAAATTTTTTTGAGTTTTTTTTTTTTTTTTTTTTTTTTTTTTTTTTTTGAAACAAACTCCACCTATGTTGTACACTATGTGCGCTACATAGCTGGTCCCAAGTCCGGATAAAGGAGGAGGACTCTGACGCCCATTTTTTCATACCAAAAAATGGGTAAAGGAGGTCTCAAACTCACTTTTCATACCCGAAAAGTGAGGGAGGAAGGCCCCAAGCTCATTTTCCATTCTTGGGAAATGGAGGAGGGTTGCGATAGGTTGACAGCCAGCGTAAAACTTTTGTCACTTTTCATGAAATGGATCAAACGTATCAAAGCTCACCATCAATTGCACTTAATCGAGCACAATGGAAAAGTTTGATCCATGTAGCCGACCCTAGTTAATTTGGGACTGAGGCTATGTTGTTGTTGTTTTTTTTTTGAAACAATTGGTGGGCTAAAGATATGCTAACTATTGATGTATATACATGTAAAGTGGGTGGAAAAAATCCCCCAGCTACTCTTTTGTAATTTTGCCATACAAATATATAGATGACATCTCTTTCTTATCAAAAAAAACACACACAATGAATTACACTAACCACATATGATGAGTTATAAGGATGCAAGAAAAGTTTGAGAAATCTTTCAAGACATTTGAGTTCTGCGGAATGATACATGCGAATGCGGTGTAGATTCTGCCTAGATTCTGCCTCTTCTACGACGAAACCAAATTGTTATTAGACATAAACAAAAGATCATTAATGAGAAAGCATTCCAGTGATATATGCAATGCATCAAGAAGTTGAGATAAGAATTAGGAAAATTTGATTGACAAAGAAAGTAAATTTAGGCTCATGGAGTATGAATGATGTGCCAATATTATTGATTTGCAATTTTGAAATAGGATTAACAAATAACTGAATGTTTCAAAAATAAATAAATAAATAAACAGATAACTGAGGATTAACTCATCTGTAACAGTGATGGGATTGACTTTATTTCGCTAATAACCCGTCTGATTTTGGTTTTCGATTTCCACTGCACATCCCGAATTCGACGCCTAATGTAATCCTTCCATTCTTCAAGCACTCAACTTGGTTAGTAGGCTATATCACATTCTGGTTTCTGGTTTCTGAGGCATGCAAACAACAATTATTGTCGGCCTTCCAATGGTGGGTCGATTATAAAAATGAACTGCTTAAATCTTTTTATCTTCATGAAAAAGAAGTTGGTTCAAGCAGTAGCTGATTCCGCGATATGCAACACGCAACCTGCAAGATCAGGTGGCATTTGTAATCATCGGCCAAATAAGAAATAATCAGGTAATGTTTCGCAGCAAGCCAACTGCTGTCCTAAAAAAACAGTGAGTTAAAAAAAAAAAAAAAAAAAAAAAAAACACGCACACGCTAGCACAACTTGCAAGATTAAGAAATAATCAGGAAATGTTTCGCAGCAAGCCAACTGCTGTACTCGAAAAACAGTGAGAAAAAAAAACACGCGCTCGAGAGTGCACCCACGCGCATAGAGTATCAGGTCCCTTTAGTCTACAACTGATCAATAAACCAAGAATTCTCCTAATCATTTAACAAGTATGTTCCACATCATATAAGAAGTCACAAAAGCAAATAAAAAGAATGTTGAATTTTCTCAATGCAAGATAATGTTTGATGACTAGTTGAATGATAGGCATTTGATTATTTTTGCATCACAATCTCATTAATTGTATTCATGAACATTCACCGCAAACTTGATCTCAGGAAAATGCGATTGTTGGTAGGTATCTTACTAAGATTCGAGATGACTAGTTCACCAATCTGATAACATTCCGGCCCATTGAGTAAGCACTTTCAAGCCGACAACAGAGCCCAACTTGCGTGCGTACCATAGGAAGAAGCTCAAGGACATGGGATCAGTTCCCATGTAATGTCAGGATGAGTCATGCGCGGTGTGTGTGTGTGGCGTAAGTGAGCACGTAGGGGGTGTGAGTACAGTTAGTAGAAAAGGGTACTGTTTACCCAAGTGAGGCATTCTGAGAGTTATCTGTAAATCGGGAAAGGCCAGTGGTCTGGGTGAGATTGAGAGTGAGAGTCCCTCTCTCTCGATTCTCTGGGTAGGGTGCTCACTGCGTTGTAGCCCCTTTTTTTTCTATCCAAGTTCATTAATAAAGCTTACCGAGGCGACCCCCTCGTTTCTTGCACACACACACTCTACCACAATCCTTTGTTTTTGGTCAAAGTATACCAACTGATGTACCTGAGATATCTCGGTCTGTATTCTGTAAAGCAGGTGACTTTGCTACCTTATATCGAAATGTGCATTAGTCACTAAGATTATAGGTTATTAACGAGGTTCATGGGAACAAAATGACGGTAATTAGTCATTTCATTCGAGATTAGTTCATCCATAAATATTTATGTGCATGTATAGTGTAGAAACACTCTAAAAGCAAAAATTTAGCCACATATGTTGATGGTAATTAGTCATTTCATTAGAGATTAGTTCATCCATGAATCATAATAAGTCCAAAAACTAATCGAATTAGCATATTGAGAGATCAATAATCGCAATGAATAAATGTAACGAAGAGTTATAACAATAAAAGGAATAAATTGTTCTCTACTGACCTGCTTGGAGTTTATTACAAAACTTTTGGTCCGATCCCCATTCGATTCCATCTTCCATGTTCAAGATGTAAAAGCTCCACTTTACAAATGAGCTTTGTATTTGATTGAAATTTTTTTTTCTTCATTTGTCATTTGATCAACTCAAAATATATTAGTTCACTTTAGCAGATGAACATCAAACAAGTAGAACCATAACCTTAACGGGTTCTCAGTTTGAACAGATTGCTCACGGTAGCTCAGCCGTTAAAGCCCTATAGTCCTTCAGAAAAGGAAGCTTATTATTCTGCGCGACGGATTCAGGTAATGAGCCATTGGCTTCAATTGAGCTACAGCCAGGCTCCTTTTCGACACCAAATTTTGTCAACAAATTTCTAGTCTTCTCAGAGTCATTCCATCGATCTGCACTTGCATAAGCATTTGATAAGAGCACATAATTGCCACTGTTATTGGGATCGAACTGAAGAAGCTTCTTCAATGCAACTTCTGCGAGATTGACATTCTCGTGAAGCTTACAAGCACTAAGCAGTATCCTCCACAAAACAGGATCCGGAGCTACCGGCATTTTCTCAATAAACTCATACGCCCTGTCAAGATGACCCGACCGGCTCAATAGATCAACCACGCATCCGTAATGCTTCATCTTTGGCTCAATTTTATGAACCTCCGTCATTCTATTAAAATGTTCCAATCCCTGATCAACCAAACCTGCATGGGAACAAGCCAATAAAACCCCAATGAAAGTCACGTCACTTGCACGGACACCGGCTTTTAACATTCGCGAGAAATGTTCGAGCGCATCATCTGCAATGCCATTAACAGCTAGTCCCACGATAACTGCAGTCCAAGATACAGAATCCTTCTCCTTCATATCTCGAAACACTTCCATTGCTTTCTCAATATTCCCACACTTGCAATACATATCTATCAGAGAGTTCCCGACGTAAATATCAACCGTAACATTATTCGATAAAATGTAATCATGAACCGCATTCCCTATATCAAGTCGACCCGCGTGAGCACACGCCGACAGTACACTAGCTAAAGTAATCTCATCCGGTCTCACCTTCGCCGCCATCATTTCCCGGAAAACCATCAACGCGTCCGAAAACCTCTTACCTTGACAATACCCATTGATCATAGTAGTCCAAGACACCACATCTCTCACAGGCATTTCATCAAACAGTTTCCTAGAATTCAACAAGTCCCCAACTTTCACATACCCCATCACCATAGCATTCCAAGACACCACATTTCTCACAGGCATTTCATCAAACACCTTCCTCGCGAAGTCCACCCGCCCGCGCCGCCGCCCATACAAATCAATCAAAGTGTTCCCCAAATACACATCAACCTCCACACCACTCCTCTCCATATACTCAACACTATCATCAGCAAAACCCTGTTCCCCCAATTCCCCACAAGCCAACAAAACCTTCACCATCGTCACCGCGTCCGCCATCACCCTCCCCGCCCTCATCGCCCCAAACACCCCCAAAACCTCCCCAAACCTCCCCTGCTGAAAATACCCACAAATCAACGAATTCCAGGAAACCAAATCTCTGTGCGGCATTTCATCAAACACCTTCCGCGCAAGACCCAACTCCCCACAAGCCCCATACATTCGAACCAAACCGTTCCCAACAAACATATACGAATCAAACCCGTGTTTCAAACATTGCCCGTGAAGCCTCCGCCCGTGTACGACGTGGGGCGCGCGCGCGCAGGCCTTGAGGGCGTAGACGAAGGTGAGCTTGTTGGGGGGAGCGCGCATTTGGTCGTACGCGAGGACCGCGTCGAGGGGTCGGTCGGATTGGGAGAGGGCGCGGATGAGCCAGTTGAAGGCGAGGGTGGTGGGGTTGTGGAGTTGGGAGAAGAGGAGGCGCGTTTTGGGGAGGTTGTGAGGGGCGAGTGCGTAGGAGCGGAGGACGTCGGAGATTGGGGAGGTTGGGTCGGTGTGGCGGCCTGAGCGGATTAGGTGGCCGTGGAGCTCTCGCGCGGCCGCGGCGGCGGTGGTTGCGGTGGCGGTGGCGGTGGCGGCGGAGGCGGCGGTGGTGAAGTGTCGGGAAATGGGTCTTCTTCTTCGACTTCTTCTTCTCAACATGTTAAGTGTCGAGTGTGAAGAGTGAATGTTGTCGATTCAATGAAATGTCGACGTAGGTCTGCCAGTGATTGTTTATGGTCAAATCTGCGAATCCGCGGATCCACTTCGATTCATATCGTTAGCTCTAATTAGTTCATAATTTTAAAATTTTTTTTTTTTTTTTTATATATTCTTGGAATGTAGGAAAGGCAATGTCCATTACATCATCTTTTGAAAATGTTCCTTACTCTAGAGGACATTACAATGGTATATGTGTCTCAATTGAATGTTGTGTTGCAAAGGATATAATCCAATTTGCTACTCGATTACCTTCTCGATGGATGTGGAGGACTTTAATATCCTAGACATGTCCCAAGAGGCTCTGTATTAGATGGATCAAGTGTCGATGGCCATTTAGAGGAGCACCAATCTCGTTTAGGCATTCTACCACATTTTTGGCATTCATTCTAATAAGACCCTTCGAAATCCCTTGTTCCAAGCTGATGGAGACCTTGGAGGGCGCCCATAACTCGGCCTCAAAGACCGAACAATAGCCAATATTCTAAACGAAGCCATATTCCCACTGGCCATTGTCGTTGCGGATTGTAATGGCCCAAATTTTAATTACGTCGTTATTATTGATTATTTTCAGACTTGGACACCAGCTCAGATCCACGTGGACGCCGCAGATATGTCAGGGCACATTGACTAGGTAAATAGTTATTTTTCATGATTGTTTGCCTATTTGCGATATCGTATATCAAATTATTTTACTTAGCATCGCATGTGTGTATTTATATCATTGAATCGAGCAAGATAGTGTAACGGGTGTTCGCCTCGAGAAACATATCGATACGGGTACTAAGCGAGCGAAATATGGGTACGCTAGGTCGGAAAAATAACTTGATTAATCAAATTAATTAAATGTGACAAAATACAAATTATAAACCCACAGTCTAGGCCAATTGATCGAAATTGGCGATTATGGCGCTCCTCGTTATGCGTGCCGAGGTGCGGGACACCGGATGACCAAAGGTAATTGAACTAGACTAAAAATTTGGTGTCTAATAAGGACAAATAAGGTCATGCCACCTATACCACCTAATACCCCTAAAATGAGGATTTCCACTCATTTCTTCTCTTCTTCCACTTTCATCCATCTCCACCTCTCTTCAACATATAGAAAAGTGGATATTTAGGTGAAACATAAAACAAATTCTTATAGGAGTAGGTTGATTAAGAGTGGGAGATTTTATAAGTCACTTGGAGTATTTGGAAGTGATTTAATCATGCAAACAAATAATCAAGGTGAGTAACTTTAATTCTTTCAATTTTCATTTAAAATGAAGCTTGAATGTGTTTTAATGGTGGAAGTTGATTGTTGGTTAAATGTTGGAGAAAACTTGATATTAATGGTGTTGGTTGTTGTTGATGATGTTGTTGAAGTTGTTATTGTTGTTGGTCGAAAAAAAAAAAAAAAAAAAAAAAAAAAAACAGAGACCAACGTCTCTGTGAAGAAGAAGATGAGGGAGGGGGTGTACGCACGCACAAACAACCCATGAACTGGGTCGGGCCGATCCGGGGCCGACTCGGTTGGGCGGACCGGACCCGACCCGGGTGGACCCGAACCAGGTCAAACCCGGTCCAAGGACCCACCCATTTATTTAAATAATATAATATTAAAAATTAATTTAAAAATTGTTTAAAATTAATTAAATTACTAAAAATAGGTAGAAAAATTATGAAAAATCAAGAAAAATATAAAAATGAGAAAAACATAGAAAAATAGTATTCAAGAATTTTTCGGGCGTTTGACACCCGGTATAACTCGAAAGTATGTCAAACCAAACTTTTTGAAATAAGATTTTCATATTTTTGGCCACACATTTTAAATTAACTTAATTTGACTCTAAACTAGTTAAAATAGTTTAATTGGACATCAGGAACTTATGAGACTATAGTCGGGAGTCTAGCGCTTATCTCGAGACATGAGCAAGACTTCGGAGTGTGTTTTTTAGGTACGTAAGAATTATCTAAAAGTCACTGAGGGTTTACTTTTCCATCGTTGATTTCCTATTCCTTGTTATTGTACTGTGACGGCCCCAACTACAAATAAAGGCACCGCCCGGCTTAATCCCTTAATTAAGCCCTAATCTCCCCTATAGGACCTAACAAGGAATTAGTCAGCCTTATTTAAACACCTACACACTTACCATTTATGATACCACCTACAGTTAATTTACTTGTTCTAGTGACCAACCTATGGTTGTCTATGAATCAGAGTTACTTAATTAAATTTTTTTTTCTAACAAATTATTCAGCGGAAGTCTTATTTAGTTACTAATGGAAATGAAATCCTAAGGCCTAACCTATTGTGGAAAAATAAGGAAATAGTGATCACATGCATATATAAACAAAAATGGTGATATATATAACATGTGTCCAGTTCTATAGTCCTACCACTCAACCCAAAAGGCAAAATAACATGTACATAAAAATGTAATACAAAAGCATACAAAACGTACAAAAGTATGTCGTAGCAGTCCTCCACCGGCTCAGTGGTAGTCACCAATCTTCTCTTTGCCTGGTCTGCTACTAGGTTGATCTGCACCACCGTCACAAACTAGACGGTGAGTGCATGAATATATTTAAGTAATACTGAGAGACATCGATCCACATTCCCAAATAAGCAACAAGTATCAAATTGCATAATTTAACTAGAAACTATGCCGAAAGAAACGTCATGCAAAGAGATACTTGAGTTAATCAAATATGAAACCAACTCAAGGCTAAGCAGTAATGGATTAGGGTCGGTCGGCCGCGATCTTCATCACATCAATCTGTCCACTACAATTTGAGCTCTGCTCTATATCATTTCATCTCAAATTGAGCTCTTTATCATAATTCAAAAGGTCATACTTACGATTACGCCTTTTCTATTCCAAGTGAATTAGTCGTCACCGGAATGTATACTTGCTAACATACCCGAGTTTTAAAACTCGTCATGTTCAACCAAGTTATTCTTGCGCCAACAAACCCCGAGGTCCGGTTACCCCGTTCGAGGCACATTACCTCGTGTGTCATGCAAGGTAGTGGAGAAATTTCCTAACATCCCGACAAGTCTAGTGACCCTCGTATGAAAGCGGAATTTCTATCATCAAATGACCCTAACCACAAGAACCACTTTCATATTCAAAAACGACGCAGTATTGGAATCCAAGAGATGTAATAGCATATCACTACACAAAGGATTTGAGTCAAAGTATACAAACTATCATAATAGCATGCTATATCACTGACTCACACACGACAATCAATATGACAAAGTATAGGAATTAGAATCAATGATGTACAAAACAGAGTATGCTATGAACATCATAAAATGAGCAACTGAACAAGTCATAGCATATGGATTTCAAAGGTAATTCAGTTCGAATAACTGAAAATAAATAAATAAATGGAATGAAATGTAAATAAATGTCTCAAATCAGTTTACTTACATACACACAAAGGCAATTCCTAAGCTATTCTGGAACCGTCGCGTCGATGTACGCACCCAAACCCCGTAATAGCTCCTCTAGGATCCTAACAATTAAAAATGTATCAATTTACGTTCTAATTTAATGATTTAACATCCCTAACTTGGTCGACATCGGTCAAAATTGAGTTCGAGACCAATTTGCCGATTTCACGTTTTTCGAGGTAAACCCCCGATATAACGCCTCTACCGACTCCCGAATTTTTCACTTTTTATAGGAATATTGAAGTTTTATTGATTTGGGTCACAAATATATTTTTTCCTATTTTTCTGAATTTTTCCTGAATTTTTCATAATTTTTTTCTATTTTCTGGAATTTATTATATATTAAAACTGTTTAATTAATTAAATAATTAGATATAATATATATATATATATATATATATATGGGTGGGTCCGGGTCAAACCCGACCCGGTCCAACCGGATCCGGGTCGACCCGACCCGGTCCAGCTGGACTCGGGTCTGTTTGACCCGACCTTCCCCCCCACGAGTTCGGGTCGGCCCGACCCACCTGGGCCCGGGTCAATCCGACCCGACCCGCGGGTCTTCTTCTCCAAAGCACTTCGCGTGCTCTAGTTTGTATTTTTTATTTTATTTTTTTTTGTGTTGGGGTTGGCTCCCAACTCCAACCCCAATGGGTTTTGATGACAAGGGAGATCCCCTTGCCATCTCCCCCAATTTTTCTCGGTCGGCCATGGAGGTTCAGCCTCCATGGCCACCACATCGAAAACAACAACAACAACAGCAACGACAGTAGCAACAACAACAACGTGATATCAACTCACTTTCCTCGAGCTCTCAGTGTCTCTCTCTTTCTTCTTCTTCTTCCTTTCGTCCCTCTCTGTTCTTTGTTGTTTTCCCTCTTTTTTTTTGTTTCTTCTTTCTCTTCTACACATTTATTTTTTTTTTATAATTGAACAAATTCTATTTCGAGTGATACACGTCGGCACGCGATTGGGTTCGTCTGGTATCTACATACCCGTAAATGACTTAGTAGTTACACATATGCAAGACCGCAAACAACACAACAAATATATTCGTAGTGTGACACGTTATGGGGTCCCACGTCATGGGTCATTGTAGCACGAATTATGATGGGTTTTGACACTATTTCGTGATACATGGGTTCTTGCAGTTATTCTCCGAATGTACTTATGCATTAAGGATGCATATTTCATTAAGGACACGTGTCGGACACGCACCGCGAGGAACCAGGTGAAAGGAAGTGGGGGCATCCACCGAAAGGATCTTGGGGGTCCGAAGTACAGTTTAGTCTGACCGGGACGAGTACACACTTTGTTTCTCTCGTGTTATTTATTCATGCGATGATCGTAGCATAGTTGTTTGTTTAGTTTCCACATGATTATTTAATATGATTATTGATATCTATTTATTTTCTTATAAATGTTTGGTGTACTTCATTTGGAATCTTACTAACTGTACTCTTCATCTGGTTTTTTATGATGGTCGAGTGCAGATCCCAGTACTAATAGGGGCAAGGGGATTCTTGGCGACTTCATCTGATTGCCCGCGGTCGAGGACCCACTAGTATGTGTTATTTTGATATTTTGCTTTACTTTTGGGTATTGGGAGACTGGATAGACGATGTACTTGTATATATTACTGCTTAGTATTACCGCCTATATACAAAGTACTTTCCTGGCTTTTCCACAATAGGAGTTGCATTTATAAATGATGTTTTATATGATGAATTTAATTGTTTTACTTGCTTTAAATTTAAGACTTTCGTTGTTTTAATGCTAAAAGTGATTCAACTATCTAACAAAATTGATTAACGAAATTAGTTAACACGCATATCGAGTAGTCGTGATGTAGCAAAGGACGTTAGTGACGTGTGAGACCCAATGGGTCAATGATCTGACAGGACAGCAGGGCTACGACACTTCGCATGGCGACCTCGGGATTTGGGGCTGCCACAAGTGGTATGAGAGCGAGAGTTATAGAAACTTCGGGAAATTAATTGAAAAAGCATAAGACTTCAAAAAAGTTTATTAGATGTGAAACCCGATGTACTTGCCTTAGAACTCTAGTTGGGAAGTGATGGCGAGGCGGGTAGACTTAAGGTTTATATACGTGTTATGTTTATTGTAAATGATATATTAACATGTATATATACCGAGGCTGATATGACGCATGCTTTTCGATACAAATCACGATGGACAGACAAGCCCACGACACAGCCTGGGATAGGACAGACTAGTGATCCTACTAGGGACACCACTACTACTATTGTATCGACTCAGAGCATAGAGGACCGACTCGCCGCCCACGCCCATTTGACAGAGATCCTCCGGTTACTTAGGTTCAGGCCGCGACAACGGCCACATGAGCAGTTCTAGCTCCCACAGTTCTTGTGCACTTACTGTATAGACAGTCGTCGCCTCGACTACACCACATATGTCAACTAATACATCACTTTCAAAGACACGGGCTGAGGGAGTCTCGCCAGCGATAGCGATGCCATTAGAGACTTCGACTCTTATGCCCCTACCTATAAATACCGAAGCCGACAGCTACTACAGTTGCTGCTAATTTCGTATTCGTCTTGACCTCGGAGGCGAAGCTTGTCAGAGAGTTTATGAGGTTTCAGCTAGGATACTATTACGTAGGTGGAGAGTCTGGAGACCCTAGGAAATGAATAGTTTCGCATCAGCATTTCCATAAGCTGATGCGGAACGACGATAGCATACAGGAACGTTTATCCGAAGCGTGTCTGAGAGGTCATGCAGCGGTCTAGTGGATGACTTATTTGAATATCCACCTGGAGCCTGCGACTAGGGCGGAGTTTCGAGAGTTGTTCTACGACGAGTTCATTCCCATGCAGGTGAGGCTGAGGTTGAAGGAGGACTATATGGCCCTACGACAAGGTAATCGCTCATTGATGCAGTACATGGAGCAGTACCAATACCTATTACTGTTCTCGATGGATGTTTCGTGCACAAAGATGCTTCAAATTTACTATTTCGTTCGTGGCGTTGATGATAGGATGGCTGACGCGATAGTCTCGACAGGTGCTAGTACTCTTCAGGAGGTGTACGATCGAGCATTATCTTACGAGACTCTGCCCTTGAAGAGAAAGGGAAGGCGTACGACAAGTACTGTGGTACACGCGGGTCAAGGTTCTCGGTTGGATCGGAGACCGAAGAGACAGAGAGATAAGCCTGACAGGGGTCGCCGAGATGATCGACGAGATAGGGACCGTATAGTTAATCACAAGGACAATCGGTTCCAATACGATGATAGGCAGCAGACGCACACCTTAGCACCTGCACCCACTGAGCAGCAATACCATCAAAATAGGGATTAGGGAGGTCGTAAGAAGGGTCAGAGAGATCAGGGTCAGGGTCAAAGATTCGGAGACAGGCAAGAGAAATTCGATGTCATCGTTGTGGTAAGAAATGGCACCGAAAGCTTACTATAG
This sequence comes from Stephania yunnanensis, assembly GCA_039657365.1. Classification (NCBI taxonomy): domain Eukaryota; kingdom Viridiplantae; phylum Streptophyta; class Magnoliopsida; order Ranunculales; family Menispermaceae; genus Stephania; species Stephania yunnanensis. The sequence goes on from JBBNAF010000046.1 coordinate 17,482, forward strand.
GGCACCATCGACATTATCAGGAGCACCGCAGGGTCAGGTTAGGGATAGAGCACATGCTGTCGCGCAGACAGATCGAGATGAGACTAGACAGCTCGTCGAGGGTACATTATCTATTATGGGTATACCGATGCACGTTATGATAGATTATGGTAGTACATTATCATTTATTGATGAACGCATGGTAGGAGAGTTAGGGTTAGCATCACAGACGATAAACACACACCATGTCATCAGTACGGTTGCTGGGGATAAGATATACTCTAACCGGATATGTCGAGACTGCACGATAGAGGTAGAGAGGCATCAGTTGCCGATAGACTTACGAGTCATAAAGTATCTCGAGTTTGATGCACTTTTAGGGATGGGGTGGTTGGTGGCATATCATGCACAAGTTGGATTGCTTCCAGAAGACCATCACGTTTGAAGTTCGGGGATTCCAAAGTTCATGTTTACCGGAGTCGAGACCGCACTACCCATTACTAGAGGCCGACTAGCTACGACTCAGGAGATGGATGCATTTGCAGCGATAGTTGAGCCAAAGGCTAGGACCGAAGTCAGGATTGAGGATGTTCCAATAGTCCGAGACTTTGTCGACATATCTCCAGATGATTTACCAGGATTGCCACCGCTACGAGCGATTGAGTTCATCATTGAGTTGATACCGGGACTCAGCCGATCGTTAGTAAACCTTACCATATGTCACCGTCAGAGCACGAGGAGGTCAGGATGCAGTTGGATGACTTATTGGAGAAAGGTTTCATTCACCCTAACATGTCACCTTAGGGAGCTATAGTGTTATTTGTGAAAAAAATGATGGTTCAATGAGGATGTGCACATACTACAGGAAATTGAATCAGGTGACAGTTAAGAATCGTTACCCACTCCCAGGATCGACGATCTTTTCGATCGTTTGACTGGCGCCAAGTTCTTCCTTAAGATTGATCTGTGTTCAGGCTATCATCAGTTGAGGATTCGAGAAGAGGACATCACGAAAATCGCTTTCAATACAAGATATGGGTTGTTTAAGTTTACGGTCATGCCTTTTGGGCTGACTAATGCCCTGGCGATATTCATGGACTTGATGCACATGGTTTTGAACCATACTATGACAGATATGTCATCGTCTTTATTGATGACATGATTTACCGCGTCTTGAGTATCTGATGACATCTTGATAAATTACGTAGGAATTTAGAGTGTGATCTCGGAGCGATGCAGTGAGATTTACGAGACATGTCATTAGCATAGGGTATCTCTGTGGATTCAAAGAAGATTGGAAAATTTAGCAAATGTGAGTTTCTTGGGACTGCCGTAAGTGATTTGAGACTTTTCCTTTCGAGACATGTCATTAGCGATCGGACCAAACATCTTGATGATTCGAGCAACTTTGAGGTAATAATCCGGGCAATCAAACTAATGTATATTACAATTTGGTGGATCGTAGGTGTTTGTATGTACTTATTCGCATTAACTTAGTATTTATGATGTATTTATGATTATTTACATTAAGTTAACTAAGTTAAGTCATTTACGATTTATTAAATTAATGTGAATTAAATATTTATAAGTGGAAATCTTTAAAGCATGCAAATATTGTAATAAAAAGTTTGCATTTATAACAACCCTAAGGTATGGAAAACCCGACATGAAATACCATGTATATCAAAAAGCGACAAAAGTACAAAAATGATCATATACATGTATCAGGTATACATTTATCATATTTCGAACTCTCCACAAAATATTGCCGGCGAGGCGGCGAGTATCACTCAAGCAAGGCCAGTATCCGAATCCGTAGGTGGTCGACGTAGAACCTACGACGTACCAACACGTGTCATGACGCGACTCTCGGATCGAACTATTCACCGAGATCCCTGACATACGTGTTATGGCCTAGAGGACATACGCACAGGAATGGTACGGAGGGAGAGCCTCAACTTATGTCCATTTAAACCAAAACCAATAATAGAGTATTAAGGATAGAATTTGAATACAAATGCAAAAATAAGGTAATGCTCAAAAAATTCAGTTATGATACTACACACCTCAAACCGCACTCTATGTCCCGATAAATAACCCTTGGTTAGGCTCTCGAATCCCCGATATCCAAGTTACCGCCTAAAATGCCATATTGCCATTTATAATTGATTTTTAGTCAATTAGATGTATTTTATGTTACTTAGCAAAAACAATATGAAATCTGCAATATCTAGCGCGTTATATTTTCACCTAGCGCGCGCTAATCGTCATCTAGCGCTATATTTTTCACCTAGCGCGCTAATTGTCATCTAGAGCACTAATAAGGCTCGACAACAGTTTGGTTGAAGATTTTGTTTTTAAACATCACCGCCAACAACAACAACATATATTACTTAACTTCATAATACTTAAAACCCACCAAAACAACCACTTAACAATCCATATTGGATTCACTTAAACACCCCAAAATGGTACCAAAAATTGAAGAAAGTTGAGGTAATTATGAATCTCACCTTGCTTTAATGAAGCAACCACTCCAAGCTCCTCAAATCACCAAGTTTGAAGCTCAAAAACCCTTGTTTCTTGGTCTCAATTTTCGGATTTGTTGATAAGGAGAGAGAAAATGTGGTGGAAATGAAAGTCAAATTGACATTTTAAACCATTTCATGATCTCTCCTCACTTGTGCATCCCAAAGCCATCAAATAGGCATAAGCATTATTTGCTCCATTTTCCAACCTCTAATGACTCTTAATGTGACTCCAATGCCACACTTGCCCTTGTTCTTAACCCATATAGTTGTTTTTCGGGTGTTCCGACGTCTGATTTCGCATCCCAAAATGCAACATAAGCGTACTATCATGACCCTAACCACCAAATATGCATTACATATTATTATTTAACTCATTTTATTCATTTCATGTATGTATTATTTCCCCTAACCTAGTATACCGTCTTTTGACTACTCGATACCTACGTCGACACGCATATCGAGGTGAATATTTATCACACAGTCTCGCATGACAAACATAATATAAATACACACATTACGACGTTGTTTACTCTATTTCAACATAAACATCATAAATTAGACAAATCAGCACATAAAATTTATATTTACCTAACTACAAACACGTTCTTAACCTAGTTGCGGGTCCCGCGAGTGTCTGAGTTGTCAGCCACGTCTGCAACCACGTCTACAACCACATCATTAATAACGATGAATTAAATTCGGGTCGTTACGGTGGCCATGAGGATAGGGGTGGTCATGATACCACTCTCTTCATCCTTTCCTCTCTTATGTTGGTGCGGGTAGCCAGGTGGCACCCCCACCCTGCCGATGGCGACAACGAAGTCGTCGATGGAAGCGGCAGTGAGGCCGCCGCCGGTCGTTTTGGTTGCCACTCGCTTTGTCAGTTCCACAAATCACTAAATAAGGTGATTTGCCACCGTTGTTTTGTCGAATTCAAGTTTAATATTCATTTAAAACAAGATTAAGAGAGAGAGGGAGATGTGTGAACCTCGATTTGGGATTCTCTTTGAGTTAGACTTCCAACACCTCAATCTCCATTTTCTCTCCCCGTAGTTAAATCTTCAATAAAAAAAGGGGATAGGGTTTTTCAAATTGATTTATATAGTGGGTGATTTGTGTAGGTTTAATGAAATTATTTTATTGCCCTAGGGCAGGTATTTTAGGTTTTTGGATCTTTAAATTAGATGCCTCTACCCTAGCAACCTACTGGGGATTCAAGAGGGCAAAAGGACCTAAATTGCTAATATGCCCATAAAGTGCGCATTTGTTGCAAATAAATGGCAGTCATTCGTATTCGATCGTATGAAGTTTACCGTCGATATACATTCTCCATGGCAAGGGTTTACGTAAGTCCAACTTAACTGTGATCCGAGCAAATTGACCTCGCTACGAATCTGTAATGTTATAGTCGATTTTGATGAATTCACCAACTTCTTATGATAATGACAGAAGGATGTTTTATGATAATAGTGGAAAAGAAGTCCAGGAAAACGAATCCACCACCGATGTCACATTCACCTCTCTTATATCAAATTCAAGAATGTAAGGTTGTTAAGGAGGTAATGGCCCAAGATTGTCCACAGACCCTCCAAGACCGCTGATAGACAGTCGTCCATATAGGGGTGGCAAAATGTGCCCGGATCCGTTTGTCTGCATTTGTCGGGATCCGCTTTAAACGGATCTGGACATGTTTTCTTGTCCGTTTTAAAAAACGGGACTTGATCCGGACAAAATTTTAAAAATCGGGTATCCGTTTAGCGATTAATTTAAATAATATTTATTTATTTATATGAGATTTAACAAAAAGTGGGATACATTTAGTAAGGGTATTTTGGAGATTTTATAAAAAGAAAAATGGGGTATGTTCAGCATTTAAAATTCGAAAACGTGGTACCACGAGTAAATGGGTGATAAACATAACAAAAACTCAGGTCTGTTCAATCGTTCCCTTTTTTCGTTGAATTGTGTGGTGTAAAAAACAAATGTAAATTTTGGTGCAAGTCTTTTCAAGTAAATGACATACCTTATTCTAATGTTTAAGGTTTTTTATAAATTTATCATAATGTTTCGATTTTTACAAATATAATCTAATATTTTGAAATTTTGTAAATTGTATCATATAAATAAATTTGGATTGTTTTGAGATTACTTGTAGCCATGTTGTTGTAAATAATTGAATTTCTCTAAATTCATCATGTTATGATGATCTTTAAGGGTTAAAATTTGTAAGGTGGAAATGGTGAGATTTTAAAATAAATTTGTAAAAAAATTAAAACGTTTAGATATATTTGTAAAAACTTAAACGTTAAGATAAATTTATGAAAACCTTAAACGTTTGAATATATTATGTTATTGGTTTCCACATGGTGGGGCGAACTACAAAGATACACTCAAGCACTTTGATGATTGTGTTTGATTATTTTATAGGAGATGAGCTCCACTTTCAAAAGATAAGTATTGAAATTTATTATTTATTCATTTTTCTTAGAAAAAATAAATGAGTATCTAATCTCAAAAAAGCCAAAGTAATTCAACAACTAACAAGTTCCAAGAGCTATACCAAGACAATGGTTGGATTTTGGTAGCTAACTTATTATAGTCTTTCCAATAAGAATTTAATTTTTGGAAGACAATTTTTGTTGATAATATATGGACCAAGGTACAGAGCCTACATGGTGCACCAGGAGTGCCACACTCATTTTAATCAGATTATTATGTTTTCATATGAGCCATGTATCTTTATAATGGACTTTGGAGCAACAAGAGACTATATTAGAATCTAGACCAAGTTAATGTACTTTCTAATGGGCTCAATATAAGCCCAAAAATGTGTCCCTCCTCCCTTCATTATTATTTTTTTTTTTTTTATTAAGAAAGAAACCAACAGGGGGTGTACTCAATCTGACAAATCCATAAATTTTTTTAAATAATGAATTTTTATGGATTCCATGAAATTTGATGGATTTGGAAAGACTTGATCCAAAATCTATCTAAATCTTATGGGTAAGGGTGATATTTAGTTATGTGTATTTTTTGAATAAAAATCTACCAAAATCATTAAAATCCACTAAAATTTTAATTAAATACAACCCCTTAATTACCTGCGTTAAGACTCAAACCCCAAACCTCTTACTCAAATGATCTATATCACTAATGAGCAACCCACTTAGTTGGTTCCTTCCTTTTATCATTAATAGAGATATGTTGCCAATAAATCTTGAGAAAATGCATTTAAAAATGATCGAGCATGATCATGACAATAACCATTGACGGAGATGACCAAGCATGGTAATGACAATAACCATTGATAGAGACACCAATTAAATCAATGAATGACTAATATTGAGTGGGTATTAAATCGTGTTATTGTACTAACCCATTGTCTTACAAAGACAAATGATACCTCGTAGATAGCTCATGCTCACTAATTTGGTATGAATCACTTATATAAAAAGTTGGGGTTCGAGTAGGGTAGAAAAAGTTGATTTCTTTCGTATCAAAAGAAAAACAAAGACAAATGGTATATAGGCTCAATGACAAAAAAAAAAAATTACGACTAATAAAATTAAACATAAAAGAAATCATAGGCTTTATAAAGATGATAAACACCTAGAAGACGAAATCAAATTAAGGCTTCTGGATCAAATTTTTCCAGTTCTAGAAGATGATCCAAGATACCAAGTAAACATGAAACCCTAAAACAAGACCTAGACGTCAAAACATTTGTAAATGACACTAGCTAGGGGCCACAAATATTTGATAAAACAAACTCCAAGTGGATTAATGCAAGTGTCCAATTACTTTAATTAAGGCCTTTTTGCTCGGATTGAATTATTAATTATAATAAGCTTGACATGGACATAAGTTATCATTGAAGCAAAATTGACACTTTAGCTACTCGCTGATCTCTTCCTCTTCCTCTTAAGTGGAAGTTGTTGAGGCCTTAGATGAAATAGACCCATATCAAATTAATGTGCATTAATTTAGGTTCCTATCATGAGCTCTCTCTCCATCTCTTATTATTATAGTCTTATTAGTTGATGGAACTTACAAATCAAAAAGATTAATTAATGTATAGTATTAATTAGTGGATCTCTGAAATCGTGAGAGCTAATTATATATCAATGTCAAAAAGGGAAGCCAGAGCTGCCCCCATGGGGTGTGTGGAGTGGTAAAGAAAATGACACTTAACTCTGACTGAAGCAGATGTCGTGAGTTTTATTCTTGACAACAACATTATAAATATATATATCTTTGATTTCTCTCGTGTTGTTGAGATATATATGTGGACCGAAAATTAGTCACACGTCTATTAAATAAAACTTTATAAAAAAATATATACGTGATTATCTCCCTCTTAATAGTATCGATGTCTTTTGAGTTAAAACCTCACATGTAAGAGTTGAAGGTGGTTAAGTTGGGGACAGTATTGATGTTGCCTAAGATCCACAAACTTGTGCATGCATGTACATCATCGTGATCGAGAGAATTTTACACGAATTATGAGGTTGAATCGTAGAATTGTAAGGAGTGGCTGAAAAACTTAATGCCTTTGAAATTATATATTAACCACTTACCTAATGCATTGAAATTAATCAAGAGCATGCATGAGTTTCTTGGGAGTAGTTGCACCAAAGAGTGGACTAATTACATTCATAATCTTAATTACATGCTTGTGAGTGTTTATCATTATCCATCATGGTTAAAAAAAATTCTAAATTCTACTATATATAACGACGCATCTATTGAAGCACTAGAAAGTACATTCATTCTATGTCACATGCCACAATTTCGAGTTCAGTCATGACAAGTACTAACCATGTATGATAATAACTCGATAACACTGTGACAAAATCGATTTAATTATAAAAAATCATTTTGAACGTAGTCGACAATCCAATGTACAAATATAGATTGTGATCATGGACCTATCTTTCTCTTATTTTTTCTTACTTTCATTAGTAGAAAGAGACATAAAAGAAGAATAAAATGTCTCAATCAATCCTTGGAGTCTTGACAATAGCAACCAAATGGACAAATAAAGAAATTAATCCACTCATATCATAAAATTCATGTACCACCAAATCTCATTATGGGAGTACATTTTCACATAATTTGGTCCATTGGATTACCACCTCGAAAACGACAATCGACAAATGAACCGAATGATGTGGGCCCAGGATCCCATTTCCATAAATTTAATCTGGTCTCTGACGTGGCAACCAATCACGCTGTCATTGGACAATTCTGACGTCTAGTGACGTAGTCTTAACCGTTTATGTCAATTTGCGAACTTTGTGGGCCCAGCCCAAACGCGTCTCTAAAAGCTTGGGCTTTTCCAGCTATCCGGGTCGGGTAGGCCCATCATTTTGATATTTTAGTCCAAATCTCAAATTTGTTAGAATCTACTGTATTTTTATACGGATCAAACTCTTTCATTACATTTTGATTTAGTGCAATCGATGATGTGCATTTCGAAATATCAAATACAAGATACAAATTGGAATAATTTCATTTCCCAAAAAATTTCAATTTATTTAGAGTTTTTTTTAATTAAAATGTGTATACATTACCCATAAATGATGGAAAAAAAAAAGATGAAATTCTTACACCAAGTCAAATTTTCTTCGTGATTAAGCAAAAATGAAAAAAATTAAGTCTCGTTCTCTCTCTCTCTCTCTCTTTATATATATATATATATGTGTGTGTATACATTACCCGTAAATGATGGAAAAAAGAAAAGATAAAATTCTTACACCAAGTCAAATTTTCTTCGTGATTAAGCAAAAATGAAAAAAAATTAAGTCTCTCTCTCTCTCTCTCTCTATATATATATATATATATATATATATATATATATATATATATATATTGAAGTCAAAAATTCTAACCACATGTGAATAGTAAGGAACCTATAAGTCCCTTTCGATTGTTTCTCTAATTAATTGCTGTAGACTTCCATTTAACGGTCTTTTTTTTTTTAAGGACTTCCATTTAAGTGAGGACTATCACAGTGTGTGTAACACGTTAAAAATTAATCTAATGAAAATACATATTAATAAATTTTAGGCGGGTACCTTTTTTTCATGGAATAGTCAGTGCAATTATAAACACTAAAATATCAAAAATAATAGAAACAAATTAATAGAGCCTCAATTCTAAATTAATTTAGGTATAACATATATATATATAGACCAAATTGTTTCATTACGTTTGATTTCATACATTTAATAGCTATAGTGTAAACAAAACCCTTTAAATTAACACTTTTTTAATTGATACATCTTAAATTATCTTAATTCTATTGTGCTTAACTTTTGTGTTATGTATTATGTTCGTGCAATACAAATTGAGATGCGCAAGCAAAAATGTGACTGCCCTAACTATAAATAAGAGCACCGTCCTGCCTAATCCCTTAATTAAGTCATAATCTCTTATATAGGACCTAACATGGAACTAGTCAACCTTATTTAAACACCTATCAATTATAATTAAGGGACTTCCACTAAATAATTGGTTCGATAAAAAAAAGTTTTTAAAAGAACTCTGATTTATAGACAACAATAGGTTAGTCACTATAACAATTAAGTTAATTGTAGGAGGTATCATAATTGGTAGGTAATTAAGTGTTTAAATAAGTCTGATTAGTTCCTTGTTAGGTCCTATAGGGAGATTATGGTTTAATTAAGGGATTAGAGGTCGGTGCCCTTATTTTAGTTGGGGCCGTCACAAAAATCAACGGAAGTCAATACATAGTGTCCTTGCTGCGGCACAAAAGCATTTACGATATAGTAATATATATAATAATATATATATCCTTATTGCCTAATCAATTAGCTACTCAAATACGAAATTTCATACAAGATCAGTACTAGCTACAAGTAGTAGCACTACGTGTCGTCTAATCCAATTCCCTTAGCATTATTATAAGAGTAGTGACTTATTATATTCGATGAACACATCTTAATCGTGTTTCATTTAAGGAAGAACACAATTAGAGTTTATCTAGAGCAGGAGTCATTCCTATAATTATATGATGAATCCCAACAAGTGAAAGACGGTGGAGAGTGATTAATTAATATGCTACTTAATTATTTACTATTATAGTATTTTGTAGGCACGTGGTTAGTGTGAGTAGTCTAGGTCTGCAGCACGTGAGTACTGGGGTGGCCGCGGATTTCATGCAAAAGAATTGAAAAGTTGAACATATATACATATGTCATATCATATGCGTACGTGTGTTGCATATCATAAAGAAATATATATATGTGGAGGGACAGTTAACTTGCCTGAAAGTCTGAAAGAAGAGAAGGCTTTGCTTTGAAAAGAAAGTAAGCTAACGAGGGAAGCAATTAAAATCATTTCTTCTCTTGCAATTACCGACATCAGCTCCCTAATATTCTACCTGCTCATCGTCACCTTAATTTTATTTATTTTTTCTCCAATTATATATATATATATATATATATATATATATATATATATTATAGATGCATTAATTAAACCGCGTAGTGTTTGTGCTTATCACTTATGTGAAGCAGGCGAGATATATTTAAAGTTGTATTTAATTAGTAACTGTGATGTACATCTCCTAGCTTTTTTTTATAGCTATTTATTTTTTTGTAGAAAATAAGCATTTTTTTTTGTAACTTAAATAAGAAATAAGCAATTGCGAACGCCTTACAAATACAACAACGTACGACAACAAAGACTTAATTTTAAATTAATTGCGATAGCCTTGATAAAATATGTATTAATGTGTGCAATCTTTCTTTCTTTTTTATGTATGAAGTTTTGAGGAGTATATATAGAATTAATAACATAATTAAGTTTAGAATTATGTGCCTGCGCCACCACTGATCTGGATATATTGTAAGGAATATTCTTTGGGCTACAGTTGAGATCGGGCAATTTTGGAGTTTTTTGCATTATAGATGAGTACTACTACTGTGACATGTGACACTACGATAAATAAATATAATATACATAAATAGGAGCAGTGCTCCCGAGAACTGAATTATTCCCTTGAACATGGGGTTTCTATTTTTTAGGTTCATTTTGTTCAAACATCTACTCATTAATATTCCTGATCATCATCAATATGCATTCTAATGAATTATTTAAGTAAGACATTTGTATGGTACAAAATAATTAAAAAGAGTATGTATTATTTGTGTTTTTAGTTCTTTTTTTCTTTTTTATAGATGCGTGTTATAAATAACTAAATTAAGAGCATCTAGTATACAAAAACAGCACTGTAGACAGATTCATGAACTGATTTATTGTCAGAAAATTCTGGACATCTTTTCTGTCACACACCTAATGTCATGAATGTAGCACTGATGATTGATTTAAGGACACTAATTAGTATTGCAATTAACAGCAGTGTTAAATGTACGAATATACATTAGATGAAGTAATATTGTACTATATAGCTAGCTAGAATGAACGTGTTATACAAGATTTAATTAGTCGCATACATGAATGAAATTAATAGATGGAATAATCAACCAAATTAATAATTAATGAATATAATTTATTAATATGTGTCACTTAATAAACTCAATCGGGCTACAACAACGGTAAGGGCTAAAGCGGAGTTGTGTGAGTTAAGCGCACGACCTCGGTTTCAATTCTTCGGTGTGACAAAATTGTTCGGGCTACTAGAGTATGCTCATATCGATTGCGCCAGGGCCTCGTGGAAGTAAAAAAAAAAAAATGCCGCTTAATAAATTCAACTAAAGAATTTAAAAGTTGTACAAGAGAAGAAATACACACATATATATGGGGAACATTGCTAGCTCTCTTTCTTCTCTATACACAACTAGTACCAAGCTTTGTATAAATATATATATGACGATGGGATGAAATGACAGAAGCATCTCATCATCATCATATATATATATATGATGGAGAAGTCTATGTACAGTGTTCTTGGAAATCAAAACAAAAAACTAGAACATTCTCTTCCACACTAATTAACAATTTGATGAGACTAATTAATTAATCTACACACAACACATTAATTAATTCTCTTGTTTAAATAATAATTTCTTCAATAATTACTCCACAAATAATCTAAACTCCCAGATGGAGAAGGTCCCTGATGATGATGATCAAGATCATGCTTCGACGCCACCGACGAAATCTCGGTGTTCGCATCGGTGCTCACGCCGGTGTCCTGAGAGTGACTAACCATGGGCTGGCTATTATTATATGGTTCCACCTTGCAGTGCTTCTTCATCAAGCCATAACTAATATCATTATTATTAGTCATAGCTAGAGCTTTTAAAATTGCTTGATCATCAGGATCATCAAAGCTAGAAGAATTTGGAATGCTTGGATGATTAATCAAGTTGTTTTGGTGAGACCCTTGATAGGAAAATAGGTGAGATGATGAGCTCATGTTTGGTGGAGGAATTTGAAGAGGAGTGGTACTATTGTATTGACTTGATGAATTTATGAATGAGTTGGTGGCCATAGTGGTAGAATTATTGTAGGGAATGAATTGGTGATGAGGATTTGCATCCGAAGTCCTCGCCGGCGCCATCTGCGCCGCCGTCACGGTCCCGTAACTGAAGTCGCCGCCGTCGTCTTCATCACCATCAATGGAATTAGGCTTGATTGTAGTAGTGTTGAAGTTATAAGGAGGATCCATGAGTGGTGGCAAAGAAGAGTAGTAATTAAACAAACCATCCCCAAAGGAGCCCATCCTAGGCAGATCCAATATTGGACCTCTCTTCACCCCAGTACTCTTGTGAAATATCCTACACACCACCCATTCATCCTACAAAAAATTCATCATGACAACCAACAATAGTTAATCAGCACGGTTGGCGTCAGATACCGCGTGGAAACCAAAAAGAAAAACATTTATATCAACTAATTAACTATAATTAATTACGTACACACCTTTGCAGTTCTAGGAAGTTGATTGTATGAGAATTTGCCTTCAAGTCTATATTCGTGCATGACCCAATTTGTTTTCTCTCCTTTAGGAGCTCTACCTTTATAGAAAACAAGGGTCTTCTTCATCCCAACAAGGCAATTCTTGGCTTTGAAAATCTCCTTGTCTTTTCCAGTGGCCTTCCAATACCCAGACTCAGTTGCCCTATTGGTCCTCATCCCTGTTGGGTACTTCCTGTCCCTCTGGCAAAAGAAGTAGTACTCTTTCTCCCCCATCTTTGCCTTCTCTACAAAAATCACATCGCATACAAAATTAATCAATCACCAAAAAAAAAAAAAAGTATATGTATAGCCTAATTGAGATTATGTGACTTGATAATATAGATATGTGCACAAAATTAATCAATCACCAAAAAAAAAAGGTACATGTACATATAGGCCAAAAAAAAAAAAAAAAAATTTCTTTTGAAAACCAAAGTGAGGTACTTTATTTCAAATCATCTGCTAGCACATCAACAAGAAACATGGTACAATAGACCATTCGAATCGATCAGACAAAGAACTAGCCTTCCTAACAATCGTATAAGTTGCTAAATTCGCTAACCTGCAGGCCAATTGATTAATTTATTATGTGAATTGATATACATACTTGGGAGTTCCCATGGCTCAGACTTGTTGAGATCAACTTCACCAATTGCTCTAGCAGAGAAGGAGGAGTTGAGGACCTTTTGTGTGAGGTAGTGAGTGATGATTTCTTCGTCGGTCGGGTGGAATCGAAAACCGGGAGGCAACTCCATGCAGTACTCTTCTTGATTATGATCCATATATATGAATAGATGTGATTCAAATAATTCAACAAACTATATATACAACTAATGATATGAACTTGTACAAGCCAAGTTGTTGCACATATATATGTATCAACGACACTAGTAACAATGAAATTAGAAACAAAAGGAGAGGCCCGGCCTTTTGATGATGATGAGAGATGAGAAAAGAAAAAAAAAATTAGAAAGTAGAGTTGGGAGGCCTTTTTGTTTTTTGGGTGTGGAGATTTGGATGAGCAGTTAAGAAAGAAGAACAAAATAGGCAAGAAAGGAGACTTAAATAGGGGAAGATACGTGCTTGCCAAGGCACTTCTCATGGAAGCCTCATATAATATACATGCTGGCCTCTCAGTTTCTATATTTTTTTTTTTTTTTGGGTTTACCATATATTATATTGATGTTTCATTCCTTATTTTATTAGATGTCATATGTGTAGTTTCTGAGATATTAGCTACCAGATTGAAAACAGTTGTGAAAAGGACAAAGTGCAATGGATTTGTGTGTCAGGGACCCATGTTATTCTGGTACCTCATTTCACATTTAAAACCTTATAGTATGGATGAAAAGAAGATACTCTATACAGAAAATAATAATAAGGAAAATGTTGTTGTGCCAATGTGCCCCAAATGAGACATGCACATGATCAATCGCCCTTAATTCACATGGAGAGCGGCCCATCTGAAACACCATTAGAACATTTTTTGCCTTTAATAAAAGTTTTAAAATCCCTATTAAATAGAGTGTTACCGCCCTTAATTCACATGTGAGAGGTTTTTAAAACTCCTATCAATTAGTCGTTATTTAATAACGTCCTTTAATAGGGGTTTAAAAACCTCTATTAAATACCGAAATTGTTCTAGAGCACGCACGGTAGAAATTTCTCACAAAATTTCATCCTTCCAAAAATATAAGTCGTTTTAGCTAAAATTCAACTTCAAAAAATATAATCGTTTTATGAATTTAAGAGAACATTTAGACTTATTAAACCTATATATGTTACCTCTTATTTAATCAAGTGTTTACACTCTTTTGTACTCCCATCGGACCATAGTAAGTGTTTTTTTTGCTATTTTGAAAGGGTAATGCTATTTGGACTCATGAGTGCAGACTCAAATTTTTTTTTTATTTAAATACATCATCGAGCAATTAATGAAACAATCATAATTACTTGTAAAATTCCTTTAATACCCCTTAAATATTTTAAAAAAATTTAAAAATCTCTCTATGCGTCCGGTCTCATGAGTCCAAGTAGATTTATTGATTTTGAAATATTTCACAATATTTGTCATTTAATAGTCTCAATACACATTAATTACTTAATTGATTTTTATACTCTTCATAGAAAAATAAAATCTAATAATTACATATCAATAAGCAGTGTATGTAGAAGTAGTAGAGTTATGAGAGATACATTGTGATTTAGTCATTTAATTGTTATTACTTTCTACTCAATCAAGATAATCGAATGACTTTTTAATTAAAAACTATGAACAACCTTAAAATGTCACTTAAAAGGAAACGATGGAGCATAATTTAAGTCCGTCATTAAAGCTATTTTTAATTAGCATGCTACATCTAAATCGATGGAGATGTCTCTAATGATACAAACAAGTTATAGAGTGCTGCGCGCAATTAGGTGCTCGCTTTTTATGAACCATTAGATTTACAATTATTGAACTATTTTGAACGCGTGTTTTGAGATGTATCTAATGATTCAAAAAGGGAATTGCATAATTGGAGCGCGTTTAATTTACAGCTAAGCCATTGCCAATATAGCTGGTCACCAACCTCAATGTTTTGTGCTTTGTTCAGCTAGATATATACCATTCAAAGTTGGAAATTTTTCCTACTTACCTTAATTGGCCTTAAAAGAAAGAGATAGCTTTAGCTTTTGATCAGGAGAAAGTTTCAATGTTTTTAGTGAAGATGGCTCGGCCTAATGAGACAGCTAGTTAGACAATTCAATTGTAAGTTAATATTCATCACCGCAACAAATTAATTAAAACAATTTCAAATTTATGAACAATGTATGGTACGTAGTAATATTTCTCTGACCACCTCATCTCTTTATATATTGCACGTGTTTGATTGACTAACATGAGAACTAATTATATTCAACACAAACAAGCAGTATATGAGCTATTTGTTTTGTGAGTTTTTCGTACACCGCAATAGTTGATTTTTTAAGCAAATGTTCAAAGCTTCATTAATAAAAATAAAAATAAAAACCAAATGCATGGTTTAGTAAAAGAAAGTCGCAAATGTACTGTTTGTTCTTATTTACATACCAAGTGGCAAGAGTACCGAGTTTTGACTTTTAATTAAGCAAATAAGTTGTTGATTTAACGCGTCAAGGCCTTAATTTACACGGGCTCAACACATTATCATGTGTTGACCAATAAATAGACTATAACAACAATAAAAGTTAAATTTATACTTTTTGCTTTCCTTGAAAACAATACAGCAACACTAACATATTGCCAGTTCTAAATTAATTAAAATTAATTAGACTAAACTTTTTTATTGTGTATGTACTCCATTAAGTATAATTGATGGTGAATTTTTTTTTAAAACATTTTTTTTATTTACCTCGATAAAAGTTAATAATTAAAATTTATTTAGTGACATAAAAATCATAAAATTGTCGATTTCTAATTTTTTATATACAATGAGGTTGATGATTTATGAATAATTATTATGAGATTAGTCGAGTTTAAGTTGAGAATAGGGTCAGTAAAACAATTCGACCAACCACTACCTAGCTTGACCGGCTGACCGTCTTGGCGCGCCGAGCTGGTGAGCCAACCAAACCCGGAAAAAAGAGCGAAAGTAACAAAAACGGGACCCAATGACGGCGCGTTACAGCCAAGCCGACTTTAAAACACGCTTTATCATTTTTGAGGAGTCCCATGCACGTGACACACATATAGACAACAAAAGGAGAATAACTTTGTAGCCACTTTTAGTCTTGTAGCGTGGAGCCACATGTCTCCATCCCAAACCGTCCGATCACTCCGCCGTAAAAAGAATGAATCCGATGGCTCTCCTTCAACCACGCTGCCGATATAGCTACCTCTAGCTCCAACTTCAATAGAAAAACAAATGGGAAACTGAAGAAGTAACTTCCTTGGCGCATCGAGGTTGATCATCAATCCAATCAATACCCATACGATATATATGTGCCCACATCTCAAAACGTATCACACAGATGTTGAGTGAGTCTGTGTCTTTAGTAGGTTACTTTAATTTTTTTTGAATAAATATTATAACTCAAAGATTTTCACTCTGCAATGCAATAGTTTGGAACCGATGTAGAAGTATAGAGGGAGAGCTTTGTCGCTATTTAAGGGTCTTAGTAACATTTTTAATGGTAATGTGAATTTAGACTATAAATTAGCGTCACATTATGAATGTGCAGAGGATGTCTGTCACATGTGGCACTAGATAAAATATTCACCTCTTAAAATAATTTCAAATGGACAATAGATTTAGACTATGAATTGATGAGTTTACAATTTTATTTTGAATTTTCATAATATTAATAAAAGCCATAAAAATAAAAAACTTAAAAAAAAAATGAAAGAAGTCTATTTATATGACATGACAGTTCTATAATATTTAAAAGTAGACACAGTGATAAACATCTTCCACTGTGATTTCACGTCACTTAAGATGAATATTATGAATCCATGATTTCATTGAATAACATTTTTTAGGTTGGATATGAATTGTATATTGAATGAATCTATTTTCATCTCAATTATTGGTCCTATGAAGATGCTCTTATTGCCTCGAACGCATGTGGCTCAGTGGCTTCATACATTGGATAGCTTACAAAAAAAATAAAAATAAAAATTATAATATTTTCGGATCATACGGAATAAATCTCGCAAAAGAAAATAAAAATAAAAATAAAAATAAAAATAAACAACTGGGGCCAAGCGTGTGGGGCCCACGAAGAGCGGATTGGAAGTTCGGAGAGAGCGGGTTTTAACTAACTTTTTTTGTGTTGACTTTTGGATGACTCTAAGAACGTTCCATCGTGACGTATGGTGACGACAGCACACCTCACTTGGACATACATAAAGATACACACGAGGGACCACATGATCGGACCAGCCACGTGGACGCCTCTGATGGACTTGATCGATCTCAAACAGCGCTTCGCTTCCACACGTCACTTTGACTGCGTCACGCGATTGTTCACCAACCTGTGATGTCTGCCGTCTGATCAGGTCAAGTGATGAGATCGGACGGCCGGGGTTGTGCAGTCGGTGATTTCGGCCTAACGCTGCAGCATATTATTGACTGCGATTAACGGAATAGGTGTTGTGGTGACAGCCAATGAGGAAGTGCAACGTGTACGTGACACCTGTGGGTGAGGTGGGACCCACTTGGGTTGCAGTTTTTTCTGAATTACAGACGTCATGAGGTTTGAAAAAAAGATTCTTCAGAGTCAGAAAAAGTGATTGCTTTGCGGTTAAAACCTAAAAAGTGCAAAACCAAGAGATGAGGTTGGGTTTTTGTTACACGTGTCTAGGCCCCACAATGGCTTCAAAAAATCTAAAACTTTTTTTTTTTTCTATAACTTTTTTTGTTTAAAATGTTCTTTAGGGGATTAAGTAATCGCGACTGGGGTGACCATTCGTATCGGTGAATCGTAAACGTGTTGTGTCATAAACAGATTATGACCCATATAATGTAAACTCATTACATTATATGTTTATTAATCATGTTAATCATTTTCGCGTCTAAACGGGTCATGTTAAAAATGTCGTGTATTCGTGTCACTCATTTATTAAATATTTGATTTAAATTTTTATAATAAGTTTACTACTTTTTTAAATATATGTACATGAATAAATTTAAATAAACATAGTTAATTAGCCAATAAAATATAATGTAGTTGTATATAATCGTAAGTTTTACTTTACTTTTTCATTTAAGTCTTTATTACTCTTAATAATATAACGAAAATGACTCGTGATAATAACATATACAAAATTATATAAATTTTACTTTGGTGAAAAGTTTTATTTTTTCTTAATAATTTAATAAATAATTATTAATAAAATTTAAAACATAAATAATATATTAAAAGTAAAATGAATATTTCCTCTCAAAAAAATAAAATATGATAAAAATGTTTACAAATAAAAATAAATAAATTTTGTTATTAACATTATTCAAATTGGTGAATTTTGTATCAATCTATTTATTATACCATATTTATTATTTATTCATTATTATTTAATCGTGTAAAACGAGTCATAAACAAGTTAATCAGGTTGACATGTTAATGACTCGTTTATTAACCGTGTATAAACGTGTTAGCATATTTATGACCTAGACTCACAGACTCACTTTATGTCAAATCTATGACATGTTTAATACGTGTCGTGTCGTGTTAATTAAACTTGTCATGACTTAAATTGACACCCTTAGCAAGTGCTAAGGTGCCCTAGTACAGACAAGCATACATACTTGTCATTCACCCCCCGAAGCATCTGTAGATGCATGCACTCTCGAGCATTATATATAGGTTGACGATGAGTGTGTGCATGTCCTACTTTGTGCGTGTTCATGTTGTGAAACTAAAACATTTTCTTCATGTAATTACTAGAACTTTAGTTGATACTCATTTAATGAGTTTACGCGTAGATCAATATCAAGGTTTGGTAGTTTATTTAGGTCCGTTGTGGCGAATTAGACGCTGTGTATTCCTTGTAACCCGCCTAAACTATGTAAGTCTATTATTGATCGTGTAAGTCTTGTCGATTGAATTTTCAATTTTGGAAATGTTAGATTGCTATCGTAATTCGAATTAATGGACATGTTTTCTCAATTCGATAAAGATTGTTATTATCGATTATAGTAGTTATTTTTTATTTTGTTGATAGTAAAAAAAAAAAAAACTTTTGCATCCGCCAAAGTTTGAATCCAAGACTTTTTAATTTCAAATCTTATATCGAATTATTGAGCCACTCAATAATTAGTGATTATAGTAATTATTGATTTTTTCATTGATGGAAAAATATATACTTACATTAAATTGATTATTGATGATTAAGACGAGTGTTTTTTTGACTAAAAAAATTGATTTCATTCATAGCTCGAAGAAATTACATCAATAAAAGTGGTTCGGTAATTAGACTTGTGTTGATGCTTAATTTGAAGGTCGTCCTTTTTTTTTAAACAATCCCAACTTTTCATGAATTGTGAGAATCGTGTTTTTACCACTATACCACTAATGTAAACAAATCATATATATCTTAAATTAAAATAATTAATCATGTACACAAACGAAAAATTATTTGTAATTACATTGCTATAATACATAACCTTGTACGTAGAGGCGGATTTAGAGGGGCAGGAGGGCGTTCGCCCCCATCTAAATCCTCGAGACTCCTATAGTACTCATACTCATTCGTTATTCCGCGCTCTATGATCGATACACGCTTTTTATAATATTGTTAATAAAATAAAATAAATAATATATTTGAAGTGTTTTGAGGGCAATTATTGTCAAAAAAAATTTTTTTGTTATGTTTTATTTTTTATGCTAATATATATTTTTGTTAAAAAAAAAAGTTGAAATTAAAGTTAGCCCCTACCAAGATTTTCTGATTCTACCCCTCTATATACATATTTCAATTAATTTGATGCGGTGCTTGCTTTGATCACTAGTGTCACATGCGTGTCTCATAGCACGAGACAGCACACAGAGAAGGGAACAGCTGTCTCAGTTGACCCCCAATTGCTGCCTAGGCCAGTAGGCCACACACATGTACACATGACAAATTTCTTAATTAAACCATCAATTCCACAGATTAATTAAATTAATCACACATTGATTTAAAGTCATAACCGACCTTTGTGAGTTGGTAGAGTGGCTGCCTGAGATATTAGCATTCCCACTTTTTATATCATATAAATGACAAATCATTTGTAATAATATTTTGAAACTTGGACTAAAATGATATTATTTAGTAGTCGTGATTTCGTGAATGAAACTGATCCACGACGACAATAATAAAGCTTCGATTCTAATCAGTTAAATACGATCCAAAACAACTTGATTGATGATTTTTATTTAAAAAAATTGTTTTGATGGATTTATTAAATTATCTTTTAGCATTATATAAGTTGATATTGTTGGATTGGATCGGATATCACTAACACATCATTGACCTTGAAAGATCGATGCAGTAGTCTTAATCAATCCAATGTGGCTCAGTACGATAACATTAATTGTCATATTAGAATATGTGATTAATAATGTATATATATATGGACCTATAAGTGTGGATCTTCAAGAGAAGAAATTAATCAAATTAGAATCATTGAGAGAGGGCCCTCTTGGCTCTTATGTTAAGTCACTAGAATGACACTTGTCCTTGGGGGCTAATGAGCTTAAGAGCTAGCTTTATATCATTATATGTGCCCAAAGAAGTAAGGTCTCCATCTTTGCATGTACATATATATGTTATCATTGAATCCAATTATTAAGCTAGCTAACCAACAATATCGATCTACTCATCGATTCAATTAATTGATTATTCAGGACAAAATGATGATAGTATATATGCTAGAGATACTGCCACGCGTCGGCTGTTGCGTGCTCCGGACACCAATCTAAATGTACGCATCCCAACACATTGGACACATACTCATCATAAGGTTGGCAAGACGTGCACTTGAAATCCATGCAATTAGGATTCCGATTACAAAAAACTTATCAAAAAATTATTTGTACTCCAGACTTTAACACTTTTTACTAATAATTTAATTTATCTAATTAAATGAAAAGACATAATTACTATCACTCTAGCATCGATAACACACTTACCTCTTTCACCATATAAAGGGTATTTATGTATTTTTTATTATTTAGATCCGGACTCATTGAGTCCACCTAGCACTACCTTTAAGATTATGGTCATGCTTAAGTAGATCGTTAAGATTGAGGGTAATGCTATTTGGACTCGTGAGTCCGGACTCAATTTTTTTTTTTAATTTCAAATACATCATTGAGCAATTAATGAAACAACTATAATCACTTGTAAAATTCTTATTATACCCCTTAAATATTTATAAAAAATTTAAAAACTACCCTATAAGTCCGGACTCATGAGTCTAAGGACTTATTGTAAGATTAATTAGCGTTTCATTTAATTAAATTTCCAACCTTAACAACAGTGAAAATTAGGCAGGAAATTAAAATTGCTATAATTGTTGCCGAAATGGAAATGATAACCAAGACCATGCATGCATGAATGACTTCCACTTTTTTTTTTGGCAATTATATACGTGTCCTAATTTCGTTTTTATCTATCTCTAATAATTAGGTTCGATTAATTAATCTCGTAAGATTTTGTCCAATGCTCTAACCAAGCTATGATCAAAAAAATCAAAATACATTTTTTTGATAAATAAGAAAAATCAACATATCATTTATCCAAAGAGAAGAAAAAAACATAATTAGATATACAAAAGTTATTCTCATCAACTTTGTCACCACATGAAGTATATCTAATCAACTTATTGGCCATTTCAACCAATTGATTAGGCCAATGATTTGGTACGATGTTTGGGAGTAAGATAAGTTCATGAGTTTAAATCTTGGTGAGGGCAATATATTGTTTCTTTCTTATAAAAAACAAATTTATGGGAATTACTCTTGTTTTTTTTTTTTTTTTTTATATATACATATACGTACTATCCAATTGTTAAAAGAAATTTTATAGGACCACAATTAGGCCAACTATACTTTATAGAAGTGAATATTGGACGGTAAAACAACAACAATTACATAAAATGAACGTAGCAAATATGAGGATGCTTAGGTGGATGTGTAGTAAAACCCGTAAAGATAGAGTAAAAAATATCGAAATTCAAAGACAAGTATGAATGCACCAATTGACACAAAAATTAGGAATAGCGGTTACGGTGGTTTGGTCACCTACAAAGACGACCTACAAACATCCCTATTAGAAAACTTGACTCAATCAAAATTAAAGTACTTCAACGAGGTAGGGGTAGACCAAAGTAAAACGTGAGACACATTAATTAGGAGGTATATATTTGAATGGTTTGAAAAGCTAACCATCAATTGCACTTAATCAAGGACAATGGAAAAGTTTGATCCATGTAGCCGACCCCAATTAATTTGGGACTTAGCTTTTTTGTTGTTGTTGTTGTTGTTGTTGTTGTACACGTAGTATCCAAGTGAGTATGACTATTCCAAATAGGACCTGGTACATTTAACTTGAGCATACCCGACCCTGTAGCCCGGACAAGCTTGACACTAGGGCTAGCAAAAGTTGTTCAAACCCGTTATAAAACGGGTTCGGGCAATATTTTTGTAAAAAACATACAGTCTGGACAATTTTTTGTGTCCGTTTAAAAATATGGGACTGGGTCCAGACAACAATTTCAAAAAAAGAGTACCCGTTTAGCGATTAATTTCGACTATTGAGATGATCTTTTTTTTTTTTTTTGAAATTTTTGTGATGTGGCATATAATTTTAAAACTTAGACAATAATGATGTGATGTTTTGTCTTGCATTCCTTGAATATTTTTTTTTTATCTATGATGTTTATATTGGAAATTAAAAAATTGTGATGTTATGTATTTATTTTTTGGTAATTGAATGTTAGGTGACATGTAGTTGAGGTTTTTCAAAAATAATTGATAAATAAAATATTTAATCATATTTAAAAATAAAAATCGAACAAAATGGAAGTCGTATGTTTTACAAAAATACGGGTCTGGACAAAAAAAAAATGTCCGTTTTTAAAACGAAACGAGTCCGGACACTAATTTTAATCATTATAAGGGGATGTGTCTTTTTTTTTCTGCCCTACTTGACGCAACAAAGAATCGAACTTGAGACCATGCCCCTAATCCATACAATTCCTTCGCCTTTACCGTTAGGCCAACCTGTCATGTTGCATATATTTCTCTTGTTTGTAAGTAGTAAGATTTCATCGAACATTAATCGTGTAATAATTTAGAATCACTTGGATTGATTAATCAAATAGGTAATTTTGCTAATGTGGTTAACCACTAAACATGGCCGATTAATCAAAAAGTATTTTATCAATCAAGTAGGTGGCCCAATAATTTAGTATGTAGTAACATAAGAAGAGGGTGGGATCCGAGTTCAAGTCTTACTCCCCGCAAAGTTGTTGGTTTTCTTTCTTATCAAAAACAAGTCATTAATTAAGAGGCGGCACACATCTAAGAATTCTTCAAACTAATTAAGAGAATATTTGATCGAATATTATGTAATTTGGGTTTTGATTTTTTTTGTTTTCGTTTGAGAATCAATGCTCTCTAAGACTTCATGAGTTTATTGGGCCGTCAATCATGAACTTTTCCGTACAAAATCCAGCCCATAAGACAACAAACATTCGATTGAAGCTCATTGTTTTTTCGTTAACATGCAAGAGTCTTTTATTTTTGCCCATTATTTTCGTTAACATGAGTGTTCACACTGCTTCGGTCTTTATTTTTTTTTATTAAAGTCTGACTAATCCTATAAAGGATACTCGGAAGAACTTTCTCCAACATACTAAAGTAGTTGGAGAACATGATGTAGTTGTTGCGATTCAAACTCGAGTCAATTCCTTCGTACTTTTTGATGAACAAGCTCTTTAGGAGCAATTTCCGCCCCTGAAAGAGATATTTTTGTTCCAATTACAAGCTCACTAGAGGAGCAATGACAAGCTTACCGACGAGTGACGATTAGTGGACAGACCTATAGCAAACTGCTTATATAGTAAACGCATATAACCTAGTGAGTCGTAGTAAACTCATAAACCGTAGCTAGGTAAGCCTAATGACTATTGTAACTACTAGAATCCATAAGGACTTGAATTATTCTACCAAGCAATTATATTTTTCTTTTTTGTTAAATCTTTTGGGATTGGCAAGTTCTAGTTTGAACGCGATTGAGCTAGCTATAGCTAATCGAATAATTAAGGAATATTCACATTAGTACAACATTAATGTTGGCACCTTGGATGTGCCAATAAAACATAAAAATAAAGACCAATGTTGTTCACCTAGTCAGCTTGATTAAAACGCTAGCTAGTACTCAATATACATAGTTCTATTTCAACAGTAGAATCAATCAATTAAGTCACTAATTAAGATAGCTGAAAAGCGTCCCAAAGCGATCAGCTGCCAAGGTGGTGCAGTCCAAAGATGATCTCTCCTTGACTTTATTTTTGTGATCACCAATCTACAATGACATGCACTTAATTCTATCTTTTTTTGGTCAATTAGAATTACATATTAAATCATAAAATCATTATTCACTACATATACATACATCAGAACCTCGACATCAATAAATCTCCACCTAACAATTACTAGACTTTTCTCAACAACCTGTTATCACGAACACCTACTTACATCCTCAGAACTATACATTCCATCAATCAATAACAAACAATTCTTGGAGCTATATATGAATCTATGTGCATCACATTTTTTCTTAGTATACATGTCTAACTTTAGAATATATATATATATTGTTTGACTTTAGCTAGGATGTCAATTATTTTTCTTTTATCCAAACATGTTAGGAGAACAAAATAAACAAAATTGCACAAGAAGTGTATACCAATACAAGTGCAATACATCAAGCCAAATTAAAATGTACAACACAGTACACATGCACCTCATCCCCCAAATCATATCAATCACCTAGTCCTATACATGTCTTCAAAAGAATCTTTTTGGTTTTGTTCCTATCTCTTCTTCTTTTTTCACTTCTAATCTTCTTTGTTCTTTTGATTTTTTTTTTTTTTGACTATTCAACTGTGGTATCACTTTTTTGATACCACCCAATTTTCCTACCTAATCTAGCTTAGCTAGATAATTAAAATACATCACCACCACTTCTTTTAATTCAAATAATTCATAATCACTAACTTTGCATTAACTAATCACCTAATTAACAACTAATTAAACCCTCAAACTTATCTACAATTGAAGGTGTGAACTAGTACTACTCAACATGAACTGTTGTGGTTGGTTGAAGAATGGCTGATTCTGATTGATCAAGTGGTACTGCTGATGAGATTGATCAAACTGATCACTAGAACTGATGAATCTCTTTGATGGGTGCTGCATAATCTCCTCGGAAACTGTCGAATTATCGGAGCGTTCGCGCTTGAGATTTGTGTCCAACATGAACTGTGGAACAGAATTAGAGTAGCTGCTACTACTTTGTTCTGCTATGTTTCCATTAAAAGGAGTGGAATTATCAAAGCCTACGATCGGGTCGATTGCGTTGTCGAACATGATTCGAGACATTGCCGAGTAGTCCATTGCGTCGAACAAGTCCGAGAAAGACATGGATTTCTGAGGCTTAAGTGAGTAACAATTTGGTGTCTCTTGATCAAAGTGTGTACTAACAGTGTCTTGTATTGCAAAACTAGGCTCCTCTTGTTCTTGTGTTGCAGAGCTAACAGGGGAGGACATGACATTTGATTTCTTGTAAATTCTACATAGCACCCAATCATCCAACTGAAAATCAAAAATCACAAACCACCCATATAAGATAATCTCATATTAACACTACCAAACACATCAACATCAATGAATATATTCAATAGATAATGTGCATAGAAAATATGTTTGCCTATATGTACCACTAGTATGTAACAAAAAAAATGTGTACATACTCTCATAGAGGTGTCTTTGAACTTGTAAGTATGCTTTGTTGTTGGGGCCTCAGAGAGTCTGTACTCATGCATGATCCAATTGGTTTTGATACCCTTTGGGGGCCTCCCCTTGTAGAACACCAAGGCCTTCTTCACTCCTATGTTTTTGTTTTGGTTCCCTACTTGTCCTTGTGATGATGATGCTAGTATTGGTTTGTCAGTCCCTGTTGCCTTCCAGTATCCTGACACTGCCGCCCTATTCGGCCTCGCCCCGTTCGGGTACTTCCTATCCCTAGGAGTGAAAAAGTACCACTCTTTCTCGCCAAAAGCAGCTTTTGCTGCACGAATCATGAATACAAAAATTAGTTTCAGTCGGCTACATGAATTTAATAACATTTAACGAATTCAAGCACTTAGACACCATCCCGTCCATAATTGAGATCTCGCTAATTATTAAATATATTGGTAACTACTTTAATAGAGGCGAAGGCATATCAAACTAATATAGGCTGACAAATGAATCCTACCTGGCAAGTCCCAGGGATCGAACTTGTAGATATCAACTTCAGCTATAATGGAGACTGGGCATGGCAATGAAGCAGCCTTGTTTCTCAAGTAGTGAAGAATGAGTTCTTCATCAGTTGGGTGGAACCTAAAACCAGGTGGAAGATATGATTCTGGATTGTTGTTGTTGTTGGCCATTTTTTTTTTTTTTTTTTTGTTCAACCAAGAAAC
The DNA here is from genome assembly GCA_039657365.1 of Stephania yunnanensis. Lineage (NCBI taxonomy): Eukaryota > Viridiplantae > Streptophyta > Magnoliopsida > Ranunculales > Menispermaceae > Stephania > Stephania yunnanensis. The sequence goes on from JBBNAF010000046.1 coordinate 44,138, forward strand.
TAAAATTCTAAGCCCCCCAAAACCTCAAAATCTAATTAATTAATGAACGTGTGAAGAAGAACAACAATAACTTTGAAATTTTTGAGCTTTGGAGGCTGTGTGGTTTTAATAGAAGGAGCTATTTTGTCGCGTAGTGAGGAAACGTGTCAGCGCGCGCGTTCGCTCGTTTGAGAGGATGAGAACGACTACGGTGCCGACACGTGGCGGGTGGACTGAAGTGGACGTGGTTGTTATTTAATCCTGGCCGTTCACGTATGATTTCGTGTTGGTTATTACGTTTGGGCGATGATCACGTACGCCAGTGTGTTGGGTAGCTCCGCACTGTCGCTTTATGTGTGAAATTACGTGGCAGTCATTGCCATTTGAAGGACGGGTCAAAGAAGTGAAAAGTCAACAATTGATTTGTTAGGGCGTTGTGGGGGCGACATGTGTCAAGTGAAGAAAAGTCATCTATAGCGACAGGGAGGGCGAGCTCGATAGGTACTTGACTCTCAGATGTATATATCTCGGAAAAATGCTATAGCAACACCTCAAGTCCCACCCTTGACGTGGCATGTGGATCCGCATATTTGAAAGTCGTCATTACATGTCTCGAAATACATATTTTGTGTCATGCACAATACATCTTTTTTCATGCATGTATGCCTCACATGTCACATCACTAAAGTGTGACTTTGTTTGTAACTTTGAACCGTCATTAATGACTCTTAAGCATTAGTTTAATAATAATACTCTTTTAATTTAATTTCCTTCATGCACAAATAATTATTTTCGTACACCCATTTTCATTTGTAACTTCATGTGTAATTTTGTGGTGTCATTAATGACACTTAGCCTCGTTTGATTTGTTTTTACCAATTTACAGTGTTAGTAGAGATAACTTTATGAAGTTAACTCACAGTGTAAGTTCATATTTCATGTTTGGTTGAACTTTGAACTTGCAGAGAAAGTTCCAAATTTTAAAAAATAAATAAAATGTGCAAATTGACATAAATGTCTTTCAAGCATATTTTTAAAATAGAAAAGATGGTTTGTGAAGGACTTGGAAAAAAAGATAATTTGTGAGGGGTATTTTTGTTCATTGAACTCCTGATAAATATTTTCCTATGGGGAAGGAGTGAGTAAAATTGAGAGATACAGGGAGTTTGACAACCAAACAAGATTGGTTGCCCAACTCTCTGTGAGATATTTCATAAAACATATATCACTCACATATCAAACAATGCCTTACGTATAGAAAATTATTTTCATGCATCCATTTTCATGTATAGTTAAGATTTGGAGTTCATAAAAAGTTGGATAAACGTTAAAAAACTAATCAATTATATATGTTAGTTTATCGCATGTTATAGAGTTAAAGTGCTCGACGACTCTCTTAAAGACCAATAATTTCTAATTAAGGAAAAAGATGCATGAAAAAGAGGTTAAGCAAAAAAAAAAAAAATCACTAGTTAGAAACAATGAAATCAATAGAATTACAAGTGAATTATTATAAAGCACTAATTAAAATTAGATATTGATGCACTTCTTAATTGAATGGTGACTAAAGTATTTATGTTCTTACTTTTACATGAGAGTGATATATAGTTTTGGGGTAGCTGTTAAAGATGGTGTACGTAAAAGCAAGTTCCTTATCATCATGAAATTGAGCATATAAACATGTCCTATGTACATTGAATTAGTTGTCGTTGTTGTGTACGTGTACATGCTTTGATGTATCCATTACTATGATTAGTGGTGAATTAAGTCAATAGACTAAATACATGCTTTGGGAGTACGCTATACGTGGAGGTTTATTATGTAAAGAGAATTATGCATTTTTTGGAGATATTAGGTGGCAACACATACATGTATATGCTTTTGACAATTTCAACTGGTCGTAGACCAAAAATAGAATCCTCCCTAATAAATCAACTTGATTTTCAAAACCACGAAGTGACCATCACATCTATTCATCTACATATCGACTGTATTACTACGAAAGAGCTAGCTAGCTTTTATTTACAGTCTTTGAACCAAAGATAAGTACGTACTTATATGATTTCGAATGTCGTTTTAATTATGCTCCACAAACAATGACTGATGTGTGTATCTTTTTCTACGTGTATTTAACTGGGATTCATATCGAAATCTAGCTAGCTAGCACTCAAAAGTTTGTTTGGCAGGACCACTCATGCTTAATCCAACTCTTCTACATATATTGTTGACAAGAAAATATATATATATATGTACACACGTAGGCAATTAGGCATGTCCATTGAACTAGTATAAGTTGGAGACTAGCCAGTAATTAGCTCATTATAAAGAGAAGGCTACTTAATTATTATTTAATTAGTAGCTAGATTTAATTATATGTATTAGATTGTAGTTAGCTATATATGTAAGTTTGATTGATTAGTCAATACAATATCGAATTACGAGTAACGTGTATATATAGCTAACGATCGTGCGACTCAGATTATAATATTGTGCGCAAATATGCATAACAAAAAAGAACAAAAAAAAAAACTTCTATATATATAGATCGACCATTTCATGCCTATCATATCTTATCCCATATAATTACAAAATAACTTGTTTCATATATAGCTAGCTCCATGTTTACCCCAAAAAAAAAAAAAAAAAAAAGCGAGCTCCAGAGCTAATTACTTTTAAACTTTATAAAAATATCGCTACTCATGAATCTTTAATGATTGCTACTTGACATACATATATATGTATACACGTAAATAAAGCTAGTCATGCATGCAAACAAATTAAGTAGTACACTAGCTAAAGTTTTTTTATTTTTGGTAGTTCACTAGCTAAAGTCTTCGTTATATTGTTGTATGCTACTTCTATGTAATTGTTTTGTGGGTCATCCATCACCGTGTGTTTGCAATGTATGTGGACGACGATGCACCATATTTGTGTATGAACATATAATTATTAAACTGACTCCAACTTATATATATATTCCTGATGTGCCAATTGTATAGTAGTGTTATGAGGTGCATGAAAGTGTTTGTTGTTATCCAAATCAAAAGGTCTGTTTCTTGAAAGTGCATGTGACCTGACAATGTGACATCATTCACATATATGTGAATGGTGAGAAACCTAATCTCAATGTCATCATCAGTAACATATGCATCGATGGTCTATATAATCTATACATGTAACGAGGGATTTTAATTAATATAAACTTGATATATAGATGGCATATTTATGTAGTGAGAGATATCTGGATAAACACCAAGAGTGATTGATCCTAAAAAGGATGAGTTGATCTAAAATGTGAATAAGCCGAAACCGTCGCATTCACACCTTGTTTTATTTGCATATATATTCATAGAATATACTCCCAACTATATATGGAGAAATATATACGTTGTATGTATGCAGTATTTTTTTATATATATTTATTTTTTATACCTAAAAAATTTCAAAAAAAATATTCGCATATGTTGTCACATGCATTTTGTATATATTTGGCAACTTTTGACGTCCATGCATGCAATATTATTTACTTGGTTGATATTTATTTATTTATTTTTGAAGACTCGATCACCTGATATCGATCATAGAGGTGGGATCAAGCAAGCTTTTCTTACTATGCTATAGGCGTGCTTGGCTTATTGATATTCAATTCACGTCATCCTTAATTAGTGAACAAATTAATTGATAAATCTTGCTCTATTTTTTTGGTTTTGCTATTTATTATATTTAAATTAAGGTTACGTATAATTAACAAACATGTGTGTAATGTATAAAAATCATTTCAAGCTACTGAGACAAGATATGTGGATCTAGTTAGATCTATTTTTGTATTTGTTAATAATTCCTGGACTTAAGGAGAGTGCTAGGATCTTTGTTTTTATTTTTTTGACTTGGCACTGAAGTCCAATAGTTCGTTGAGTGGATGAGGTGTGCTGTGAATGACGAGAATGTATGGGAGAGAAGAATAGAAACAAAACGTGATCTTTATCTACAATGTCCTTAAATTCAATTGTTTACGTTTATTTTTGAAGATGATGAAATCATGAAATACTAGTTTTCTTTTTTAGCTTAAAATAAAGTGGGAACTATGAAGAATAAGATGTGATCTTCAGTTTACTTTTGTTATTTTGTAAGAAAATACTTATCTTAGTCGTAACCGTATACCCCACATCATTTGATCCAACGCATATCCACCAAAAACTAACCAAAAAAAATATATTTTAAGAAAATAAAATCCAATTAATCTCGTTTTAGAAACCGTGAGTGGTCCAATAATTTTGGTATGTAATTATTTAAAAGTAAGAAATTATAGTTTTAAATTTTAGTCGATGTAAAAGTTATTTCTTTCTTATCAAAAAAAAATATCTCGTTTGGAGTATCAGTCCAACAGCTCTTGCAACTAATGCACAATGAAAGGAATCATAATTAAGTTGCATTCGATAGAGTTGAATGAAAGTATTTGTTTTATGCGGTCAACCCTAATTAATTTATAACTAATTTTTTTTATGATTTTTTATTGTATAAGAATTATAAAAAGATTTTAACTTATATATTAATTTTGTATACTCCATCTCTTTGTAATTGGCAATCAAAACGTTTACATAAAAAAGACACGGGCACTCAATCTTTTATAAAAGTAAAGGCCTTTAATAAAATCAAGGAAGCCATTACTTGATTGAATCTCTATGATTAATTATTTACACATGCATGTATGTACCTTGAAATGGTGTAGCAAAATAAAGTTTCTTATACATTTCCTTTAATGATTCTTATCTACAAATCCCATAACTTCAAAATAAAATTGTTTGAATGCACACATCTTTTATTTATATGTATTTGACTAGTCAGCTAAGTAGGAAAAGCAAATTCAAAATTCTTTCTATCTTGACTTGTAATTTCTCAAAATAAGATAGGCCCACGTAAATAGCTTTCTACGTGTGAGCAGTGGAGTTCACATAATTTGGTGACTCTGTGATTGCTGGTCGTGCGTTCAATTAATAAAGACATGGAGAGGTGCTTTTAATTTCCAAAGTTGCATCCTAATTAATTTGGCGTGCTTTGGAGCCTTGGACTAAAATGGATTTTGTTAGCACCCCATGTGTTACTGTCCAGTCGAAAGCATTGCAACAAAAATTGTAAGGATAAGGATAAAGATCAGTCCACCCATTTAAAGCATCTAGATTAGGCACCTACTTATTCGGTGTCCGGTCATGTAATACACCTCGAGATATATGCGCACTCGTCTCAGGTGTATAGCACGGGCACCAAGTGGATATGTGCTTAATTTCGGTGCCCAAAATGAGTCAATCTCTCAAGTTTTTAATTATAATGAATTGTATAGTATTCCCTCCGGTCATTTATATATGCGCGCTCGTCTCAGGTGTATAGCACGGGCACCAAGTGGATAGGTGCTTAATTTCGGTGCCCAAAATGAGTCAATCTCTCAAGTTTTTAATTATAATGAATTGTATAGTATTCCCTCCGGTCATTTATATAAGTTGTTCTAACAAAAATGTATTATTTTAAATTGTAAGTCATTTTCGAAATTTAAAAGCGTATTTATTACATTTTTATCCATTTTACCTTTATACAATTCAAACATTTATGATTCTTCAGTTCTTCAATTCATTTAATGTCAAATGAGACATATATGTAAATTACACTCGTAATTAAGACTACCTTAAACGACTTGTATAAATGACTGGAGGAAGTACTTGTGTGTGCTTGATTGGTTGAATTTGTACCTGACTAGAGTCTTTCGTGAATACAAGGATTTACGTTTGCCTTAACTAAATGTCTCGAATTAAAGTCTTGGGTATAGAGAAAAAAAAAAGTCTTAGATATAGAGGATCTCTTTAAAACTCTTGAGGGTGAATTTTCCCGCCACTTAGTGCTTCTGCCCGACTTGACTCCTAAGTAGACGGGGATAGGCTTCGGATACCGAAAGCTTTAGACCAAAAATCTTGAGTAGTTGTAAATTTGTACACCAAAAAAAAAAAAAATTATGAATTTGATATCATGACTTCTTGATCGGTGCCAGTGACCGTGTGGAATGCAATTAATACAAATTAAGAACAAGTACATGAAGCGAAAAGCGCCTTTAGAAAAAACAATGAAATATCAAATTTACAACATAAAGATGTTGGGCTCACTTTGTGATAAACAATTTATTGGGCCCAACTAATGGGCTATTTAATTTGTAGTTAAATATGATTTGGGCCCGCAATGGTCTGTTTCAATACTTCGTGGACATAATCACAATGAGTTGATTCCACTTGGAGAGTGGGTCGACCTGACTTGAGTTCGGAATAATCAGTTAATTGGGGTAGTTTTGACTGAAAAAAAGAAAAGAAAAAAGTAGTGTATAATTTTCTTTTGATTTCTCATGTAGCAATACTTTAAAGAGGATCAAGTCACTTATTAGTTACTACTCCGAGCAATAGATATCTCCTAAATATCTAAGTATTTATATCTAACTAAACTAAATGAGATATGTTTAATTAGGTCTTCAATCGTTCTTACAATATAAATCTCAATTAAAAGAGTAGTTGGTGTTGTAAGTTGCAAGAACTTCTCACTCTTTAGTAGACATGAATAAAAGGATGTAGCGACAATGCATGGTTGTTGAGATTATTATTGAGCTTGCTCGAGTGTGTCCACATTATATAAATCTCCGCTTGTATTTATATAGTTGTTTAATTTTCTTTGATTGAAAGGGGGCACACACGCCCAATGTTCACAAAAAAAGTTTACAGTTTCTCAGGAATTTTACCCCGACTACATCTTTAAGAAGAATTACTAGAACATTTTTGACATTTAATAGAGGTTTTAAAAACTAAATGTCATGTAAAAATGTGTTATGTTTTAATTTTTAATGCATGTATTACATAAAGGCTTTTTAAAACTTATATCAATTAGGTGTTATTTAATAACACTTCCTTTAATAGGGGTTTAAAAACCTCTATTAAATACCAAAATTGTTCTTCTGCCACCGTGATGTTATAGACATCCTCTCCAAAAATCACCCCGTTGGGTGCCTTCCATAAACACCAACATCACGTAGCAAACAACGCTACCCATCGAATCATATAGGACCAACTTGTCTCATTCAGGTTTGTGTGGACTCATTATTACTAATGAGAGCTGGGTAACTTGAGGTTGCAAAGTACCTCCCATTGGACGAGTATTTCCAGAAGAAGGTGTCATGTAACGGCCCGTTTTCTAAATGGACCGCTACGTGGGGTGATGCGGGCCCACAACCTAGCCTACCAGCGCCAGCTGTGCCCACATGCCATCGCATCCATCATTAAGTCGTTATTATCATCAATAAACAACAATTTACTGGTTAAATTGTTAATGACCTCAAATCATCTGTCTCTAATATCATATTAATCTCAAATAAAACACAACGAAATTCTTTTATCATATTAATTCAGCTACTAAGCAATTAAGTCATGCATTTAACTTTGATACATAGTGTGGAAAACTCATATATCATCATAGGTAAAAAAAATGTACTTCAATGTATCAAAATATCAACAATACGGAGTCATAGTGGCTCACACAATCCCAAATGTCAAAATAAAACAAAATATGTATGTACAAACGTACAAGCTTGGCTATACGTCTCTGTATTATGGTAGTTTGTCCTTGCCTCAGCTCGTACTAGGATCTGCACTCAAGCCATCACAAAAATATAGTTGACGAGTCCAGAACGAGTATTCCCAAAGAAACTAAGTGAACAATACGAAAAGTAAATACTGGAATTTAAACAAAACTATTAAATAAACACGCAGAAATAAAAAAAAGGCAATTGTGCTCATCGCATGCATATGTAATAGTGAAAGCTCAAAGTCTGCGTTCCTAGCCCCTAGGGTTAGACTAGCGCCATACTTCGGACTCCCAATAGACTACTGCCGACGAGTAGTACTCAAGCAAGACCAGTATCTGGATCCGCTACGTGGTCGGCGTGGAACCTACGATGCACCCACACATGCCCGTCACAACTCTTGGGTAGCCCTATTCATCGAGATAACACACGTGTTATGGCCTAGTGGATGTACACACATAAATGACACGGAGGGAGAGCCTCAACGTCCGTCCATTACAACATACAAAGAATAGAGGAATGAAATACAAAATATGAATTCAAAAGCAACATAAAGTATTGCTCAATAAATCTCAATTGGGATACTATACACCTCACACTGCACTTCGTGTACAGTCCAGCTCTGCCTTGTCCCGGATATCCCAAAGTACAACCCGTACTGACCTATTTCCATGTATAAGTGATATTAAGTCATTTGTATGTGTTTTAAAGCATTTTACACAATTTATGTCAAAACAGGGGTATGCCTAGACAGTTATGCGTTCTTTGCCTATACTAACATTAGCGCGCTAATCGCGTTTTGGATAGTAAAACTACTGAAATTTTTGGGTTTTACACACACCCAACAACAACCACAACACCAATAATACGCTTCAAAACACTTTAAACTTAGTTAAACAACAACCCAACATCCACCAAAACATCACCAACGCCTCTAAAATTAGGACCAAAAGATATAGAAAGTCGCGGTGTTTGTGGTTCTCACCTTGATTTTGATGTTCTCACCCCTCCAAGCTACTTGAATCACCACTTCGATCACTCAAAACCTTTGTTTCTTCGTTTCCAAACTCGGATAACAAAATGAGGAAGGAGAAAATGGGGTGGAAAATGAGTCAAATGACTTTATAGTTGATTTGCATCTCATATCACTACCTCATCTCTTGGCCATCAAATGGACCTTATTTGATACATTTCTAACCACTTATGACTCCAATTGGGACACATTTGACACATTCACCCTTGTATTTAACTCAAAAAGTGGTGTTTTCAGTGTTTCAACACCCGGTTTCTCGTCCTTAACTGCGACATACGCGTACTACCATGTCCCTAACCACCAAATATACATTCCAGATTCACTATTTAACCAATTTTATTCATTTTTGTGTGTATTATTTCCCCCAACCTAGTGTTAAGTCGGTTAGACTACCCGATACCCACGTCGACACGCATATTGAGGCGACTACTTAACACACGGTCTCGCTCGTCTAATGTACAATAATAACACACATTGCGATGTTAGTAACGCTAGTTCAATATAAAGATCGCAAATTAACCAATTCAGCACACAAAAATCCTATTTACCTAGCTCCAAGCGTGCACAAGCCTAATTACGGGTCCCACGAGCGTCTGAGCTGCTAGCCACATCACGCTGCTAGCCACATCTGCAACCACGTCATAAATAACGGCGAATTATATTTAGGTTGTTACATGTCACCATGTTCACCCAGGGATGGGGGTGTACTGTTGCTATGTATTGTAATATGGTTGGGGGCAAGAGGTGCTAAAATGTTTCCCAGTTCCACCACCCATCACTCGTTGTGTAATTTGTCACCTTCTTATTCACATGGTCCTCAGGAATGTCAGATGAAACAACTTCAATCAGAGGAGCTTGTAAACTTGTCCAGCAGTTCGTCCATAATCTTATATTGGCCCCGGAGCCAATCGACCACTTCCTCCCCATTGCTATTTCCCCCCGATTCTTGCTAACACAATGCCACACGTGAGAAGCTCTCGTGGGATAGTAGATGTCCAGTTGGGTAGAAAACTTGATTATGTACTTAGCTCTATAACTTTTGTGATGGCCCAAATTCCACAATCCTAAACTGGGCCCCGCCCGACTTAGATTTACGCGAACCCCCGAACCCATCTCGCTGAGTCACGCAATCCTAGTTAGCATTCCTTTACCATTAACCATTTATCAAGCAATTAAATTTGAGCTAATCAATTAGTGAGTTATCATAGTTATAGCGGAAGCAATTAAATCTCAAACTAATTGAAAAACCTCAAATACACAAGTTAATACAAAATAGAGTGTGGAAACCCCAAATATGTATATCATCATCAATGAACATTCAGATGAGAGTAAACACAAGATATACATGCCCAAAGTCTCTCAAAAACCCAACTCCCAGTATTTCAAAACAAGTATATATAATAATACAAAAGAATCACCTATGTCAGACAAGTGGTAAGAATCGCTCCAGTATCCGCAAATGATATCTCCTAGATGTGGGGCCATCCCTTTGCTGGACTGTGGATCTGCACTCCGTCAAACACAAGAATGACGAGCACAGGTAAGTAAAGCCAAACAAGACATATATACAACATTTTGAAATAAATAAGACAGTCTAATTCATGCAGATAAAAAGAAAGGAACAAGAAACGCATGAATATAAAAGGCTGTAAATAAACTAATCGATAAGTGAAGGTCTATAATACGAGAATCGAATAGTAAGGAGTCCCGACCAAAAAGTCGTTGAGTCGCTGCAAAAGCTCCGCAAACTCAGGTTCAGGACGAGACATAATATACCAGTCCTAACCCTTGCGACTATGAGATATCCACAAACCCGGATAAGTGCCCCCAACGTACACTCGATTATGAGATATCAACGGCATCCAAATAAGAGCTTATATCACGGATAAATAATACCCATGACTCACTTGCCGATGGACCACTCAACCAATAGAAATTTCAAAAGAAATGATGAACAGAGCAATAACAACAAATTTAAAGCTCAATAAATAACTGTAAAATTTTCTAGATGGTTTACTTACCTTTATCCAAGCCAATACGCACTCAAATCGGCTCTGACACGCCTCCAAATCCGTACCCAATACCTGACACTAGTAAACTATGCCCTTGATAATCATATGGGCAAATTTATATTGTGTTAGAGCCTATTTGAAAAATTTTAGATTTTTAAACCCCAAAATAATTCAGCTTACACCATATGTCGCTACCTCGATCCCATGTCGACACATGATTCGATGTACGCCTTTGCTTGTCTTGACATCAATATGCCCCGCGTGTACCTTACCCACTCATTACCAAATTTAATTAATTTAACTTGTTCAATCTTTGGTCTAATAAATAATACAAGCATTAAACAAAAATAACATACCTTGGTGTCGACTCCCGACAAGTGGGTCCCACGTACGACCCTGAAAATGACATGTGACACGAGGTGGATTTTTAGGGTCGTTACAACTTTTTCCCATAACGCCTACTCCTCAATCAGCATTTCATTAGAAATGCTCTATTCATCATTGCCATGTTCTATACTCCCAGTCCCCCATGTTTCTTAAGTAGGCATACCTTTTCCCATTTCACAAGGCCCATCTTCCTTTTTTCTCTACTTGATCCCCATAAGAATCCCCTGCAAGTTTTATCCATGCTGTCATACAACCCCTTCGAAAGCTCCGTTGATTGCATTGTGTAATAAGGTGGCTAAAAGCAAGGCTTTACACTCTTCCAGCTAAGGATGTCTTCCTCGGTCTCCATTTGCTCACTTTGGTTTGTGTTTTATTAAGAAGGCTTGCATACGTGCTCTTCACCACCCTTCCATGGATTAGGGGTACACTAAGGTATTTCCCCAGATCCACAGCTTTTTTAAAGCCCAATATACTGCCAATGTTGTTGTCCTGAACGACCGAATTGACATTTGGGGAGAAGAACGTCTGAGACTTCTCTAGGCTCACCTTATGCCCCAAGTGAGCACAGAAGCACCCCAATATGGAGTTCATAAGCAAGGCCCGATCCTTGGTAGCTTCAGCAAAGAAGATTAGGTCGTCAACAAAAAATAGATGGCAAATGCAATCAACGTTACCTCCATAGCCTGGAGCCACCCACGAGCCCTCTGACACTACCTTACTAATAGATTGCGACAAGCGTTCCATGCATAAAACGAACACATAAAGAGATACGGGGTCACCCTGGTGTACCCCTTTAGTGAGGGTAAAGGCCTCAGACATCTCGGAGTTCCATAAGAAGTTAAAAGCGAGGGCCGCTAAGGGCACCCCACCATTTAATGAGGGCACCTGACTTATTTGTAAAAATTTCAGCAAAAATGGAAAAGACCATTTTGCCCCTGTATATATATAATGGTTCAAACCCCATAAACCATTTCGACAAGGAGTTAGGGCACCCCACCAGCAAGCTTCAACCACAAAGCCACAGCCACATTGCGTTTAGCGAAGAGCTGATCGATTCTTGCTCGTCCGACAGCGAGGTAACAATGTTTGACAACCATTTTCGGGTTTTTTTGAACCGTTTAGTTGCGTATAACAGTGAAAATGATGATTTGTTTGTCGACGTAGGGTTTGGTAATTTCTTCAAATCCGAAGTTGTTTCCACTGTATAATGGAGGATCGTAATGCTTCGGTGCCAGAGGAGGTCGTCCTTGAGGTAATGTTGCAAATGTTTTTGTGTTTTTTTTGCGGTTATCCGAAGTATATCGTCCGGGTGCGCGATTGTTTCGCCTCGCGCAGACCGAGATGTATGGTATCGTCTCGGTCTCGGAGACCGAGAGGTTTCTCGTAGGTGACGGTGCGGGAACGACCGAGGTACCGGTAACTCTCGGTCGCACGTAAACGAGACTATGAAGAAAGTTCCGGAACTGTACAACCGAGAACCTATTTTTTTGGGTTTTTTGTGATTCTGCTGTACATTTTAGTTGATTATAATGTTACACTGTTTGTATTGCAGGTAATGCCGTTATCTAGTAATTTTCCAGACTACAATGACACTTTTACACCTTCTAAGCCATTCCCCTATCGAGAAGCGGCAATTTCATGGCTTCAACTGATTGGTGGCGAGAACAAGTTTGCGTTAGTAACGAAGCGCTCGGATGCCGGGGGCATTAAGCGAAGGGGAAGGGTGAAAATTGCCTGTGAGAGGTTTGGGACATATAGGGGACTGGCTCAGAGAGTTGGGAAGGGGAAAGCGACAAAATTTTTAAAGAAATCAAGGAATGATGAAAAGGCGAGGACTCACACTAGTACGAAGAAATGTGGATGCCCTTTCCAAATTAACGTCAAGGAGAATGCTGACTCCTTATGGTATGTCACCGTGATTTGTGGGAGGCACAATCACGACACCGCAGGAAGATTTGATAAGGGGAGGAGGAAGTTGAGGATGCGGGGGAGGGCGAAAGTGAGCGGCTCGGGGAGATTAGTCCACCTTCGTCTTTTGTGGAGTGCGAGCAGGAAGTTGAGGATGCGGGTGTGAGGACACCGGGGTCTCCAACCGGAGGTACCCCAGTGTCAGAGGCACCCCAATCTCCAATCGGATTTGAGTCCTCCCACTCCACAAAAGCTTCTAGGCAGAAGAAATGCAAGGTTCCATAAATGCGTCGTGCCAGTCGACGCACGCAAAGTGGATCTAACATGGCTTATAGTCATTGCTTAGAACCGGATTGGTTGCCACATGTTGATGCCATTATCGATGTGGTTTCCGATGGGAATTGTGGATATAGGTGTATAGCCTCTGGGCTTGGACTTACCGACGTAGACGGGTGGAGGATTGTGCGTAGACGGATGTACGATGAGATTATCGGGTATGAATACCTATGGCGGGAAGTGCTTGGCTCGAGTTTCGAGCCTGTCAGGAATGCGGTGCATTGCCCAGAGAAGCAAGAGGGGGCATTGTAACGACCCGCTTTAATTAATCCCGATTAATCGACTAATCACAAATTAATATCATAAGCTCAGACTCACGTGGACGTCGTGGGAAAGTCCGTGACACGCCTAGTCGGGAAATATATTATTTTTGTTTGGCGAATATTTAATTATTTTACTATTTTTAATAGTTCGCGTCGTGTTAATTAAGCTTAGTCGCGTTGTGCGCGGGTTGTGACGAGAGTGCGCGACGTCGCGGTGTGCGCGTAACGCGGGCGTACGGGGTAATATGGGATTTAACTGTCACATCACATCACACATCACATCGAATGTCACATCAACTATTCCTCATCATTTCTTTTGTCATTTCTCTCAAAATAAAAAAAAATCCGTATTTAAAGAGAAAAAAAAACGGACAAAGAGGAAGAGAGGGAGAAAGAGAAGGAAGGGAGAGAAGAGAGGGAGAGTGACGACCAGAAGGGGAAGATCCGGCGAGGAGCTCGACAGGCAGCGGCGACGAGCTTCGGCGGGGCAGCGGCGGCGAGCTCGGCGGGGCAGCGAAGACGCGAGCTCGGACTTCCATTAATCGAGAATTTAGAAGACCCTAGTCGGGTGTCGGGTACGTATCTCAAGGCGAGTGCGGGACATTTCGAAGGCATTTTACAATTCGATTGAGGTAAGTAATCCCACGAGAAAATTAGTTAAAATTCAATTTATGCATTTGCTTTATTTTGCATTCTAAATTATTCCATTGCGCTATTTATTGTTGTTCAATTATTGTTCATCCACTCCCACATGTATATGTGTGTTTGTCAACGGGGTCGGCATGGCACGGACTCACACCCCGGGGCTAGCTACCCCGCGCTGTTCGAGTAATTGGCCATGATAGGGCTACGCGGTGACTATTCTCGCGAAAACCCGTAGGTTGAGAGATGTTTGACGTAGTTTTAAGTCTACGCCAATGGTTCCTCTCGAGAGATGTTTGGACGGGGTTCTACCGTTCAATGGTTCCTCTCATTCGACCGTGAGATGTTTGGCGAGGTTGTCGTCAATGGTTCCTCTCGGTTTAGCTACGAAGATTCCCGGATGTCGACCAGGGTTCTCTGTCACGCTACACTCGTGTCCAAATTTGACTTCTCAATAACTTATTTTCATGCGAATTTCCTTATTGTTGTCCTTTATTTAAATTGCATGAATTGTAGTCGTTTCATTGGAATTCGTGAATATTAGCTAAAGTTCTCTGGGATTTACTCACCTGGGATTTGTCATTGTTTTTTGTGACAAATCGCAGATCTTGCGACGAGTCGAGGCAAAGGAGTTTTAGGCGACTACGCTTAAGTAGGAAGAGGCCGCCACTTTTTGCGTAGGTAGTTGTATGTATCTATTAACTACTTTATGCTATTTTGGGAAAGACTTGTATACCTGATACATGTATATGCTCATTTTTAGTACCTTTGTTGCTCTCGATATACATGGTATATGTTACCGGGATTCCACTATAGGGTTAATTATACAAATGCAAACTTTCTTTCATACAGCGTTTGCATGTTTTTAAAAGGCTTCCGCTTGATATTTAATAATTTAATAAATTGTGAATAACTTAACTTAGTCAATTTCATAAGAATATCCATAAAAAAATTTTCATAAACACTAAGTTAAGGTGAATAAGGTATGTATAAAGGTGTAAGTCGCGGGCAGTCAAAATTAAGTGTGCAGGGACGTGGCATTCTTGGTGACGTGTCTGGCGACGTGGCGGTGCCCGGTTTGCCTTGGAGTTTGGGGCCGTCACAGTTGGTATCAGAGCTTAGGTTCAGGCGAACCTAGGGGAAAGTTTAATGCAACCGAATAAATTTAACAACAAACATTAGATGTGGAAACCCGAAGATCCTAACTTAGAACTTTAGTTGGGAAGCGAACATGGGACGGGTATTGTCAAAGTTTATACGTTATATATTTTGATTTGTAATAGTATATATGCGTATATGACGTTGATTTGCGGCACGTTCGCGATTTGAAAATTTGACATGGATGGACGACACGTTCTCCATACGGACGATGGATTTGCGGCACGTTCGCGATTTGAAAATTCGACATGGATGAACGACCAGTTCTTTATACGAACGATGGAGGCCAGCCGAGCGTCTCGACACCTGCCGACTCGGATCAGACCTTGCGCGACACGGTCGCACTTCATAGTTTGCAGTTCGAGGAGATGTTCGATTGCTTCGAGCGTAGGTTGTCGCAATACCGGCCCCTGCTACACTCGCCGCCACCACTACTGTAGAGCAGACAGTTGTCGCACCGACTATTCCGGCGACTTCGCTTACGACCACTACTACTGAGATACTATCAGCAGTCACTACACCATTGACTACGTCGACCGTGGCACCGACGCTGATTCCACCTTTGAAGATCACATTCGAGACCTTCTTATCAGTTGAGATGAAGTTGATCAAGGTGTTCGTTCGTGTCCAGTCATGTTGCTATCATAGAGGCAAAGACCCAGAGGTGGCGAGGAAGTGGATCCGTTCACACAAGCAATGTCACGGACCTTTGAGGATTCACGACGGCATACGGGCTAGAACTTTCAGATTTATGCTCAGGGGAGATGCTACAGTATGGTAAATCGCCCACACAGCCGCCCACGGAGAGCCGAATACTTAGGCTAAGTTCAAGAAATTCTTCTATGATTTATATAGGCCGATCGAGATTCAACTAAGATCGAGAGATAAGTTCTTGACGCTGAGACGTGATGGTCAGACGGTGGCGTGAAACATGGAGAGATTCACGCACATGCGTACCTTGCGATGGACGTAGCTGGGACCGAGCGACTTCATGTCCACTATTTTATTAGAGGACTCCGACCAGAGATTGGGGGCAGAAAATCACGCGCGTAGGGAGTGTGGATGAAATGGGTGGTCTTGACCCACTCTATCTGGGGGCTCAAGCGACCTGCGAGGTCGGAGTGAGACCGGCGAGGTAGGACTGGGCCTTCACAAAATTTAATTATTAGTTCAAATAATAAATGTTTGGAAAGGGTGACGTTATATTATTTTAAACCTAGCCACATGATAGGTGAGTTGAGCCAACACATACGTTATTCTCGGCATGACAACCGAAGGTAAGATGTTACCATAACCAAATTGGCATTGGATGCCTATTTTAGGTTGGCGAACGATAATTGCCGAGAATGTTTACGTAAGCCACGACTTTCTAGGTCGGAGCGCCACCAATTTGACTATTGCAACAAGTAAGGAAGGGTAGTCTAATGCGAAGTTAAATTATTAAAAAAAACGAATATTATCACACCTTGGTGACCCGTCGGGATTAAAAATTTTGACGATTACTTCATGCATACCGCAGGTTGTGAGTTAAGAAATCCTATTGGTTGGAATCATTTAGGGAAATGACATATGCAAGATAGGAATGACCTCTTTCTGAGTTGACACGTATAAGGTGTGTAGTACAATAGTTGACATTATGAGTGAGGTATAGCTTATAGAAAATCATTCATGATAGCTATAAAAAAAAAAAAGTCCAGCTTACGCTACACAGTCCACTCTAGTGATAGTCAGATCGACGATTAGGAACATGTGTAAGACGTGGGACAAATAAGTTTTTAGTAAACTCTATGGAAGCATATAGTGTTGAGATGACTCAGAACTACATGAAAGCAAGTACGGACTCCTTTAGCTTCGGCCAGAGCGCTGGAGTAGTCTTGCGGAAATAGCAGTTCGAGTAACTCCACTATTGTGCCATGATTTGTTCGCGGTCCGTAAGGTCAGTGGGGCCACACTGCCACTTATTGGATTGGGAACAAGTCAGGAATACGAGCCGAAACAGAGTTTGCAAGTATATGTAAGGTCGAAATGACCTCAAGCCAACCTAAGGAACGAGCTGTTCCGAAGTTCTCACGAATCCAGAATTGACTCAATCGTAATAGATTTTGCACTTGTGATTAGTCCGACCAACCCGCAGAACGTTAGGGATAATGCCCTGAAGGGACATGGAAAGCCTTAAAAGCTCAGTGATTTAAATCGAACTAAGTGCGTGCGAGTCATTAGTTTCGAGGAAAAAAAATGTTGTGTGGCGAAACAAGAGAGATTTAGGTGATGTATTATGACTAGATTCTTAAACAGGGAAACAAAAGATTCTAGGTTCGCGTTAAAGATGGAGAGTTAAGTTTAACTCTGGAAGTCTAAGAGAAGAAGTTGGAGTTAGTAGGTTAACTATCGTTGTAAATATTAGCTCTGACATCCTGGTAGGAAATAGAAAAAGCAGATTGTCTATAGATCTAAAATCTATCCATGCACGACTCTTTAAAGAATCAAGAGAAGCAAAGGTTGACCTTACTATTTGAGTTATTGCATTTTTAAACCCTTGTATATGAGAGGTATGACCTAGTTAGGCATACGCTACAACTAAGGCATAAGGAGCGCATATTGTACGCCAAGTCCAGCGAGTGCGAGTTTTGGCATACGGAGGTGAAGCCCTTGGGACACGTGATTCTCGATAGAAGTACTTCAGTAGACCGAGTAATATTCACGCTATCATCGACTGGCCTACACCAAAGTGCGTGACAGACATCTGGAGCTTTTAGGATTGGCATAATATTGTCGACGTTTTGTACGAGACTTCTCCAAAAATAGCAGCGCCGATGACTAGATTGACCAAGAAGGTTATGATCTCCTATTAGTCTAGTGAATGCGAAGTGGCCGTCACCGAGTCGAAGATGAAGTTAATTTCTGCACCGTTGTTGATGTTGCTCGAGCCGGCCAAAGACTTGACTATTCTTACGATGCTGGTGGCACCAGACTGGTATTCGTACTGATGCAGGGAGACAAGTAATGACTCATTTATCGCGTAGTTTGGGACTCATGTGAGGAGCTGTCCAACGCACAACCTGGAGCTCGCAGCAGCCATGAGTATGTCAAAAGTTCCACATACTACAGATGCACATATTTGCGGGTAGATGCGAGGACCGACAATATCTAGTCCAGGCGTCTTGGAATGTCAGAAAGCTGATGTGATGTATCAGATGTTCATGGGCGTGACACAGAGTCTAGGTTACTAGATTGGCGCGAGTCCGTTGATGAACGGTTGATACACCCAAGTAGATTGTGTGTTCTGGCATTGGTAGGGTAACATGTTCGGATTTTTCAGGAGGCTCACAACTTCAGGTACACAGTGCCTCCAAGGTGCGGTTTCGAGACTTTGAAGGCGAAAAACTATAACTCACGTGTCCGGTGCCTCGTGACGAGTACGGGGGGTGTCAGGCTCGCGAGGGGGGGACATAGATGGTGTGGGAGGTCGCAGTTCGTGCACCCGCATCGCACTGTGCGACCCAAGATGCGGTGTGGGGAGGTCGCAGATATGTGCCCCGGAGTATCGTGGTCGGGCCGTTACATTCGCGATTTGTGGGAGGTCGTAGCTCGTGCACCCGCACTGTTCGTGCGACCTAGTACCGGTGTGGGGAGGTCGCAGTATGTGCACCCCATGTATCAGGGCTGGGCCGTTACATTCGCAATTTGTGGGAGGTCGCAGCTCGTACACCCACACTGCCTATGCGACCCAGTACCAATGTGGGGAGGTCGCAGTATGTGCACCCCAGGTACCAGCTTGCAGGGCCGAGCCCGTGAACATAACTGCCATTAGGTTTGAGATTGTTATAGATTGAACGAAGAAAATTTGCTGATTCGTGAATAGTTACAGACTGCTTTAGACAGACAAAAGACGTACGCGAACAAACACCGCAACAGGCTGAGTTATGAAGTGAATGATTTGATAAACTTGAAGGTTTTTCCCTTGAAGGGCCTCATTGCGGAGAAAGAGTCTACCGTGCGAAGACGATACTCCACTTGTTTCAAGGTAAAGATCGAGATTAAGTCTGAATTTCGGGACGAAATTCCCTTTAGATGGGAAGATTGTAACGGCCTGCTTTAATTAGTCCCGATTAATCGGTTAATCACAGATTAATATCATAAGCTCAGACTCACGTGGACGTCGTGGGAAAGTCCGTGACACGCCTAATCGGGAAATATATTATTTTTGTGTGGCGAATATTTAATTATTTTACTATTTTTAATAGTTCGCGTCGTGTTAATTAAGCTTAGTCGCGTTGTGCGCGGGTTGTGACGAGAGTGCGCGACGTCACGGTGTGCGCGTAACGCGGGCGTACGGGGTAATATGGGATTTAACTGTCACATCACATCACACATCACATCGAATGTCACATCAACTATTCCTCATCATTTCTTTTGTCCTTTTCTCTCAAAAATAAATAAATCTGTATTTAAAGAGAAAAAAAAAACGGACAGAGAGGAAGAGAGGGAGAAAGAGAAGGAAGGGAGAGAAGAGAGAAAGAGAAGGAAGGGAGAGAAGAGAGGAGAGAGTGACGACCGGAAGGGGAAGATCCGGCGAGGAGGAGCTCGACAGCAACGCGGCGAAGGCTGGGCAACAGCGGCGAGCTCGGGAAGCGCGACGGCGCGAGCTTGGACCTCCATTAATCAAGAATTTAGGAGACCCTAGTCGGGTGTCGGGTACGTATCTCGAGGCGAGTGCGGGACATTTCGAAGGCATTTTACAATTCGATTGAGGTAAGTAATCCCACGAGAAAATTAGTTAAAATTCAATTTATGCATTTGCTTTATTTTGCATTCTAAATTATTCCATTGCGCTATTTATTGTTGTTCAATTATTGTTCATCCACTCCCACGTGTGTATGTGTGTTTGTCGACGGGGTCGGCATGGCACGGACTCACACCCCGGGGCTAGCTACCTCGCGCTGTTCGAGTAATTGGCCATGATAGGGCTACGCGGTGACTATTCTCGCGAAAACCCGTAGGTTGAGAGATGTTTGACGTAGTTTTAAGTCTACGCCAATGGTTCCTCTCGAGAGATGTTTGGACGGGGTTCTACCGTTCAATGGTTCCTCTCATTCGACCGTGAGATGTTTGGCGAGGTTGTCGTCAATGGTTCCTCTTGGTTTAGCTACGAAGATTCCCGGATGTCGACCAGGGTTCTCTGTCACGCTACACTCGTGTCCAAATTTGACTTCTCAACAACTTATTTTCATGCGAATTTCCTTATTGTTGTCCTTTATTTAAATTGCATGAATTGTAGCCGTTTCATTGGAATTCGTGAATATTAGCTAAAGTTCTCTGGGATTTACTCACCTGGGATTTGTCATTGTTTTTTGTGACAAATCGCAGATCTTGCGACGAGTCGAGGCAAAGGAGTTTTAGGTGACTACGCCTAAGTAGGAAGAGGCCGCCACTTTTTGCGTAGGTAGTTGTATGTATCTATTAACTACTTTATGCTATTTTGGGAAAGACTTGTATACCTGATACATGTATATGCTCATTTTTAGTACCTTTGTTGCTCTCGATATACATGGTATATGTTACCGGGATTCCACTATAGGGTTAATTATACAAATGCAAACTTTCTTTCATACAGCGTTTGTATGTTTTTAAAAGGCTTCCGCTTGATATTTAATAATTTAATAAATTGTGAATAACTTAACTTAGTCAATTTCATAAGAATATCCATAAAAAAATTTCATAAACACTAAGTTAAGGCGAATAAGGTATGTATAAAGGTGTAGGTCGCAGGCAGTCAAAATTAAGTGTGCAGTGACGTGGCATTCTTGGTGACGTGTCTGGCGACGTGGCGGTGCCCGGTTTGCCTTGGAGTTTGGGGCCGTCACAGGCATCTTTCAAAGAATGGTTGACACTTCCAGACATGGGATTGTTAGTATCCACCGCATTCAATGTCATTCTCGTCAACCTCTCGCATGGGAGTGCCTCCACATTCCTACCTCTACGTAGTACTCTAACGTCGTCATTGCACAACAGACTTATCATTGCAATGGCGAATGAAAGGAATATCCATTGGGTTAGGATAAGTTCTATGATTTTTTTGTGAATTGGTTTGTTTCCCCCTTAATCGGGTTTGTGACAATATCTTCTATGTTCTACTTGTTCACTTTGATAGGTGCGTTTGCGTGTGAATGCACCGTGGCCATCCTTATATCCATCGTGGGATCGGTACGTTGAGGACTGCGCAAAGGTTGACGAGATGGATTCATTTTTCGAGACATCCCGCCCATTGCAACTGCTGATCATGAAGCCACCATGCCTGTTGTAGATTTAAATACACCGTAGGTTAAAGCTTGTACCTAGACGGCTAAACATTTAGAAATTTTGCCAATTCGTCCGAATGTTTTATGTATATGCAAATGTTATGATGTGTTTTTATTGGTGTTGTGTTTTGATTGTTGTTTACTAATGGATGGACCTTTTTTAGAGTCAGTTTGAATGTTACGGAGATTTATAATTAATTAAGGTTCGGTGCAAATTGTCGTGCTGGATTTTCAATCTTGTATTGTTAGTTTGACGACTACGTAGATTTTTTTGAAACTGTAATGTTCAAATTCATCCATTCCTAATGTCGCGGTCAAGCAGGTTCGTGAAACAACCCATATTTTCGGTCACCCATGACCGACAAGTATTTCAATATATCGGTCGTGTATAACCGAGTCCTATTTCAATTTCTCGGTTGTACACCAGCGAATCTGGATTGACCATTTCAATTCGCCTGACTCTCGTCCTATGACGACCGAGCCTACTGAGCGGAAGTGGACAACCGATACGCAGTAAACTCTTCTGGTCTTTGTGACCGAGACTGCGACTTCCCAAAAATATTAGCTTATGTCTCGGCCTTGGCCGAGACGGTTGACACTGTCTCTGGCCTGTGTGGCCGAGAACCACGATTTCCCAATTTTTTTACATTTGACAAAACCGCCACACGCACATTACATCTACTCTAGCAAATGTAACTTAATTCGACGATCTTCAACCGAGCCCTAATTTGGAGACGAAATCGGCTCACACACCGGACCCTACAAAATGCTGAAACCTAGAACAACGAAGGAGAAACACACGGCGAGGGACGGAGAACACGATTTCGGGGATTCATCTCACTGGTCGGTTCAAAACAAATGAATTCTTCCACCAGGAGTTCGGTGAACGAGGGTGGTGGTGGTGGTGGTGGTGGTGGGGGTGGTGGGGTGCCCAGGGGTTTGCACGAGGGTGGTGGGGTGCAAGGGTTTTTTGCACGAGGGGTATTTTCGGTATTTTGGGTTTAATTTTTGGGTGCCTCAGGTAAATCGATTTGTGCCCGCATTAACTGGGTGCCTTCATTAAATGGTGGGGTGCCCTTAGCGACCCTCTTAAAAGCACTCGACTCCGTTCCATATAGTTGTTTATTTTAACCACCTTAATTCAAGAGTTTCAACTCACATGCGAGGTTTTATTCCAAAAAGACCCCGATCATATCATTCATTCATTGCGAAGTCACACTTGATCGATATATAAATGACGGCTATGGACTAGTGACAAGTATCTTAATTTTAGGCCATGCATCAAGATGTATGTGAATGTGTATCCCCAACAACTGTACTTCGCCAAAATGTTGTAACAAAAGTATGTCACCGTAGCTAGCATTGGTCCATTTGATTCCCCCCAATCAAGCAAAAAAAAAAAGAATAAGAGATCTTTAATTAATTTATTTATTTATTTGCAAGGAAGTTAAAATCTCTTTTACTATCACATGTGCTGCTGTTATAGGACGATGCATTGATGTATGAAGCAGTCAAATGAAGTCACGGGTGGAGAAGAAACTCATAAGAAACCGTTATAGCTGCAGCAACTACCGTGCTCTACTTTCACTTCATTGTTCACATTCGCATAGCCTTGATTTGTGTTAGTTAAGCGCGCAATCACAGTTTCGATTTACTATGACATCCGAACCTTATGCCATTTATGTGTGCATAGCAATCATGATTCATGAAAATGGCTCAACTATCTCCAATCGCAAAACTCTATATTTCTCTATATTATACAGTTTGTCGCAACAACCTCTAGTTCTCCTTCAACCACAAACTTTATTTCTTATTTTTTAATTTTTTTCTCATTTATTTATATTAAGTTTAGTAAATTATTTAACCAATAAAAGTAAAATCCTAAACGTTTAAAAGTTTATAATCATGATTAATGCACAAATCATAATTCCTAATTTATTTATTTTTTCTTTTTCCTGATTCCTAATCTCGATTAATGCACAAAATCATGGACTTTTAAAAGTTTGCTAATGAGCAAAAATAACCTTGTTTGTCTGATGCGATGCCAATTACTTTAAGTGTTATCATTAAACTTTTGTATGGTCGAATTTTCCACTTCCATTAATTTATTAAATTAAATGAGACCCAAACTAAGAGCCAAAGGGAACCCACCCTTTTTTTGGTAGGAAAAGAAAGATATTTGATTAATTATAGAAAAAGACTAGAATGACAAGAACAACGATGTCACAAGACAAGATGCATTAGCTCACAAGAGTTTTATGCGACATCGACCAACATGTTATCCATTGGGGTTTGCGTAGGGTCGTATCTTGAAGCGCACATGGATGACTCTTGTGAACCAATTTGTTTTGTGATGTGACGTTGTGTTATTATTCTAGCACTTCTCTTACTTATATAGAACGAGTTTAGCAATAACTTGATTTCGTGCTACCTTGATTTGCATGTTATGCATCAATATTTGTGTAGACTCGTATATCGAGGCGCACGAAAATGACTCTTGTAAATCAATATGTCTTGTGGTGTGACATAATGTTGTCATTCTAGCACTTCTTTTGATTATATACAACGTGTTTAACAGTAACCTGATTAATAGTACATATGTTTTTTATAAGAAATAAACCCGATTAAATAGTTTTATAAGACTCTTATCCTATTGTAATAATACCACGTATCAAACTATTGAGCCCCTATCAAATCATTGAACCACCACTTAGTGGGTGTAATATGATTAATATTAGTAACACACACATATATATATATATATATATATATATATATATATATAACAAGTATTATATTATAATGAACATGAATTAGTAGGACAACTTCTTCTCAACTTATGGTATAATGGTGTCATTACACCGTCCCATCGCACTCACCTACTCCACCAAAAAGCAAACTCATCTACCAAATTCAATCGGTTCATCTCTTCGAATCTCTAGGATCACTCAATAGTGTACGAGATTGGGAAAAAAAATAAATAAGATTTCTAACTGGACGGGTGTATGCAATGGTGCACAAATCAAAGACGAAAATTATTGACTTATAGTGTAGAAATAAATTATAATTTTCGCCAAAACTTAATAATGATTATCAACAACTAGTTGGTTCGAGTAGTAAGAAACTCGTTTTCCCTTAAGCGATGTCAGTCTTTTGAATAGAAAAAAAAAAAAAAAAATTATGTTGCTGAAAGGGCCGCCTCTTGCATAGGGACTGACAATGCCTGAACATAGGGTAGTCATCGCGCTCAACGCCGAAGTTTTTGTACAAGACCCAAAAAACAAAAATAAAAATAAAAAAATACTAAGATGACTCGAAACTCTAAATGGACATTCGGTGATAGTGTCTATCCATTACGCATCGATATGTGTGCATACATGTTCCGATACAAGAATGGATGAGCACTATCATCAGTTGTACACTGCTAGGCGTACATCACAATACACCGCGTTCTGATTACATGCAATGCATGCCCGATTCACATGCATCTCGATGAACATTTTATTCTAATGTACACCTACCATCTTCCTAAAAATAAATTATGATTGGAATATGGTCCACGTCATATCAATTAAAAAAGTAAAAAGAAAAAAAGGAAAATTGACTCTAAACAAATATTTATGACAATCCAACGGTTGGATTGAAAGCAAGCGACCCTCATCGGCAAAAAGACAAAGACATCACGAGGCAGGACATAGTGATTCAAGTTGACTAGCTTTGACCAAGCTGCACGAGACCGAGTCGACTCAGTCCCAACCACAACACTTGAAAATTGATTTTCAGAGCCCCAACAACATCACACTAACACCAAACAACACACACAGAGTCACACACACACACACACACACGCACACACACAGAGCGAGAGAGCATCGTCAATGGCGTCGCTGCGTTGTTGCCGAGCCTTGAAGCGACCACATTTCCAGCTACGCAGCAGATCACACCACAAAAGACAGCGTTGATAGTGTCGTCGTCGTCGTTGTTGTTGTTGTTGTTGTTGGCGTTGTTGTTGCTTTGCTTTGCTTCGTTTGCAAGTATTTTCCACTATCGCACAAACCTACCTTCAAAGCTACCTCCGTTTCTCACTTACTCTCTGAAGTCCAAACCAAGCTATCTCTTCTTTTCGGATTTCTTGCCGAATGCGAGCGCGCTGTTGCAATCATGGATTCTAGGGTTTCGTAGTGGTTGTAGTGGTTAATGCCGGAGCGGATCTGTGGGCTTTTCAAGGGTTAGGGTATGGTTTTTGTTTTCTGTGGTGATTTTGTGCTTGTATTCTTGATTTATCAGCTTTTGAGATGTGATTTCGATTGATGAAGTGGTTTTAGTGTTTGATTGTTGTTTAATTTGAAATAAATGCCGCTTTTAAGGTTTTCTGGTGTTTGCATTTGCGGAAAAGTGCGGCGTGGCTTAAATTTGGCACATTTTGCTTATGTAAACAAAGCAATGTGCAATGGTGGTTTCGATTGGTGATGTGGTTTTAGTGTTTGATTGTTGTTCAATTTTGAAAAAAATGCTGCCTTTTGATTGGTGATGTGGTTTTAATGTCTGTTTGTTGTTCAATTTGAAAAAAATGCTGCCGTTTTAGGTTTTTTGGTGTTCGCATGTGCGGCGAATTGCGGTGGGGCTTAAATTTGGCACATTTTGGTTGGTTATGTAAACTAAGCAATGTGCAATGGTGGTTTCGATTGGTGATGTGGTTTTAGTATTTGATTGTTGCTCAGTTTGAAAAAAATGCTGCCTTTATAGGTTTTTCGGTGTTTGCATTTGCAGCGAAGTGCAGTAGGGCTTAAATTTGGTACATTTTGGTTGGTTGTGTAAACTAGGCAATGTGCAACGGTGGTTTCGATTGGTGATGTGGTTTTAGTGTTTGATTGTTGTTCAAGTTTGAAAAAAATGCTGCCTTTTTAGGTTTTGTAGAGTTTGCATTTCTTCCTCAGTTCTGCATTTGCAGCGAAGTGTGGTGGGGCTTTAATTTGGCACATTCTGGTTGTATAATCGAAGCAATGTGCAATGGTGGTGTTTAGTTTAGGCTTCTGCTTCTTGGTACCATTCATTAGAAACAATCTTTACCGGTGAATCGGTGACTAGTCGTCTCGGACTGATTTCACCTTGTTGTTCTGCGTCCCACGGAAATTAGGGAATTATTAATGTCAGTTTGTTAGTTGATTCGATTCGGATATTGTGGATGTTTTGTTGATTCGCCTCGCCTGCAAAAACATTGAGCTTATTCCTAACTTCATTGGTTATGTGCTAGAAATTCTGCATATTGGGGCTATATTGCCAATGAAACGCATGCTTTCAAAAGGAAGATCACCTGGTTATGCTATGCGTTTATGCTAGCTAAGGCAAATGAGCTGCAAATTGAATTACACAGCGATCATTCTATATGAATTGAAGATCATTTTAAAAACTTTTCTGCATTACTTTTATTTTTCTTCTTTGGAAGTGTGGGCTTTTTTCTTGGGTGTTTGTAAGAGAAGTGCGAATGTTTGTAACAGCTTGTCAGATTCTTTATAATACTGTTTTACTTATATATGAGTTTTGGTGGACCATATGTTTTCAAGCTGTTGTCTCATGATTTTATGAACGATCTACTTGTTTGGATATATGCTTTCAGTCAATGGAGGACTATTCGGCTATTGGGCAGCGTTTTAGAAGAATACCACGCCAGTCCATGGCTGAGAATCTGGAGTTGGATCCATTGGTCAGTTTCTCAATTTTAATTTTAATTTTTTATGAAACTTATCACAAGTAGTGATCTATAAGAAGCTAATTCTTGCATTTGTTGGGAGTTGGGATGTGGTGCCTATTGCTTTAAGATATAGCAGCACCTTAAATATAGTAAAGAAAGTATTGGTTTGTGAGGGTTTAGATCTGTTTGTTCGCATGTGGATTTGTTTATTCTTGGTGCTTATACTGCTATGGTTCTCCATATGCTTGACAGGGCTGTACTTGTGGGAGTATAGGTGTGTACAAGTTGTTTCTTATGCATTTGCACCAAACTCACAATTTAGATCATGCTTTAAAGTTTAATAAATTTATAACCAAGCCAAACTACAAAATGTCCAAAGTAAAACCTAAGTGAGCGGTGACAAAACCAGTGTGGTTGTAGTTTGGTGTCGATTCGTTGGAATTTATCATTAGAGACATTCAAATTAAAAATAATACTCGTACTCAACAATTTTAGTTTTATTGATAATATAAAATTAAAGAATGTATTAAAACGAAAGCAGCTTGTGGAAGTGAAGTTTTTCCAAGATCATAATCACAACTGTTGACCAAAATAGAATTGGAACACTAGAAAAAAACAAGAACTCAAGAAGTTTTGTGGAATTCCACCAGAATTAGGAGAAAACTGATAGAGGCTAGGGCAACCACCACAATACTATTGGTGTGACCCAAGTTACTTACAAGGGTAGTTAAGTAAGTTTGTTGTTATAGTATAAATAGAGTTTGTAAGGGAGAGAAAGACATCAGTTCATTTTGAGTGTAATTTGGGAACTCTTAGGAGTTGGGATTGAGATAGTTTTAAGGCTCTTCTCTAGGGGTTACATTTGTGTTCTTGTTCTTGTAATCGTGTTGAATTCTCAAATCAATAGATCAATATGGGTGTTCTATCAATGGTATCAGAGCATACCTCAAAGATGGAAGCTCGAATGGATCGAATTGAAGAGGGGCTGAAGATTTCGACCATTGAGGTGTCGATTGGGGAGCTCAAATATGAAGTGAGGATGATGTTCAAAGGCTTGGCTCAGAGATTTGATGAACTCCTCTTTCATTATTGGATCGTGTCAACCGACATGGATGACATAAAAGCACCAGATCTAGCGGCATCAAAGTGGAATTCGATCTCTGGTGATGTGCATCCGGTGGCAATCGAGGTGTTTCCAACTGTTAGGGCTCCAAACCTGGTGCATAAACAGTCGAATCAAACAGCTCTGCTACCTCAACTCCATCACAACTCACTTGTTATCGATCCATCGGTGGTCCTCTTTTTCTATCAATCAGTTCTTCGGTTACCTCAGATTCGTTGGTTACTACAACTAAATCATCGATACCCCATCCGCTTCATCACTCCCACACCACCTATTGTTGCCAACAACTTCCAACCCTTTCGACGGAAGCACTATTTCCTACATATCAAAAGTCTTCTCTCCTACTTCATATTAGCCGTTGGTTAGTTCTTCAATTCGAAATGTTGCATTTCATCTTTTTTCGATTTGTGCACGGGATACAGTTTGGGTTTTGTGGATCACTAGGGCGCAACTGTTTTGCTTCCATCAAACCACTGCCATGGCCTTCACCTTTGCTATTTTTGCTGCCATTAATCTTCGAGGTTCCTTCCATCTCTTATTGGGCTTGCTTAAACGATTGTGTTTCAAAGGATGCGGCTACGATGATATCACTTTTGCAAGGGGAAAATCTTGGAGATCGAATAGGGAGGGGAACGGCACCATATGTGTGTGCTTATCAGTGTTTTGTTGTGCACGAGCTTTATGGGTTCCACTTTTGGCCACCCAATTACTCCCACCTAATTACTCTCGAGATGTGTTGGCTATATTTCACTTTATGTTGTTGACCCACTTAAGCGTTTCGCGCCTCGACCCATCTAAAGGCCCTCTGTTTGTCCTCAACTTCTGGTTCCACTATTTGTTGTGTGCGGCAGTGTTTGAGTCTTGTTCTCTCTGTTTTTGATGGCCTACAACTTGGAGCAGCTTCTATGGGAGTGATAGAGCGACTTGCATATGGAGATTCGATTGTTGGACATGTTGTAGAACACTTAGGGCACTTGCGTAATGCTCACTGGATTCCTTATTATGAGCCTTCATTCGCGACATCTTTTCGATTGTGGGTTTCATCTTCACCTTATGCGGAAGGGCAGAACAATACAATTGGATCGCGGGGATCTTCATGGGGTCTACAAGTTGGTCTCGATTTTTTGGGGATGCTATGGGTTTCCTTTGATCGGTACTGGTTTGCCATCTCTTCGAGTCAATTCTCTGTGCGCCATCTAAGATGTGTTTTAGAGGTCTTGACACCTTGGGCTGCCAACACTACTTTGGGATTGTTGGGTTCTCCTTATGCACACATTTATTTGGCCTTATTATCGCTCTCCTGGAGTGAGTTTCTGTTGGCATACAAAGTGATTTATGCACTTCATGTGGTGTTGCCATTTATGTCTCAAGTTGAAGTATGAGACAAATTGGCTTTATTCTATCCTTATCGGGCTAAGGGTTCAACGTCACTCTATGATATTTTGGAGCACCGACTTATTTTGCTTGGTATCCCACGACGAATATGGAACCTTGCGTGGTCTCTCTCCATTATGTTCGCTCTAGTTCGTCTCATCACGTGACATCATAATTCTGATTGATCCATTCTCTCTTTACCACCTTGAGGACAAGGTGAATTTTTAAAGGGGGTGAGTAATGATAGAGGCTAGGGCAACCACCACGATGCTATTGGTGTGACCCAAGTTAGTTACAAGGGTAGTTAAGCAAGTTAGTAGTTATAGTATAAATAGAGCTTGTAAGGGAGATAAAGACGTCGGTTCATTTTGATTGTAATTTGGGAACTTTTAGGAGTTGGGATTGAGAGAGTTTTAAGACTCTTCTCTGGGGTTACATTTGTGTTCTTGTTCTTGTAATCGTGTTGAATTCTCAAATCAATAGATCAATATGGGTGTTCTATCAAAAACACGGACTAGAAACAAAACTGCACTATATATTGTTTAATGCACCAAACTCAGATAGTAACCCCAAGAACAAGATTCAATTATTCGCATATGATCACTAAGCCTCTTCCCACAGTATGGCTTTACACATGTTTATATGCCTATACATGTTAATGTGACTCTCTGCGTTGACACAAGTCGTTGTTCAAGTGCAACAAAAATCCATGTACATGACAACATGTCTTTTTTTAGCACATCAAACAACCTTAACATATTCGTGTTCACCGTGTTTGGCCTGAAGACTTTCCCATGTTATCCTACTCCAACTCTAAGTATTGATCACCATATGGTAAACGTAAACACGTTCATCTTGACATCCATCCCAAGTACATAGATGTGCAGCTTCCAATCTAAGGTGTCAACCTCAAACACGTAATAGTTCATTGACTCCTATTCCATGTGGAAGTAGTTTGAGCAACATTCTCAACAAAATGAAAATAGGAAGGTGTCAACCTCAAACACGTAATAGTTCATTGACTCCTATTCCATGTGGAAGTAGTTTGAGCAACATTCTCAACAAAATGAAAATAAAGTGGCTACTACCAAAGCAAAGAACCGAGATTGAGTTTCTAGAAGATAGTGAGAGAATAGGGTTAAGATTTTGTGTGAAATTATCAATGTGTCGCCATTTTCGGTTTCATTTTTGTTTTCCCTAATAATTTTTGAGATACAAACCGGAAATGGAGTTCAAATCACTAGTTTTAACTTTTTGTACTTTATACCAAATCCACTAATTTTGAAAGTGACTTTGTTCTTGGGTTGCAGTGTTTTTTTTTTTTTTTTTTTTTGCTTTCGGTAACATAGAATCGTAGTGCATCCTTACAAGGGAAAATGGTGACATAGCTTGATATTCATTGTCTCCTATTAATAGCTATGTCTTTGTGGACAAATGGTAATCAAATAGTGTTTAGATTTACCTCATTGCTGAAAATGTTTCAATGTCTTCTCAAAAGCATCCAATTTTTTTAAGCACCATTTAATTTCCTATACAAATTCGTGGTAAAATACAACTGTTACATCCCTGGTGAACTTGAATGCTTCAAAATTTCTACCTACTGGTGAATGATTATGCTTTCTTTAACTCTGGATCTTCACTGTAATTCGCTCTTGGTACACTAAATAACTGATGCTTCTTGTTTGAGAAGACATGCCATTGGACGTTACATGCTTTGTCATGTATTTTTTAATTTCATTATAACTGCAAAAAAAGAAATAGGTCTTCAAGTTTAATGACAATTATTTAGGCGCACACCATTCCAACAAGTGCCTCATCAGGAATTTGGTTTAAGGTAAAATGTTTTTGATGGCTTAAGTATACTAAAGCATCCATTGTCAGTAATGGGTCACTGTGATGACTTCTTTTATTAATTAAACCCAATGCTATCCCATCTTGCCTCTCTTCTCCATCTGCTATCCTTTTTAATAAAAGTGGCTTTGAATTGCTTAAGGATGGCTATGCTTTGTTGGCTGGTTTGAACCGTAAGAATACCCCATCCCGTTATCTTTGAATGATAGTATAATACTAATGTAGAACTTAACTCCTTATTTTCCCCATATATTCTCTTATAAACTGTGAAGCTCTAGTGCTGCCATTTCCTTGTTTTCAGCTAAATGAGAATTTAGAGCAGTGGCCTCATCTAAGTGAGCTCGTTCAATGCTACAAAGCTGATTGGGTAAAAGATGAAAGCAAGTATGGGCACTATGAAAGCATTGCTCCTGTTTCACTGCACAATCAAATTTTTGAAGGTCCTGATACTGACATAGAAACAGGTGAGAGGAAGGAGATACCTGCAGCTGCAGGCAGATTTTAAGTTCTTTTGTTTGTTTTCTTGAAAAAATGGTTCAAAGAGTTACGCATAAACGAAGAAATTTTCCTGAAATGGTTTTCTTGATGGTTTCTTCCAGTACCTTTTTTTTTTCTTGTCGTGTTTTGAAGAGTAAATTATCCGATGGAATTCCATTGGGAAGTCAAAGTCTGCTTAATGGATTAGTATCTCACAGTGGTGACTGCCAAATGGTTAGGGCCCTTGGCTTATGTACTTTCCTTTGAGTGCTTGAATACTATTATGAAGCTTAAAGTTTCTCTAGGTACAGTGGATAACTTGAGCTGCTCCATGTGTGGTTGTTTGGAAAAGTTATCCATTTTCCTTTTCTTTTTTTCTGAAAAAAATATTGATTTTCTTGTGTGGAATGAATGCGCTTTGCTTCTTTATTTGGTACTGTTCCAGAGACACGCCTTTCTAGTGCGAGGCAGTCCAGGGTTGAAGATGCTACGGATGATGATGTACCAAGTACCTCTGGAAGGCTATCCTCTGAGGTAAGCTCATCTAGCATGGATACTTTGAAATGTTTTCAAGTTGCATTATTATCCGAATCTTGGTTTTTATGTGCAAGTTATGTAAGACTGTAAGAGTCTGAATTTGTTTGCAATTTGTTTTTAATAACTTACGTTGGTATTCTACTGTTTCACAGTGTTTGTGTAGGTGCATGAATTTGTTTTTCTTTTTAAGTCTAGAGAAGCTTCTGATCTACGTTTCCTATGTTAAACCTCTTGCATTTTTTACGGATAAGAAACCAAAACCTCTTGCACTTAGACTTGGCTAGTATCATGTTTATCCTAACATTTCCTATTCTTCCACTGTGTAGGATGGAACTAATCAATTTCTTCTTCAGTTTTAACATATCATTTTAGAATTTAGATACCTAATGGATGTTTCCTTGAATCACATAAGGCCTGTTTAATGTTTGTATAATTTCCTTACTTGAGAAGTGAGATTAGGTATACCATACACCCTAGTGGATCTTTTTGCCAGATGTGAGAAGGTTCATCATTGTGAGTTTTACTTACTTATTTCTTTTTGACAATAAAACAGACAGCATTAACTAAATAACTATTGCCTTTTTGTGTTGTATAAGGATCTATATAGTGTTCCTCTTATCACATGAATCTTATCAGATATCTGCTCCTCTAATTATAGTTAACTTGTGCGCTATGGCATCCTTTCTGTTTATTGGTTCTGATTTGGGCTTTAGTTGTGTTTCCGATATTCTTAAAACATGCACAGCACTTTGGTGAATCTCCGCTGCCTGCTTATGAACCAGCTTTTGACTGGGATAATGAGAGGTCAATGATTTTTGGCCAAAGGATTCCAGAAACTCATCCCACGCTCAACGGAAGGTATAGGAGTCCCTAATAGATATTTTTCTTGTTAGTGTTATTAGAAGTCGTCTTTAAAATATTCTCTTGTTTCTGCCTTAAATTGAGCTGGAAGGAAACATTTGACCCATGAAGCTGGCCCCGACTAATTTGGGATTGAGGCTTTGAGTTGTTTCTTTTTTTTTTTTGATAACTGTTTCCTGCTCTTATATTCCCTGGTTTCCTGTTTCCGTTACCAACGCTCTCTCTTGTATGTGTTTCAGTGCGTTGAAAATCTCTGTCAAGGTTCTGTCCTTATCTTTTCAAGCTGGATTAGTTGGTGAGTTATATTCAAGCCGAAAATCTATGTGGACTGTGTTAATGTTCTGATATTATCTACTATGGTTGCTACTTTCTTAGTTAATTTGTTTTTAGATATTAAAAGACTTAAATGTCTATCTTGCAGAGCCATTCTATGGAACAATTTGCTTATATAATAGAGAGAGAAGAGAGAAGTTGTCAGAGGACTTCTACTTCCGTGTCCTACCATCTGAAATGTCAGAAGTAAGAACGAATAACGTTTTCTGGCTAAGGAATGTTGATAGTTTGGGTTGTGTGTGTTTTTCGATTAGACAACTGTGTGTTTTTTTACCATTCCTTATGCTCTTTTTGGTTGATAATATTTCTTTGTCCAATCGTTATCGCTCAAGTGCGTTTCATCTTATTTCTAAATAAATATTCTTGTGTCTTTGCACTTCACCAGGGCAAAGTTTCTTCTGAGCATCGTGGTATTTTCTCTTTAGATGCTGCTTCAGCATCAGTTTGTTTATTAATTCAACTTGAGAAGCCTGCTACAGAAGAAGGTGGAATTACACCTTCTGTTTATTCCCGCAAAGAACCAGTAAGTATGAGCATGTCTTGGCTATGCCGTATATTATACTTCCATCAACTTGTTTTCCTATAGGTTTTTGCACCATCTACATTTTTTGGTGAGTATCTTAGAAAGTTAGGGACCTGAATGAGCAAGCGAGGATGCTCGAAGGCTTTCTGCACTCTATTGTTGGAGACAGTATAAGAACTTGTTTCTGCTAACACGGCTTCCAAAAGCTGTTGGAGCAATTGATCCTTCATGCAATAGTTTACTGAGAAACTCATTACTTATTTAGACGGTATAAGCATTGAATGCATTGCTGCATATTGTGGGGTTCATTTTATGGTTTTCAATAGTTTCGGATGTTGGCATGACTTTACATACATCATGTTGGAGGCCAGAAGGCTCTTTTGCTTTGTTCTGTTGCAATTGAGATGTTATGTTCTCTGGCTGGTGATATGACTGATTTTTAATTCAACAATAT
Source organism: Stephania yunnanensis (assembly GCA_039657365.1). Lineage (NCBI taxonomy): Eukaryota > Viridiplantae > Streptophyta > Magnoliopsida > Ranunculales > Menispermaceae > Stephania > Stephania yunnanensis. Next base: position 78,986 of record JBBNAF010000046.1, read on the forward strand.
TTGTACCATGCAGGTGAACTTGACTGAGAGAGAAAAGCAGAAGCTTCAAGTTTGGTCTCGGATCATGCCTTACAGAGAACCCTTTGCATGGGCTATGGTTCCTTTGTTCGATAATAACAATGCCTCTGTTGGAGCTGCCTCTCCCAGTAGTCCACTTGCTCCTGCTGTTTCTGGGTCTAGTTCCCAAGAAAACATCTCTGAAGCGGCTGGAAAAATCACTTTGGATGGCAAACTTTCTCATTATTCAAGTGGGAATTCTTTTATTGTTGAAATATCAAACCTTAATAAAGTCAAGGAAAGCTACACTGAGGAATCGCTTCAGGTGTGGAAAATCCAGCCATTGCCTTTCGGGTTGACCTTTTATTTTTTGCTTCGCTTATTTGTTATTTCTACTGCTGATTTTAAGTGAAGGGTGATTCCACTTTTTATTTTTATTTTTTATTTGAATGACTTCATTGCATTCATTTATGTAGATTCTTACTTTTGTGTTTGGTTGTTTCTTTCTATTGGCTATTGAAAGTATGGAAAGGCCGGAACTAGTGATCGTGTCTGGTTTCTACGTCATAAATACTCCCTCCAGTCATTTTTATAAGTCGTTCTACAAAAACTTTGTCAAAAAATATAAGTCTTTTTCGGAATTCTATAAAATTTTTGTACCTCTTCACCCATTTTTACCCCTAAGCTTTTAATTGCAATTAAATACTTGTTCTTTTTTAATTGGATAATAAGGGATTGGTGTAGTTAATCATGTAATTAAAGCACGAGCAAGAATGTAATTTGAACTCATAATTAAGGCTTTCCTTAATATGTGTGTTTTGTGTAAAACGACTTACATTATTGAGCGAAGGGAGTGTATTGATTACCCTCCTTTAGAAAATTTAAACGAAAGTCATTTTTTGGCTTATGCAGTTCGATTATTTGATGCTTTTTTCGCATTAGCCTCTAGCTTAACACCATAAAATTTGAATTTTAATAAAATCTCTCATGTACTGTTGCTGCAGTTCCTCCTTGATATTCATGTTTTGGCTCGTGTGAAGCCTGATTTACGTGAGACAATTGTTTATGCTCAAGTGTAATTTTATTGCTTGGACGGTGTTATGTATTTCCTTGACTTATTGGAAACTTGTAGTTTGTTGTAATATTTTATTCTTCAAACATTGCTTACTTAGGATCCCAAGCGCAAGATTCATAAACCAGTTAAAGGTTTTTTGAGGTTGGAAATTGAAAAGCTTCAAGCCAACCATGTTGATCTGGACAATGTTTCCGAAGGTGAGAGTACAGCAAATGATTCCATTGATGCCGGGGATCGGTTTTCTGAGTTTTCTGCTGCAAAAAGCCTCAGTAATGGTGATCGCAGGCCTCAAAATGGCAACTCAAAGTGGAATTTGGCCGATGGAAAACACGCACGTCGAAATGGTTCAAATGTCGTTTCTGATCTCAGCGCTGAGGATGTGAGTGGAAAGTCTCATTCTGTTTTGTCATTTCCTGATTTACTGCAGTATTCAAGAACAATTTCCATCTTTGAAGTTTAATTCGTGAATGCTTACGATTAATGTTTTGTTCTTCCTCTGAATAACTCCATCTTCAGAGCTGATGGGTTTTCCGTTTTCCTATATCATCCAGTCACTAAAGAAGCTCTATTTCCTCATCTTGCCTGAATTGGTTTTGATGTTGATATTGATCATTGCATGACTGATTCTTTCTTAGTAGTAAAAGTTCTTTTCTGTTTTGCTGTGGGGCTTATTCGTTATCTAACATTGTCTTTTTTGTGCAATGAGATGGAAGCAGCTCATTTTCTTGGCTGATTCGTGATATAGTAAACATGTGATGGAAAGTTGGATACCTGGATGTGCAGATGAAATATCTTGCCAGTAATTAGAAAAAAAAGGGAAAGAAGAGTGTGATGTGAATGTGGACCCCCAGTACAACAGTATTAGTTATGTAAAAGAACTGTCTCTTTTGATTTCTACAGTACAATTAGTAAATTTGTAATACTAACAAAACATTTAGATGAACACAGGAAAATAGTTTGAGTACATAGCTTTATACAAACATATCCCTGAGCTTGAATATTTTGTCTACTTAATATAGATTTTATGGCACATCTGAATTCCTACAATTAAGCATCTATCGTTCCCAAAATGTTTCTCATTCTACTGGTGTTATTTCGAAACCATGATCAATTTGAAATTCTATCCAGCGTGAATGGAACCTGATTGGGATTTAAATAAATATGTCTGGCAGAAAATAACCATTGGCAACTTTTTATTTTGAGAACCATGGTTATCCAAACCTTCGGTTTGACTATTGGCAATTTTTTTGCATGCTTATTAGCCTTATCTATAGTTTTCAAGTTTTCAGATTTTTTGAACTAATAATGATCACCTATTCTGTGGCTAAATATTTTTGTAGTGCTGATGCTAAATCATCTTTACATATTTGCAGTTCCATGCATTCGATTTCCGCACTATGACGAGAAGCAAGCCTTTCTCACAGCTTCTTCATTGTCTTTATGTGTACCCATTGAGTGTTAGTCTGAGTCGTAAAAGGAATTTATTCATTCGTATTGAACTGAGAAAGGATGACGCTGAAGTCCAAAGGCAGCCCCTGGAGGTAAATTGTTTAAACAACATTATAAAAAGAATATTCTTTCAAGGTTGATAAGGAATGGCTGATGTTGCTATGTGTTCGACTAGGCAATCTACCCGAGGGATCAAGGTGCACCTCTTCAAAAATGGTCACAAACACAAGTTGCTGTCGGTGCCAGGGGCGCCTGCTATCATGACGAGGTCAAAGTTTGTCTGCCGGCGATTTTAACATCCCAACAGCATCTTATATTTACCTTCTTTCACATTGACCTTCAGACAAAACTTGAAGCTCCAAAGCCAGTAAGTAATGTGGTCCGGATCCTGCATTTTTGTTTTATTTTTTTAAGTTGTTGGATTGTTGGGTTGTTGAAGTTCATTGAGAAAGAACCAAATTCTATTTTAAAAAACTTGGATCTCATAGGACCAGTTTGTGGAAACCTCATGATGTCAACAGAACAATTTGAAAATCTCCCCATCAAGAATGTGATCTTGACGGAACATTAATCCTCGAATGTCTGCCAGCTGCTCTGTAATCTTGACTGCTAATGGCATGTTCTCTTGGTTTAGAATACTGTTTAACATTCTTTGTCCTTTTTTTTTTTCGAGTTACATGTGGTTTTCCCCTTTCAAAAGCCATAAAGAATGCCAATTAGAGCATTTTCCAAAATACTTCTTTGGATCTAAACCCATTTTTTCTGTGGACTGCATTTGAAAGCTTTAAGTAGGGTTCGGTAATCTTAGTAATTGCATTCAATATAACTGTGGTAAGAATGGAATACTGGGCGAGCTCGTTACTTGCCTTGAAATGATTAGGTGTTGAAGTAGAAGCTAACAATTTTTTTGCAAGGTTTAAAGTTTAATTCCGGACATTCACCTTTCTTCCATGATTAATTAGGAATTCGTGTATTGCTTCAACAACAACAACTACATAGCCTCAATCCCAAATTAGTTGGGGTCGGGTACATGGATCAAACTCTTCCATTGCGCTCGATTTAGTGCAATTGAAATTGCTTAAATGGAATTTTTCACTATTTAGTTATTTGGTTTGGAATCTAGAATGGTGATTTGTGCTTAATTTATTTGTCCTTTCATGGTTGTGGAGGTGTTGGTTCTCTGCTTCATGACTCATTTTATTTCATTTCTCTCTCCTTATAAACGAGAAATAAGTATCTTCTTCTCATAAATAATTGTTGTTCTCGTTTCGTAAGCAAATAAAACCTTGGTAAAAATGAAGAAATGCTTAGCTTTGCTCGTTTTATTATCTCTTTATGTGCTTCATGTTATTAAAAAGCCTATTTTGCATATTCAACTCTGCAGGTGGTGATTGGATATGCTGTGCTTCCATTGTCTACACATGCACAGTATGTCTGATTTTACTCTTGATCACCTTTTTTTTTATTTAGAAGTTGTAGTTAGATACACTACTTTATTTAAAAGTTGTAGATATACTTGTTATTAGTTAATTTGTCCTCTGCTGGGCACTTAACGACATGTCAAATTTTTGTTTGTTTTAATATAATTGAGGTTTCTCATATTTCATAGCATGGCCATGGCAACACTCCTCCAGCCTTCTAGTCTACTATGGCCATGCCAGTACCCTTTCATCCTTCTACTGTTATTAATCTCCTAAATTAATCAAGGATAATATTGAACCCTGCTATTTTCCTTTAATTATGGGGGGAGCTTTCTAATGTTGCTCATCAAAACAACAATATTTGCATTACCTTCTAGGTAGGCTAAGTTGCATACAAAACTGATGAACATTTGTTGGTTCTTCGGGACATCTAATTCTTATAGTTGGCTCCAGGTTGCAATCTGAAATTTCTTTGCCCATCATAAAAGAGTTGGTCCCACATTACCTTCAAGATAGCTGCAAGGTATGTACTTTAAATCGGACTAAGATTCTTCCCTGCTTTTGTCCTTAGAAGTGGAATCCTCTTGAATCTTTTATGCTATTCTCTATAACTTATGTTTTCTATGGGACTCTGTTTTGTTATTGGTCTCATATCTAAAATTTAAGTGACATTCATTTTGGAAAAGAAATATTTCCAACGTATAAGTTTCCTTTCTTACAATTAAATAGTTACCTCAGCACCTGGCCTGTAACTCTTTTTAATGATGATATGCCATTTCTGTGTGATGTCCACAATGTAGTGGGTTAGAGGATTACAGGCGTGCACAACCAAAGAGCCCTTATTTTCGAGTATGTTGCACACCTCTGTATACTTATTTAATGGTTTGATTACTGATAAAATGTAAATTTGTAATAGTGGAGTTGGATTCAAATTTTTAAATGGATTCATGGTACAAGTTTCTGCTTCTAGTTTATTTAAGAATAGAAAATATTTAGCTCTTTGTTAAAGCTAGATATACAATAATCGCATTTGGTTACTAAGTTACTACGATATTTAGCACTTTTGTTTTTGTTTACAGATATAGGATTCTAATACGGACATATTTTAAATGGTGTATTCTCTGGCATGTTACCTTTACGAAATGTTCTGATATTTAATTGGATTTACGTTTCAATTTAGTTGTTTCAAGGTCTTGCAAACAAGTAACCTGTAATGTCTGTTATTTTTCTCATGTGTTATTGATAATGCCCTTTGTTTATTGAGTTTCTTATCTTGTAATAACATTTTCTCCCAAGTACCTCATGGGAGGTTTGTGAGGAGATCATTCTTGTTTTCGTTATATGTTCTCATTAATTACGCTGCTTCTACCCCAAAAAAAAAATTCTTGTAATGGCATTTTATAACCTGAACATCTTGTAGGAGAGGCTGGAGTACTTGGAAGATGGAAAAAGTGTTTTTAGATTGCGGCTTAGACTGTGCTCCACCCTGTATCCAATTAATGAGCGCATCAGAGATTTTTTTCTTGAATATGACAGGCATACACTTCGCACCAGTCCTCCTTGGGGTTCTGAGCTTCTTGAGGTATTTCAAACATTCATCACTATTTTTCACGTCTCTTAATGTTTTAGATTTCACTATAGTATATCTATTTTCTGTATTAAATTGTGTTGGCCAGCTTTTTATTTAACATGGATTTCACCTATGTAGTATGTAGGAACTTCATGTACGTTGGATGAAGGAGGAGGGTTGCGTTTGGTTGACAGGGAGCATAAAACTGTCTTTTCATGAACACCTATATATCCAAATGAATTAATTTATACAAAAAAATAGGGATTGAAAAGAAACCATGAGAATTCTTCAAACTCTTTAAAATTCCCTAGATTATCTACTCTCTCAATGATATTCTCTAAACTCTAAAACTAAGTCATAGCCCTGCGCCAAGCATTAAGACCTTCCAAATTAATCTTAATTATATTTTGAAAAATTAATAGAGTAACATTAAGGGAGTTAAATAAAGATTAGTAGAAATAAGAAAGAGCGAGTCTAATAGAATTGTGTTATTTGGCTTTATGACCATAGTGGACGGCGGGGGCAATTAAATTTTGATCAAATAATGCTCCTTAAGAGGAAAGAGCTCAAACATTCATTTTCTTCTGTTGTTTCTTTATTTATTTTCCTGTTTATATTGGCGAAATGTGTGTGTGTGTGGGTGTGTGGGGGGGAGGGTAAGTGGTTAACACGAAAAAAGCATTAAGATTTAAACACTGACCTTGTGTTAAATAAGATTATTTATTTTTAATCTCATACTTCCAATCAATTCTGAAATTCTTGTATTTTGTTGAAACTCTTCTTGCTATTTATTGAGATGTGTAGGTCCGCTTCACCTTTGCCAAAATTTTATGCACTCCTTAAATTCTAAACTTCTACAAGCCATATTTATGTTTCATGAAATTTCCTGGTTTACGAATTTTAAGTCATTGGCAGTCTAGAGGAAGAACGGTTCTTTTCCTTTTTTTAGATAACTGGAGGGGTTTCCCTGAGCTTTTGGTTCGACTTAGAAGCTTTAAGTAGATTCTTTCAAGGGAGCCCTTTATACATGTGTGTGTATGTCTTAACTGCAGGCTATCAACAGTTTAAAGAATGTTGATTCCACGGCCTTGCTGCAATTTCTGCAGTCAATTTTGAATATGCTTCTGCATTTGATTGGCGATGGTGGCGAAACTCTCCAGGTCTGTTTAGATTCTTCGTTTTTTAATGTTATCTTTCATTCCTTTTAAACGTTTGTTTTTAGTACAAAATGTCATTCCTTTTGAAGCAAACACAAAGTCTGATGAATTTTCCACACGACTGCCTCACCATATACAACTTATCGCGTATCAACATTGGTTTGCGCAAAGTCGCCCACTAATTATATACATTGGCCCTATGAAGTACACTTACCTATATGATTGGGCATTTTGTAATTAATTTCTGCTTGGTCATGTGATTCTAAACTTCTATAATTTTGTTGACTATTCCAAATTTCGAACCTATTCATTAGCTTTTTGTTTTTTTGAGGAACAAGTTTCTTTTCTTTATGGTATAGTTAGGGAACTTTAGTTCAGTAAACATTCGGTTGTCTTTCAGTCGACTGTCAAATTGTTGCTTATTTTGGAAATTGAATGTTGTAGTCATTGCATTTTTTTTTCAGGTGGCAGCCTTTCGAGCCATGGTTAATATCTTAACCAGGTATATTTTTTTATTTTATAATTTTGGTTACAGAATTGGGTGGATTCCGTTCATGAGCCATGTGTTTCTTATCTTATAAACAAAAGTTTGGACTGTTAATTGCTTTGGGATAGAAACTAGTTTGGTCCTTATCATGAATTCCTTGTTGAAACTCTGGAATATAGAAGAATTGGACGACTCATAATATAAATCTGACGATTCATGTACTATTTATTAAGTGATTCTTAATATTTTTCTCGAAAAGGTTATAAAAACATATCAATATAAATTATAGATTGCAAATGTTATTCACATGACATCCGCATAAGACTATTTGTAATTGTAATTTCGTATTTACCATTAGCTTCAGTCAAATTCCTACACTTATGTAGCTGCATATGCATTTTAAATTGTCTTTGTCCATATAACACGGGGGATGAATATATATATTTTATTATCAAATTTATTTATGATTGATTTTGTCTCCTGAATTTTGTGATAATCAACTGTTAGTCTATGGTACTTCCATATCCTATATCCTCATTCCTTTTTTTTTTCTTGTCGAGTTTCTTACTTGGTTAATTGCAGGGTGCAACAGGAATCGTCTGATGGTTCTGAGAGAAATCGTTTTCTTGTCAATTATGTGGACTATGCTTTTGATGACTTTGGTGGGCGGCAACCACCCGTCTATCCTGGCTTGTCAACAGTGTGGGGAAGCCTAGCACGCAGTAAGGTACCTATTTTTTATGATTCAGTGCAACTGTGCAACGCCCAGTCTTCATGAATCATACTGTTACTCAAATCTCTGTGTATATTAGCCACTTCTTCGCCTAGGTATTATTTAAGCTTAACACTTCATATTTGTCTTTATTGCGATGGAATTGTTGCATGATGAGGTAGCGAGGAAATTGATAATTTCCCGCTACAAAGAAAAATATAGATTTTCTAGCAATTTGTTGATTCCGTGAATATCAAATTGAAGAACCTCGTTTCTAACTCGTGATCGAACACCCAAAGTTCAAGAAACCAAAACACAATGAGAATTTTCCAATCTCTCGAAAACCAAATTTTCATTAATCAAAATATCCACCACTAATAAAAATACAATCAACCTTTATATATAGGCTTTGTTATGGACTAACATAGACTCCAACATAAACTCCAACTACTATAAACTCCTATACTGAAAACAAATCCAAGTTGATCTAACTATGACGTCAACTTTGACACAAACTTTAACAATCTTATCTAATAAACAAGAAATCCTATTCTAATACAAATTTCGATTTGCATCACATGACTAGGATGATTGTCCCTGATAAATCTGAATGAAATAGATGGTATATAACTGTTTGAGGTACTTGACTAGAGATAATGGCTTACATATATTTATAATCCTCATTATATGGTTCCATCAATTGCACTAAATTGAGTGCAACGGAAGAGTTTGATCCATGTAGCCGATTCCAACTAATTTGGGATTGAGGCTTTGTTGTTGTATTTTTCATGGTTACGAAGTCCTCCCTCTTTCTACATATTTGGAAATAGTTTTTGAGAGGAAACTGTGTCACTTGTATTACTATTAAGTGAATAAAGGAAAACAAGAAGGTCTCAACCAATCCTATACCATAGGGGGAGAACCAACACTTCCCCAACGCTTCCTAAATTTCCTTTCCGTTGCATCGACCCGCGTATGTCCGCATGGGCCCATGAATCTCCACTAGTATCAATATTGTTCTCAATTTAATGATAGTCATCTGGCAGGCGTGGGGTTTTACTCCAAAAGGCCTCGTACTATTTGGAAAGAGATCCACTTATATTCTTCAATCTGAACTTGTTCTTAACCGATGTGGGTCTATATTTCTTATGAGTCTAGCTGATTCCCAAATCTGTAAGCAATTAAATTGTTATCCTCCAACATTTTCTGGTTTCTTTCATCCAAATATTCCAAACTGGCGCCTTGATTGCACACAAGCTAATGTGGCTCTCTAATGAGCATGTCCCCACTTGGCAAGGATAGTTTATGTAGTGTGGCGGCCTGCTAATCTTGTCCATCGAGAACACCACTCATTTCCGCCATATCTCTCTAGTGAAATCACACTGGAGGAGAGAATATGCTCCAAACTTTTACTGTCCTTCCTGCATAGGATACAACAATGTGGTGAAAGGCACTGCTGTGGACATCTCTTCTTAAAAATGTCCAAAGTGTTAAAATTTCCCTGCATATCGAGTCATATAAATATTTTAACTTAATAAGGAATGAATGCCTTCCATAATGTTATGAGTTCTGGGATTAACGGTTCATTGAGGCGATTTTAGGGAATCTTCGATCTGTTTGGATACTATACCCAAAAAGTGTCAGCAGAAAAGTGTCAGTAGGAGAATGGCTAGCTTAATGTTGATGGTAATTTGATCTATGGTGATTTAGATGTCAGATAGTTATGAATCAGCAATTACTCTTTCCTTTTTTTTTTTTTTTTTTTTTGAAAGTAAACAATACTTGTATATATAAGGTAGAAGTGTAAATAGGTACAAAAAGATGGAGGACTAGCAGTCCTCACCAGTCGTAAAGTGGTACTACATATCATTTTTTACAGAATACACCTTCTACAATTACAAAACAAACCCATAACAACTTTTAATGTAATTGTAAAACAAGAAAGAATTAAGATCTAGACAAAAACAAACAAAGAACCTACTAGATAATCCATTGCCATTGGTAAAACCAATCTGTGAAAGTGTGTCCTTTGTTGAATTTACTTGATGAAACCCATCTTGCCGCCAATAACCTTGAAGATTCTCAAATCCTATCAATTGTATTAGTCTTACCTTCAAAGATCTGAGCATTCCTTTCAAGCCAAAGTATCTAAAGAACAGAAGCTATAGCCGCTCCACTGATGTGTTTCCTTTTGCTCTTCCCTTAAAATCTTTCTAGTAAGGTCACCACTCCTTCCAATGATCTAGGATTAGATACACCTCCGCCTAAGAAAAGTTCCCATCTATTCCACACTTGACAAGCTACAACACATTGAAAAAATAGACGACTCACAGTTTCATTGTCCATCATACATAAATGACAAGAACTAGGTGACAAGTATAAGTGTGGCATTCTTCGTTGTAGCTTGTCATAAGTGTTCAAACCACCATTTAACATTATTCAACATAAAACCTTAATTTTGGTTGGACTAATAGCCTTCCAAAGCCCCTTAAAAGTTTGATGCATCAACAAATTCGAATGATCGATCAAGTGATTAAAAAGAGATTTGCATGTAAATAGACCAAAAGACTCCAAGGCCCAAACTCTCTTATCTAAAACATTCGGAAAAATTCTAACTTGGCTAAGTAGAGTGATCAACGCTTCTTTTTCCCCTTGGAAACGAATAGGGCATCTATTTAGCAAGAAAAGGTTCCATTCATAATGGATCTCATTACTAGAGAACAAAAGGTTAACAAAGTGAGCACAGGAAAGTCATGATGACATGGTAATGAGAACACATTGGGAAACCTAGAAGCCAAAGTACTATTACCTAGCCATTTGTCCTCCCAAAACCTCACTGACGACCCATCCCCTATTTTAATGCACACATGATGATGATAATTAGAATGATTGGAGTGAATGAATTTCCATGGGCTTTTATGGGCTATCCTAGGGGCCACACCTGCATCCCATTTGTTGGTGTCCAAACCATGAATGCTTTTAATCACCCTATGCCAAAGTGCTCCGGGTTCTCTTGGAAACTTCCATAACCACTTTGATGTGAGGGCGTGGTTTCTTTTTTTGAGGTTTTCTAATGACAAACCTCCTTTCGAAAGAGGTCTTTCCAAAATGTCCCAACGAATGAGGCTATGATCACAATTCTCCTCCATATTTTGCCAAAAGAAATCTCTAATAGCCTTCTCAATTAACTTAGCCACCTTACTTGGCACCCTAAACATAGACATGTTAAAAATGGGGATAGCCTCAAGAACTGACTTAATAAGGCATAGTTTACCTCCTTTAGAAAGAAAATTTTTCCTCCAACTAGCCAATCTACGAGCTATTCTTCCAACCACTGGTGCCCAAAACTCAATCGTATTAGGATCACCCCCTAATGGAAGACCTAAATAAACAAGTGGCCATTCACCCACCATGCATCCTACCCTCCTAGCCATATCACCCACTACCTCATTTTCAAGATTGACCCCAAGGACTTGACTCTTACTTATATTGATTCTCAAACCTAATATGTCACAAAATTATTTAGAATCTCAACCAACGCATCAATGAATCGATCATCCCCATCAATAAGAAAACGAGTATCATCAGCGAATTGCAAATGAGACATGATCTTTATCTTTGCCCACAACAAAGCCTTTAAGATTTCCCTTGGCCATTTCTCTATCCATGACCCTACTCAACACATCCACCACTAATGTAAAAATGAAGGGGGAAAGCGGATCCCCTTGCCTAAGACCTCGTGTGGCTCTAATTTTTCCTTTTGGACATCCATTAATAAACACTGAAAAATTAGCAGAACTAAGGCATCCTTTGATACACATTCTCCATCTCTCACCAAAACCTTTGTTACTCAAGACATAATCAACAAAATCCCATTCAGTATGATCGTATACCTTTGCCATGTCAATTTTAAACAAAAAACCTTTTTCTTTCTAATTCTATAATCTTCCACCATCTCATTTGCCACTAAGACCGCATCAAGGATTTGTCTACCTTGAACAAATGCTAATTGAGACTCCGAGATTGTAAATTGGAAGACATTCCTAAGTCTCTTGGCAAGGACTTTAGCTATGATCTTATAAAGACTCGAAATCAAGCTAATAGGCCTAAAGTCTGAAACTTTATAGGAATTTTCTTTCTTAGGAATCAAACAAATATATGTTTCATTAACAATGGCATTTATGATCCCCCTATGATGGAAATCCTCCATTACTATGATCAAATCCTCTCTAAATAGGGCCCAATTTCGAATGAAGAATTGCAGAGTAAAACCATCTGGCCATGGTGCCTTACTACCATCACAATCCATCAATGCACTTTTCAACTCTTCCTCCGAAAAAGGCCTCTCCAATTGTATATTTTGTGCCTCACTAATCGGGGTCCATTGAATATCCTCAACACCTATTCTTTTTTCACCTCTAGATGTGTAAAGATTCGTGAAAAATCTAATGATCTCCTCCTCTATCAATCCATCATCAGTGTGAACAACCTCATCATCACCTTCAATTTTGGATATGACATTGTGAGCTCTGCGAAAGGAAAGAATGCAATGAAAAAATGTTGTGTTTAAGTCACCTTCTTTCAACCATTTCAATTTAGCTTTTTGGCACGCTATCTTTTCCTCCCTAATACTTATTTCACCCCACTCTACCTTGGCTTCCGTTCTCTCGATATCCAAATCATGAGACCAACCATTAGACCCTTCCAAACTCTAAACGATTCCATTCCTTAATGTGAGACTTCAATTCTTTCAACTTCAACATAAACCTATGACCCAGATGCCCAAATGAAGTGGAGGACATCCACCATTGATTGACCAAATTCTTGAATCTTTTGTTTTCTAACCAAACATTCTCAAATCTAAAAGGTGTTGGACCCCAATTGACATTGACATTATCAAGTAGAATGGGACAATGATCTGAAGTCATCCTTGGCAATGCCTCCACAATAAATTGAGGGAAAAAAGACGCCCAACCACTACTTACCAAAAATCTATACAAACGATTACATGTGGGAGGTGATCTAAAGTTGGACCAAGTAAATTTGGAATTAGTAAGAGGAGGATCAATCAAATTCAATTCTTCAATCAGTTCCCCAAATCTTTGGATACTAAACTTTAACCTTTGATTGATACGTTTCTCGTCCATGAACCTAATGGTATTAAAATCACCTCCCAAACACCAATTAGGCTCACACAACGCACTTAACCCAGATAATTTATCCCAAAATCTTTCTCTGTCTCTTACTTGTGGAGGACCATACACTCCAGCCAACCACCAAGAGTAAGAACTAGACCGGATTTTGATTGATACTGAAAACTCTCCCACAAGATTATCATGAATAGCGACCAACCAAGAGTCCCATGCTACAAGAATCCCACTCGATGACCCTACTGAAGGTAAAAAAACACACTCTTTAAATCTATTACTCCATAATCGCCCCATGATCCTTCTATCAATGCATTCCTTTTTTGTTTCCTGCGAAATGATAATTTCTGGTTTGGCCTTACGGATCACCTTCCTAACAATGCTACGTTTTATAGCTGCACCACACCCTCTAATGTTTCATGATAATATCCTCATTTAGAATTCCTCATAACCTCTTTACAAAGTCTCATCATTTCTGGTTTGGTTTGTCATTTTCTGCTTAGTTGGAACCCTAATTTTCTTTTTCTCATCCCTCTTCAGCATGGTGGAAACCCCCTCCTCTTTATCTTTGCTGGACTCTTTCAGTTCATTACTCATTAAACTCTCATTAACTGTTACATCTCTCAAATCATGTTCAATTCTGACCTCATCATTCATGGTTGGACCCGTCACTGGTGATGTAGAATTTGCAACTTGGACGTCTTGGACCATTCGGCCTATTTCATCACTAAGAGACTCGGGTACGATAGACGGGAAAGAAGATGCATCATCAACAATTTCCAGGGATTTAGAAGAACTATAAAAAACACCAAAATTTGATTTTTCAAATGATGTTACGTGATGGTCTGCACACTTAGGTTCCTTTTCTCTTGAATAGAAAACGTCGCACTCTCTTAAATGAATTGAGTGGTTGGAAAGAGCATCTATTGATACGGAATCAGGAAATGTTGAAGCCGATTCCTCTGTTGTGAAACCATTTGCTGCATTCAATTCATCTTGTTCTATATGTTCATCTAAATCGTCGAACATGTCTTGAACCTGCATTAACTCCTTTCCTTTCTGCTTGAAATTCTTCTCTCACCTTGAAGCTTGATTGTGGAGCCTTCTCTCCTTATTCTTTGCCTTCTTCGATGATCGCTTTGGATTAAGATTGTCAACCCATTCCTGCAACACCATATCATCACTAGTAGATGAATGATGAGAAGAACGATTGACCTTGTCCTCATTGTTGATATGAGATGAATGAACCTTGCATTGGTGAAATTGGTTGTGACTGGATGATTTGTATGGTGCCAAGATCGATTGTAGAGAAATTGCATCTTTGCTTGAATGTGATGAAGAGACGAAACTGCATTGATTTCATCTCTATCATCAATGGCGGCTGGATTGTGGTGACCTAAATGGTTAGGGCTATGTGTATGGGCTGGTTGTGGGGCGGTGCAATGATTAGAGTTGTGCGTGTGGGCTGGTTGAGGGGCGCTGCAAGAGTTTTGATGGTGATTGTTGTTGTTATATGAAGGGCTATGATCGATGGAGGTGGTGTGTTGGTTGGAACTTTGGTGTATAGGGTTAATAAGAGAAGGCAATAAGCTTTGGGTAGATTTGGTGGTTTGATTGTTAATCGGCTTGGGTTGATGGTTTTGAGGACCATGAGAAGAGTCAGTAGGTTGGTCGTTAGTGGGCTTGGTAGGATTGTAGGATGTGTTCGGGCTAAGGACATAAATGGTAGGAGATGGGTTTGTTACCTTCTCATGATTAAGGGTTGAATATGTGGGATCGGTGGCTGTGACGGGGACCGTAAGATTGGCTTCGAGATGAGGAGTGTCGTGCAAATGACAAGCATTGGGAGTGTGTCCCTGGTCTTCCGCACGAGCATTAATTGCTTGCTCACCTACTCTGTTAGTTGCAGAGGCTTTATCAAAATTTTTGAACTTCACCGTTGGATTCACATGAGTCGATCGTAGGGCTGAGACTGTATTTGCTTTTAATGGCAAAGTGGCGCCACCTTCTCTTCCATGATTCCGGTGACCTATTTGGAAACACCGTACATTGCAAGCCCTCTCATCGATGGTAATGGAGAAGTTTTTCGGGACGAAGCCATCATGACAACCTCTAACTCTGATTTTGGCAAACTTGAGGAAGGTTAAATCCTTAGTCTCTTTGGTGATCTCCATGATTCCACCGCAAATAGAACCTATCTGTCGGAATGTTTTCCATGACCAACACTAAACAGGGATTCCTTCGAATCCCATCCACTGATCAATGCAACTTAATCTCCTATTAAACCACTAAGAATTACCATTCCATCCATATAACATCATTGACGTTGATGCAAAAGAAGATAGAACATTGTTCCTCTCTTCCGAACTCGAGCACCAAAACAAACTCCTATCGTCCGCTATCGGTATCAACTTGATCCTTCTGTGCATCCTGCTGGATAGCTCCTCTTTGATTTCCTTCCACTCAACATGCCCTTCTCTTCTCAGGACTAGGATTGCAACATTGCAAAACATGTTGCAGTTGTAGTTGTTTGCTGTTGTTCTTTGAATCCTCTGTTTTTTAAGAAACTCTGAAAGCTTTTCCATCCATTTTCCTCATCCTTGGCAGGAACAAAAATAAACTTTGAGACACCTTTCATAACAAGTTGGATCTTCAAGCTATTGCCCACCTTGTTCGGTACTTTTGCTATTGTGATGACTGATTGATCTCTTCTGATGACATCAATGACTCCTCTCGGTTTCAATTCAACTTTCTCCAAATTACTAATAAACCAATTGAAAGTGGTTACATCTTGTGAGATAGAAAATTTTTGTTGGCAAGGTGCTCGGTAATGAAAAACATGTTACTTGCTCGATCAAAAGCCACATAGAAGTTTTTTTTCCCAATCGAGAAGAAGTCACTGAATGAGTTTGAATGTGTTACGAAAGGGACGGTGGTCGGTGGGTTAACATGTTGTGAGGGTCTTTTCGATGATTGTGTGGTTTGGGTCATGGAAAATGAATTGGGTAATGTTGGGGACATTGGGGTCAGGTGATTAAGGTTAAGGGTAAGTTTGGGACCTTAACATGATTCATCTTGCCGTGGTGGCCTTGGGATGGATAGAACCTGCGCGTAGGATGGTACCGATTGATGAGGATTTGCGATTCGGTTTTGGTTTAGTTGGCCGCCATTAATGAAGGACAGGTTTGATGGTGGTTGTATATTTAAATGGGGTTTATACTGTATGACTTGGGATGAGAGATTAGGCTGGTTTGTTACCCAGGAAGGTTGATTATGGAGCTGATGTTGGGATTGTTGACTGTGGTGGGGTTGAGTTTGGGATTGTTGACAATGGTGGGGCTGAGGTTGGGAGTGGTAACGGTGTTGGGGTTGGGATCGTTGACAGTGTTGGAATAGAGTTTGGGAGTGGTGACGGTGTTGGTGTTGGGGCTGGGGATGATGGTGGTAGGGGGTGGGGTTGGGGATGGTCGCCATTCGATCTTAACATCCGGCTGTTCCTCAATTCCTAATTAAGTTAAGGCTACATGCATCCAGCTGTTCCTCAATTCCCCAATGGTGGAAGTGTTCTGCCCTGAGTATCATGAATTGTGAGCACATGTCTTTTATTCATTGTGTTCATACATTTCATTTTTGTTTCTTTTTGTGGTGTATTTTGCTTCTTCTAACAATTTTTTTTTTTATTTGGATAAGAGGCTAAATTTTGGACTGAGGCTATGTTGTTGTTGTTGGATAAGAGGCTAAAGTCTTGGAGTATTTCGACGGTGTAGGGATATACCTAAAAACAAAATAACTTGGGATGCATTTATTAGGAAGCATTTAAAGATTATGAAAGCATATCATCAACTACATTAAATGGAGCGAAGTGGTAGAGTTTGATACATACATGTTGGTGACTCTAACTTCTTTGTGATTGAGGCTTTGTTGTTGTTGTATAAGTAGCTAAAATTTTTGGAACACTTAACTAAAGGAATAGAGGAGATGAAATAATGAATCCCTATCCAGAACTCTACAAAAAGCAACCCTGCTCTCTAATACAATACCTCCGCAATCTTGCCTGCATGAAAAATAGTTCTCCTTAGCCAATCGTCATTTCTACACTTCATGGTCTACTAATTGACAAGTTTAATCAGCCGAAGGGATAAGTTCTAGATATGATTATTATTCTTTGTAAATGGTTGTGGTATTATGGTCTCCGCATTGCTTTTTTTTTTTCCTGACAAATTTGGGAAGCCGGCTATTGTGCTTGTGCGGAAGTTGTCATTCACCGTTTAATAAATCATTTATTTCATTTATGTTATATTTATTATTCTATTAAATCTTTACCATACATTTTACTCTTATGATATGCAGGCTAAAGGTTATCGTGTTGGTCCAGTATATGATGATGTCTTGGCAATGGCTTGGTTTTTCTTAGAGCTTGTTGTAAAATCAATGGCCCTGGAACAGAATCGTCTTTTTTACCACAGTCTTCCCCTAGGTATTGACAAATCTCGATTTTGTTGGTTATGGGTGCAACTGCAACTCTCGTCTCTGCCATAATTGTTGTTGATTTTAAGATCCTTGTTAGGTGGTCTTCTATCTACTGGATCATTGCTTTGTTTTTATCTATTTTTTCTTCTTCTTGAATGGCTTGCATTTTTTATTTAGTTCCTTGGACATTTTTGGTTCAAATGCTGTCCATATTTATTTGTCCCTTTGCTTGATGTTTTTTCTATCAGTGCAAACAAAATAGACCTTCCAGTTCTCTTGGCTCTTCCATATTCTGACTTTCTAATTAAGATCTCATTGGATAACATTGCCATTTATATTAGAATTTGTTGAAGTTGTAAAATAGCTGATATTTTCATGTGGTACCTTGTACTTAAAGTTGGGGATTTTTTTAGTAGTTTTCCTTTAGGTCATATATGTTCTATCCATGACAGAAAAAACATGCATTTCATGTCAAGAGCCTCGGAAATATGAAAAACTTGTACTTTTCTTGTTTTAGTATGATATGAAGCTTATTGTCTCCTTTGTCATTTTTTGAAAATTGGCGAATCACGATCAAAGTAATTTTCTTGTTATAAGAGAGATTGCATACTTAATGCATCGGTTCAACCTAATATAGCACGATAAAAGTTTCTTTCTCCTTGCAAGAAAACGTAAAAGAAAAGGTCTGATGGACCAGCAAAAGTTCCCTTTTTCGAGAAAACCTGTAAAACAATTCTTAGGAAGTACATACAGCATTGGACAATGAAAGAATGCATTGAGAATGGGCAAACTAGTGCCTATCTCATAAGTACAATTTTGCAATAGTATCAAGCTGCAAAATTGATTCTAATTTGCAAATTTAAATGATCATTTGCTATTTATCAATGCCAAATATCAGGTATTTGACTATTAATGGTTCAATACAATCAATGATGTAAATAGTTACTGTTTTATGATGAATTGTGATATAGAGTGATTAAGAATGACTGAAGTTCATTCTCAGAAAACTATTTTGGACTTTATTTGTGGTTTATAAAAAATGGACAATGCTATTCCGCTCTTGTGCTTCAGGTGAAGATGTCCCCCCCCTGCAGTTAAAGGAAGGTGTATTCAGATGTATTATGCAATTGTACGATTGCCTTCTAACAGAGGTGCATGAGCGCTGCAAGAAAGGATTGAGCTTGGCAAAACATTTGAACAGCAGCTTGGCCTTTTTTTGTTATGATCTTCTGTCCATCATTGAGCCACGTCAAGTGTTTGAATTGGTATGTTCGTGTTACTTTGGTATTTATTTGGAATCTATTTGTGCTATTTGGTATTTTATGTGTGACGTTTGGCAATAATGTGGTTCAATTTATCATTTTGTCGGACATCTGCAGATTCAGCACTTAACTTTTAAAGTTTGTGCTTATCGTACACTCTAGAGTTGTCTACCAATGCTTGGTTACGTTGGTTTATTTTCTTTAGAGTTTAGAGTGCCATCCGCCTGTTCCTTATTTACATAAAAAAATCTCAAACATCTTTTTTCTTTGCAGGTATCATTGTATATGGATAAGTTTTCTGGAGTTTGTCAACCGGTTCTGCATGATTGCAAACTTACGTTTTTGCAGATAGTATGTGATCATGATCTTTTTGTTGAAATGCCTGGGAGAGATCCGTCAGATAGGTAGCTAGTTATTCTGAAACACAATGCTCAATGCTGTATTTGAATATTTCTTTCAAATTCAGAGATATATAGTTATCTATCATTCTATTGCAAAATCCTATATTCAATTGAAGAGAATATATTTGGAGATAAATTATTCTAGCTCTTGATTTCATTGAGATAACTTGGTGAATTTAATGTTGTGTATATTTTTTCAGAAAGTTTTTTAAAAATATCGACCAATACATTTCATATGTTTGCACCTACCATTGACACAATTTCTGTAGAGGGACTAATGATCGGTTACTTAATTTAATGTAGTTCTAGTTATAGTTTAGTTCATGGAACATCCTTTAATTTGATGCTTCCTTCTGTAAACTATAAAATGAAGCCTTACATTGTGAAGGAGAGTTATTATTTAATGAGTTCCTTTGCGTCTTGGAGATCTTTTCTCTGTGCTATTACAAAAGATTTCCTTCAGTTTGATACTTACATATCTATATTCTGCTTTTACAAATATGCTGACCTGGATGCTGGGAAAGTTGAAATTTAGATGATGATGGAGAGTTTCTTCTTGTCATTTGATGTATTTGTGATATAGCTGACTTTATTCATGTAAAATGAATTAGTTTTTCTCTTCAAAAAAAAAAGAGAACAATAATTATGGAGAGTTCTATCAATTGATGAGTTTCTCTGTCTTGCAGAAATTATCTTTCATCTGTTCTAATACAAGAGCTCTTCCTCACTTGGGATCATGATGATTTATCTCAACGCGCTAAAGTGAGATCTGCATACATGTGATGTGAGATTAGTATTTCACTGTAATCATGAATATATGGAATTTACTCTTTTCTTTATCCAGGCAGCTCGAATCTTGGTAGTCCTGATGTGCAAGCATGAATTTGATGCTCGTTACCAGAAGCTGGAGGATAAATTATATATTGCTCAGTTGTATTTTCCATTGATTGGACAGGTATTTATCTTGAATGAGATTTGTCATATCCAGTCCTTTGGTCTTGTGTAGCTCTAATATGACTGATGTTTTTTTTTGGTCTTGTGTAGCATATTATATATATAATATGCTGTTCCTTGTTTCCAATGGTCCTATTTTCGCTCGAGGAATATCTTAGGACTTATCAAAAAAAAAAAAAAAAACTCTGATGTGCTAATTAATATAGAGTTTAGATATGTACATGTGCAAGATATTTTTTGATTGGTAAAATTTAATTAAATAAGATTGTTATTTATGTTTTAAAAAAATGTTAGACCTATTTTGTTATCTCTTTTTTCTTACAGATTTTATTTTTAGTTCTCCAGTTTATCGCAGAAATTCTTGTGCAATCTAACATTTAGAGTTGTATTTCTTGCAGATTCTTGATGAAATGCCAGTCTTTTACAACCTAAATGCAATTGAAAAGCGGGAAGTATTAATTGTTATCATGCAAATTGTTCGTAATCTGGATGATGCGTCACTTGTTAAGGCGTGGCAACAAAGCATAGCACGGACGAGATTGTTTTTCAAACTCCTGGAGGAATGCCTAGTTCTATTTGAGGTTTTAAACCTTCCTTGAAGTTAAAACTGTTATTTGATTGGGTTGGGTGTGCTGATTATTGTTAGGCCAGAAGATAACTTCTTAGTTTTTAATTCTTATGCTTCTGCACAGTTCTACAATTCGGAGCCATTCCATTTTTAAGGAAAAGCACATCACCTGCGAGTCATGATAAAATGTTAGGTTCTGTTTGGTTTGATATTTATACACAGTTTTCTGTAAAACAAAATTTAATAGCTAAGGTTTTTTGTTTAGCTCATTCAATTAGGATTTTGAAAGTTTTATTTTAAAAAAACCACTGTTTTCTTGGCAGGAAAAAGATAGTTTCTGAATTTTACTTTTTTGCTCGCGTCCCAAAATTTGAATCACAGACCTGAAATGGCGTCGTTGCCACTGGACAAACCTGAAATGGCGTCGTTGCCACTGGGCTGGCTGTGTATTTTTTTCAGTTAGTTTGGTGATTTGAATTTTGATGCTCAGTCTTCTCTTGGTTGTCCTGTTATCTAATATTGCCAGTACTTATTATGTGACAGCACAAAAGACCAGCTGATAGCATGCTAATGGGATCTAGTTCTCGCAGTCCAGATGGAGAAGGGCCTATGTCTCCTAAGTACTCTGATAGGCTATCTCCTGCAATAAACAATTACCTGACCGAGGCTTCTAGACAAGAAATTAGAGTATGTAAAAGCTCTTTACTCATTTTTCATCTTCAGTCGATACGGCTAAACTTCTGACAATTTGTACGCATGTCTTACTCTATGACACAAAACTACATCAATTTTGTGTCATTTTCTTTCATTTTATCATGTGAAATTCATTCGTTGAACTATCTTGATTGTGCACGTGGTAACTTTGTTGTCATCTATAGTAATATAACCTGTTACAAACACTAGATTAGCCTTTGGCAAATACAATTCCATGTCCGGGACTTAGGATTTACTTTACCAGGGGAGTCATGTGTAAATTTTATGAACTTAGTTGATGGATTTTCCATTCGAGTTCTTTGGCACTAAAACATGCTATGCAGCAGGCAACACCCGAGAATAGTTATTTGTGGCAGAGAGTCAGTCCTCAAATAAGCTCACCCAGCCAGCCATATTCCTTGCGAGAAGCTCTTGCGCAGGCACAATCTTCTAGGATTGGAGCTTCGACTCGTGCTCTGAGAGAATCATTGCATCCATTATTGAGGCAAAAGCTGGTATACTTTCTGGTCTTATTTCAAAAGATGCTTCCCTTGTATTCCTATTTTCACTGCCGAGTTACCTTTGTCTATTTAATAAGGAACTATGGGAGGAGAACTTGAGTGCTGCTGTAAGTCTTCAAGTACTGGAGGTTACCGAGAAATTTTCCTCAGCTGCAGCATCACATAGCATTGCTACTGATTATGGAAAGTTAGATTGCATTACGTCCATATTTGTGAGCTTCTTCTCGCGTAGTCAACCTCTTGCTTTTTGGCAAGCCTTGATTCCTGTATTCCACAGTATTTTTTATCTCCACGGTGCAACACTTATGGCAAGAGAGAATGACCGCTTCTTAAAACAAGTGGCATTCCATCTTCTTCGCCTTGCAGTTTTTCGTAATGATAACATCAGAAAGAGGGCTGTGATTGGTCTGCAGATACTTGTTAGGGTAGGTTCCTGATATTCAGAAATACCTTCACCTTCCTTACTCGATTTTTGAGTTAAAATCTTGTTTTCATTTTGCAGAGTTCTTTTTATTACTTTATGCAAACTACAAGGTTAAGGGTCATGCTGACAATTACGCTATCAGAATTGATGTCTGATGTACAAGTGACTCAGATGAAAGCTGATGGATCACTTGAAGAGAGTGGCGAGGCTCGGAGACTTAGGAAATCTTTGACAGAGATGGCAGATGAGTGTAGGAGCCTCGACTTACTAAAAGAGTGTGGGCTTGGTGAGAATTCTCTCGTGGCAGTGCCTGAAAATTTGACGGAGAACAGATGGTCCTGGTCTGAGGTAAAACATTTGTCTGATAGTCTTCTTCAAGCCCTTGATGCCAACCTGGAGCATGCTCTCCTGGTAAGTTTTAGTTTTTCTTCAACATTCTCTTTCTTTCTTCTCTCCAGAAAAACTTCATAACTATTGCGGCTATACGTGCTGATATTTGTTTAATTTTCTACTTTCAGTCATCAGTGATGACAGTGGATAGATACGCAGCTGCTGAGAGCTTCTATAAACTGGCAATGGCCTATGCCCCTGTTCCAGATCTCCATATTATGTGGCTATTACATTTATGTGATGCACATCAAGAGATGCAGTCGTGGGCAGAAGCCGCTCAATGCGCAGTTGCTGTTGCTGGAGTTATTATGCAGGTGAGTAACTGTTGCTTTGGTGATGGACAAGAAGCCTACTCCCAATTGTTTGCATGAGGCAGTCGTATATGTCCATGTAATTCTGGCTCTGATACTCAACTTTATTTCCTTGAAGGCTCTGGTGGGTAGAAATGATGCTGTGTGGAGCAGAGATCACGTCGCTTCATTGCGCAAAATCTGTCCTGTGGTTAGCAGCGACATCACTGCTGAGGCTTCTGCTGCTGAGGTAGAGGGTTATGGTGCCTCAAAACTCACCGTTGATTCTGCTGTAAAATACCTACAACTTGCAAATAAGCTTTTCTCTCAAGCTGAGCTACACCATTTCTGCGCAAGCATTTTGGAGCTTATAATTCCAGTTTACAAAAGTCGAAGGGGTTTTGGGCAGCTTGCGAAATGCCACACAAGTTTGACTAGTATCTACGAATCAATACTCGAACAAGAGTCCAGCCCAATACCCTTTACTGATGCCACGTACTATCGCGTAGGATTTTATGGAGATCGATTCGGCAAGCTGGATAGAAAGGAGTTTGTTTATAGAGAGCCTCGCGATGTGCGGTTAGGTGACATAATGGAAAAACTAAGTCACATATACGAAGCCAGGATGGATGGCAATCACACATTACATATAATTCCAGACTCGAGACAAGTAAATGCAGATGATCTATCTCCTGGAGTCTGCTACCTGCAGATTACTGCCGTAGACCCTATCATGGAAGATGAGGATCTGGGTAGTAGAAGAGAGAGGATCTTCTCACTTTCCACAGGAAGCATGCGTGCTCGTGTCTTTGACCGTTTCTTGTTTGATACTCCATTTACGAAAAACGGGAAGACCCAGGGTGGGTTAGAAGACCAGTGGAAGCGAAGAACTGTACTGCAGACGGAGGGTTCATTTCCTGCCTTGGTTAATCGACTCCTGGTGATCAAATCTGAATCTCTGGAGTTCTCACCTGTGGAAAATGCCATTGGTATGATTGAGACTCGTACCGCCACATTACGGAATGAGCTTGAGGAGCCCCGCAGCTCTGAAGGTGATCAACTTCCACGTCTCCAAAGTCTGCAGAGGATACTGCAAGGCAGTGTTGCTGTTCAGGCAAGTGACCGCGCTTTTCAAACCCGCCTTTACTTTTTCATTTGAGCGTCTCATTGCTGTTCTAGGGAAATAATAGTTTGAGATTAAAATGTGTGATAAGGTGTGAATTGGAGTTTGCAGGTTAATAGCGGAGTCCTTAGCGTTTGCACAGCTTTTCTATCAGGCGAGCCAGCAACGAGGCTGCGGTCGCAGGAACTGCAGCAACTCATCGCCGCACTCCTCGAATTCATGGCAGTGTGCAAACGTGCTATACGGGTTCACTTCAGGCTGATAGGAGAGGAAGACCAAGATTTCCACACGCAGCTTGTCAACGGATTTCAGTCTCTCACAGCTGAACTTTCGCATTACATCCCAGCAATTCTATCAGAGCTTTGATTCCAGTTTTTTGAGTAGCCGCGCTACGCATCCTTTTGAATCCTGTGTTCTTAGGCAGGCATTCGTTTGTAATGCATGTTCATGTTTTTCTTTTGGTAGTATGCATGCTTATGTTGTTGATTCTGTATGTATATGATGCTTGTGCCTCGCTAATCTAGTCCTTGGCCTATTGTATGTATGTACAAGATTTTCATCCATGTGATGTTAGGTTATGAATTGTTGATGGTCAATTGTTTGATTTATTCACAAATTCTTTTGGAGCCATTGTGCACTCTAATCAGTGATTCAATGTATATAAGATAGAGAGAAGAGAAGGTTAGGCCTAGAATTCTATTAAAGGAAATAATCATAATAAAGCAGACCTAGCAGTGAAATTCATGTAGAATTCTTTAGTTTTATTCTATTAAGTAAAAAATGGATCTATTAAATTATAATAGTAGCTATGTTGCATATGTAGTCTAATATATCATAACAACATCTATAGCATTTTTTTTTTTTACCTTAATAATAACAATAATATTTAAAATCAAAATAGATCAAAGAAATTTGAAAGCTTTCAATTCTTAGTTTAACAAATCAAGATAGTAGATCAACTCAAATTCTAACGGCTTTGTTTTAATTACGCCGTTAATATGACGTATTTTCAAATGTGGACGTTAGCTCAACATATTGTGGATCCCATTGCTAGGATCGACCATGCCTGAGATAGGTAAATACTTTGTTTTGTGTGTTGTTTGCTTAATTTACGATGTTTATATTTAATTACGCTGAATTGCATCGCAATGTGTGTATATTTATTGTTATTGTTCGTGTGAGATAGTGTGACAAATATTCACCTCGATTAGCATGTAGATGCAGGTATCGGGTAGGCGAATGACAGTACATTAGGTTGAAAAATAATGCACACATGATAAATAAATAAAATACATTGAATAATTAAAATAAAACGTTGTTTAGACGTTTAATGGCGTGAGTGTACGCGAACGATACTCATCGAGGCGCGGAGCTGGGTACCGGGTATCGAACGTTTGGGGGTTTAGTGTATGGAGTTGAAGGAGGATAAAATAAAGTGACAAAGTCACCAATCTATGGAATTTTTGACCTTATTTCAAATATTCAAGTGGTCATTGGAATCTACACACACATTAGATGAAAAAAACTATAAAAGTAAAAAGAAAAATCTCATTTCGCCATCTTTTCTCTCTCCTCTCTCATTTTGGACGAGAATTTGGGGAATTTGGTGAATTTCGAGTGAAGATTAGGAGGTTTATATGACGAGCAATAGACAATCCAAGGTGAATCTCAAGGGAAATTTATGTTTCGAGTATGGATTTTTGAGTTTTAACGTGGATTTTGGATATACGAGTTAGCTCGCTGGTTTAGCGGTCTTCACTATGATTCTTGAGTTGGATGAGAGCAATTATCATGGTATTAGATGTTGTGGGTTGTGGTGTTGAAGTTGTGAAATTTTTTCGGGGTTTCGCCGAGTTTTATTGGGGTTTCGTCGAGTTTTATCGTGGTTTTAATTTGAATTTTGTACGAGTTTTAACGTGCTTTGAACATACCCTATGGTAGTTTTGGTGATCCATAAGGGATTGGATCGAGTTTGGGTCGCGAAGTTGGAGTTGGGGTTCCGAAAAAACCTTGGGGAGCACCCTGTAAGAAGGGCGTTGCGACTCTCACAGCGCCACCCGCGACGCCGTTTCACCTAGAATAAAAAAATAAAAAACACTATTCATATTTAGGTTTCTATTCAGCCAATTAGGGACCTTCTCGGGGATCGATACCGGGTATAATATGAATTAATATGCTAGATTTGATACTTTAATGTGAATTTGAAAAATTTCAAAGTTTGAGAAATTAATAAATTAACGAATATTAGGTACTTAGATTTGATATGTGGGTGTTGGGGCACGCATTTTGAGGCCTGGAAATCGATATTGTACAGTGGAGCGCGGTTTGAGGTGTGTTGTAATCCAATTGAAATTTTCTCGAGTATTCATTTATTTATTTCCTTATTTGCCTTCCATTCAGTTATTTCATTATTCTTTTTGATATGGTTTATATGGATAGTTTGGTTGAGTGCGCTCCCACCGAGCCATAGTGTATGTCCATTAGACCATAACACGTGTCACTCGGGGTCTCGGTGAATAGTTCGACCTGAGGATCTTTTCGGTGCATATATCGGTGCGTCAAGTTTAATAAGTCCGCTATAATTTATTTATTTATATTATGAGTTTTCCACATTAGGTTGATGCTCCTAAGACTTGAATTTATTTGTTTACTGCTTGATCAAGTTTAATAAGTCTTCCGCTATAATTTGATTGTTAAAAATTATCTTAACATGTGAATCGAGTCCAATGGCCTAACTTGTAATTCTTCATAATGTAAGTTGGTCAAGTATTGAGTTTTAAATGAAGTTGTGCAGGTTAATGGCACGTGGGACACAGCTAGGCCGGATCGATGTGGCAGAGTTGTGGGCCCCCGTTGACACCTGTGGTGAGCCTAGGGATTCGGGGCGCCACACAAATATTAAAACATGTTTAACATTTAAGGGACATATTACAAAATAGTTTTTATTACAAAAAAAATATTATAAATCATTACTTGTTATTTTTTAAATTAATATATTCAATTAAAAAAAACTTGATATGATAAATAAAAAATATTCATGATGGCAAGTAGGCCTAATATAACTTTACGTATATACTAATTAAAAAGGTTTAAAAGATTAAAGAATCACCTTATCAACTACATCAAATTAAGCAAATTAAACGAAGACTTCTTATCCATATAGTTAATTCTAAATAATTCGAGAAAGTTTTGTTGTTGTAATTTGTTTTGTTGCTCACCATGAACGGTCACACGTCTCCAATTACTTAGAAGTTGGAACTACCAATTAAGCCCACTTATGGCCCGTTCGGTTTGCAAGGTTTGCAAGTAAAATAATCAATGATCATGAGATTATTTTACACTATTCGGTTAGGGATATAAAAGGTAGGATTAATACTATTCATCTATTTTTTATTCTTTTTTATTAATACTATTCAATTGTATCCGGGATAGCGTTGGAGCAATATATACTGCCACACCATTTATATTAATAATATTCATCTATTTTTTATTTTATTTTTATTTTTTTATATTTTTGTGTTCTTTATCTTTTCCAACTTTATATTTGTCTTATTTAGTATATGTATTTTTATTTATTTTATTTTGAAATTTTAATTAATTAATTAATTCACTAACTATTTTTTAAAAATGAAATTAATTAATTACTCACTCATCTTCTTATATTTTTAATACATTTTATTCGTGTATTTCCTTTTAAAAGTTTTTAATTTATTATGTTTTTTCAAATCATTATTTATATATAATTTATTTTATTTTAGTTATTTATTAAATACATAATTATTAATTCTAAGTATATTTTATGGGTATGAAAATACTTTGAAATACATTAAAGATTAAATATAAAAGAAAAAGATTAAACTCAATAAAATAGTGATAGAAAGGATAATAGTGTTAAAGATAATGTTGATAGATTGAAGACAAAAAGATTAAATTCAACAAAATAATGATAAAAAGTATAATAGTGTTAAAGTTAGTATTGATATGTTGAAGACGTGAATAGTATTAGTGTTAGAGTAACTCTATTTTAGAGTTTGTGAGTTAGAGAAGCTCTAACACTTCTCCAAATGATAATATAAGTGCTAGAATGACAATAGCAAGTCACACCACGAGACACATTGGTTTACAAGAGTCATCTATATGCATCTTGTGATGCGTGCATACATAAATCTCGATGCACAACATGTGAGTCGAGATCACATAAAAAACTCTTGTAAGTCAATATGGAAAAAATTACAAAAGTACATATAAAATTACTTTAAATGAGGGAAATGGGGTGAAAATGGATTTTTTTTCGAAAATAGGCAATAACGCCTAATCAAAAGGCATTATCACAATGGGTTGGTGTTGTTGCTTACGTTGTCATGGCCACGTAGGACGGATTACACAGATAGCGCCTTTTCAAAAGGCTCTATCTGTGTAATCTGTGCTTTCTACGTGGACAATGAGGTGGACAGTGAGGTGGAAGACAATTTGTATAGATAGCTCCTTTTCAAAAGGAGCTATCTATACAAATCGCCTCGCCAACTCAACGCCACCTCACACCCATGAAGCCTACAAATAGTGATATAACGCGCACGCATATCGCCACCTCACACCCGCGCCACTCGAGTATGTCGAGGTAGACAACCAATGTAAATAACACGCACGCATATCGACGCGGACAACCCATGCAAATGTCACCCATGTATGCCGAGGTGGTGATTTCATGCAAATTTCAGGCACGTTTGTCGAGGTGGGCGACCCGTGCAACTCACGCAAACGTCACGCACGTTTGTCGAGGTGGTAAAACTAATGTAAACGTCGCGCACGTATCTCCTGGTTGACAACAGATGGAAACGTCGTGCACGCATATCGAGATGGGTGACGTTTGCATGGGTTGTCCACGTCGATATGCGTGCGCGTTGTTTACATTGGTTGTCTACCTCGATATATGCGAGTGGCGCGGGTCATCCATCTCCATATGCACGTGGTGGTCATAGGGGTAGATAATTTGTATAGATAGCTCCTTTTCAAAAAGAGCTATCTATAGAGTGTAAAAGTTTGTATAGAGCTATCTATACATTTGCCCCGCCACCTCACCGCCATCTCACCAACTTCAAATGCAATAACATCTTATGAAAAGGCGTTATTGGCTAATTTAGTTATTTCAAAGTACACCAACTTATTTTGTGAAATAAATTATAAATGTGTTTTACTTTTGAAAAAACACCGTCAATATATTTTGTAGTGTAGTGTGATATGTTGTCATTGTAGTACTTTTCTACAATATTATCATATTAAACACGTGGATAGGATAATTTATTTTTTTTGTAATGTGATCCAAAAGTCAATCCCAACTTAGCTTCGTTGTTGTTGTACACACCTCTCCAATAATTATTATTATTATTACTATTTTTGTCATAAACACCTCTCCAATTACTTTTTTCTTTGTCAAGGAACACCTCTCCAATTACTTAAACCTACCATGCCAACCTACTCTAAAAAGCTCTAAACTATACAACATAAAACAGAAATTATTATATACATGTGTCCTATATCTATAATAAAGCTTGAATTGTATTTTTCAAAAAAAGATACTTACGCCACATTCTCGTCCTTGATTGACTCCATTGATCTCGTCAGACCAGAAACATCTTTCATTAGTTATCACCTATATAAGTTGCTATATGTTTAAAAAAATATTAATTAGAATGACGGCAAGACACATTAACTCGCAAGAACGTTCCATGCAACATTAACTCACATGTTATATATCGAGATATATATATACATGCATCCCGAGATGCATATAAATAATTTTTTGTAAGTTGATGTATTTTTTAGTGTAATATATTGTTGTCTTTCTAGCAATTCTCATGTGTTTAATAATATCTGAGCAAAGTACACTATATATCGAAACGAAGCATCGAAGAAACCACACTTGTATATTTAAATGAGGCACACTAGAGAGAGAGAGAGAAATGACAACGTTAGCAATGACGATAAGTATGAAAGTTGATGATGCACACAATGACAACACCATCATCGAAGTGTCACCTTTATTGTGAACGTGAGTTGTAATAGATGCTGTTTGTTAAATCTTCCACGTTCAATGGACCGCCCCCCATAAACCTCACGTGCTTAAATTGCTCCTCCGACTTTTAAACATGAGAGAGAGAACAGGGGAGATGTATCTACATACAAACTAATGAAATCCATGAAGCATGAAAAGGACTTGAAACACACACTAATAGAAAATTCAACGGTCCAATCTTATTAATATTTATTATTATTATTTATGCACACCCAATAAAAGTTTTTTTTTTTTTTTTTTTTTTTTTTTTTTTTTTACTCATGGTAACTGATATCAATTATATCGATTAATTTATGCTCGACACTATTAAGTAGTGGCCACTAGGCAAGTGGAAATTGATAGATGAGAGTTGCTATGTTGATCTACCTTGGGCATTCATTTAGGCACATCTACCAAGCAAAAACCACATCATACACTTCGAGATGTGAGTCACACTCACATCAAAAGGCGTTGGCAGTCGGGTGAAATTAAATGGGTGCTCAAAGTGAGTCAACCACTTATATTTCTTGATAGATGGCCCTTCATGCTCAATTCGCTACATCTATTAGACTCGAAACTAAATCTTTTGAGGAACTGAATTTTTTAAAACTCAAAATCAAGACCCCGGCTAATAAAAAATTGGGTCTCTTTACATGACACTTTTAGGTGATTTTCTAATTCAATTTGCTTTATCTACAAGACTCAAAGCTAAGACTTTACGAATAATTGATTTTTTTACCAATCAAATCAACTAGCTTAGTATACTTTATCTACCAGACTCAAAACTAAGACTTCACTTAAAAAAAAGTGAATCACGTGCCACTCGAATCAATCGGTTGTAATGAGTACTCACTAAAAAACCTTGCCATTAGAGATGAAATCACATACAAGACTGCGCTAAGCTATGACTCAGGACAACTTAGTAGTCCCGATTCCGTCGGCCATATGTTCCAACTCGCCCACTAATTACCAGCCTCAAAAGCTCCAGTAACAAGTGCAAAGAAACCCCTCGAAGTGTGCGCAGATTTTGCTGACCAAATCAACTCAACATGGCACGTACACCTCTCCAAGTCTCAAGTCGGCTGGCCTGCCCATCTCAAGTTTTGACCCAAATGGGGGGACTCATGAGTCATGAGTCTCAACCCCACCACCACCAACACAAGAAGACACCCAAATCTCACCTTCCACGAACAAGCCCAGGTGTTACCACTCCCACCAAGTGTTAACTTGGCAAGCAAGGCTTTTTTAAAACTAAAAAATAAAAATGAAGTTCATGAGCCAACCAACACAAGCTGCTGGTCCACCACACACTAGTCTTTGTCCATCACGTGCGGTCCATTCAACTTTTGTGATATATGTATATATATGAATGTCGCCACACCTTATTAGAACAAAAATTCTGCAAAAACAAAGCAGGCATACATAGAAGACATTAATTGTTGAGAAAAACAAGGCACAAAGAAATCATCAAAGGCTTCAGTTGGGAAGTAGGGATGATGAAGAGAGAAATTGATGCAGAGGCAGAGCTGAATCTGCCACCTGGGTTTAGGTTCCACCCAACTGATGAAGAGCTTGTTGTTCATTACCTTTGTAGGAAGATTAGTTACCAGACCTTGCCAGTGCCCATCATAGCTGAGATTGATCTCTACAAGTACAATCCATGGCAGTTACCAGGTACACATCCTCATATACATCAAATTTCAATCAATCAATCAATGATTCTGTACATACCCATATTTGTTTCATTGTTCTAATTTGTGGGTTTTTTTATTTTTTATTTTTTATTTTTTTTTTGAGAAATGGAGGCTGACTCCAAATAGTTGTATTAATCAAATATATAATGATTTACAATTTTTATAATGATTTGAACAAATATATAAGGCATTTATGTACACAAAACTCAATCAAACAATCTCTAAGTGTGTACATACCCATATTTGTTTTTTGTTTAATTTGTGGGGTGGTTTTTTTTTTTTTTAATGATTTGAACATATAAGACATTTATACACATAATTCAATCAAACAATCTCTAGTTCTGTACATACCCATGTTAGTTTCATTGTTTGAATTTGTGGGTTTTTTGGTAATGAATTGAAGAATTTTTAATTTTTTTTTTAATAGAAACGAAACTTTATTTTATTGTGGCCACAAAAGTTGAGAAACAATGTATTTCCCTAAACCAAAGTCCAAAAAAAACTCATACAAATGTAGTAGGGGGAGCATCATTGAACAATTAAGGCATTCATGGACAAACTTGAACCAAACAATCTCTAATTTCTGTACATACCCATGTTTGTTTCATTGCTATAATTTGTTGGTTTTTTTTTTTTTTGTCATGAATTGAAAAGATAAGGCATTATATTCATACACAAAATTCAATCAATCAATAGCAATCTCTAGCTAGTTCTGTACATACCCATATTTGTTTCAATGTTTTAATTAATGGGTTTTGATGGATTGAACAGATAAGGCATTGTTTGGGAGGAAAGAGTGGTACTTCTTTACCCCAAGAGACAGGAAGTACCCAAATGGGTCAAGGCCAAACAGGGCAGCTGGAAGTGGGTATTGGAAGGCAACAGGAGCTGATAAGCCAATTAAGCCACAAGGGAGTGCTATACACCTAGGAATTAAAAAGGCCCTTGTTTTTTACTCAGGAAAGGCACCTAAAGGAGTGAAAACTGATTGGATTATGCACGAATACCGCCTCGCTGAATCGAAGCAAACAACCAAGAAGATGGGCAGTTTAAGGGTACGTGTATTGTGCTACAAAATAATGGCAAAACATATTTTTTGGTTGTTGATTTTTGAGGTTTATATGCTTTTGGTCCCTGAACTTTCATTGGTGTATTGGTCCAACCTTCATGTTTGTGCATTTGGTCCTTTTAACTTTTGAGTTTTTATGCTTCCCTTTTTAACTTTTGAGTTTTTTATGTTTTTGGAAGAAATTAATTTTTTTTCGGCTGAGTCGTTTGGTTGAGTAATGCAAGTCATTTGACCCTTCTTGATTAGTCACGCAACACTCTTGTTACTCACATCGTCGGAATTTAACACTTCAAATGGTGGAAGGATTAAATGTAGATTTTTGTGAAAGTTACCAAATGTGTAGTAATAAAAGTTCAGGGACACATAAAAAAACACAAATTTCAGGACCAAATGATGAGTTTTGCCTACAAAGAATTTCTTATCCTAGAAACCAAAACATGTTTTTTTGTTAGGATTTTGAAGTCTGATGTGATTTTGTTGCTGAACTTGTCACAGTTGGATGATTGGGTCCTTTGCCGGCTTTACAACAAGAAGAACAATTGGCATACAATTCAGAATCAAACACAGACATCTTCAGTTGAAGAAACTATAGATTCATTTGAAGCAGTTGAAGGTGTGGACAGTTTGAACACACCAGAATCAGATGTTGAGAATGATCAATTCATGGAGTTCAATGGATTGAACAATAACAACACCCAAATGAGCAATCAAGGCCAAGCTTTCATGGGTGGAGTTCAATCAAGAAACAACATTCAGATTGGAGAGCATGTGAAGGTGGAAGACAATGACTGGTTTGTGGACTTGAAATTGGATGATTTGCACAACTCTGGAGGGGTGTTTGGAGGAGACCCACCATTGCAGGACCTTGGTTATCAAGATTACAACTTCTCAAGTCTATGTTCTCCACATCTAAAAAGCTCTAATTCAACATACTACCAACAGCCATTTTGGAGCACCTGAGCACTCTTAACATCAGTGATTCTCAGTGTATATATAAGAAGATAGAGAGAAGAGAAGTTTAGGCCTAGAATTCTTTTAAAGGAAATCATCATAATAAAGCAGACCTGGAAGTGAAATTCATGTACAATTCTTTAGTGTCATTCTATTGAAATAGAAAAAATGGATCTATTGAATTATGAACATGTAAATAGCATTCACAATATTATACTAGAAATACTAGTATAGTTGTGTTGTATATGTAATGTACCCTTAACATTTTCCAGTCTAATGCAAGAAATGACTGGTTGCAGTTGACAGTTGTATTGTTTGTTTGAACTAATGATTGGTGGTTTGGAGAGATCAATTCTGTAACAACAACATGGCAATGATATTAAAAATCAAATAGACTAAAGAATTTGAAAGCTTTCAATTCTTAATTGGAAGAATCGAGATACTAGACTACAGTGAAAGATCGTGTTTTCATGTTTGGTGTTTCATGTTTAGTTCAACTCACAGTGAAAGATTATATTTTTATGTTTTGTTCGACTTTAAACTTGCAGTGAAGTTGTAAATTTTTAAACAATAAAAAATACGAATTGACATAAATAATCTTCAAAACAAAAGAGATGGATGTAGGTAATAAAAAAGGCTTTTGGGGAGATATCTCACTCACCGTTGTGTGCGAGTTGGAGATAACTTAAAGTGAAGTTGAGCAACCAAACAAGATTAGTTTCAACTCGGCAACAAAGTAATTAAAATGAACAATTGAGGTAAACAATCAAATGACATTCAATTTACAAATGAACAAATTGCCTTTCACCCTGTTAGTTGCCCATCATAACTTAAAATTGTGAGCAGACACAAATAACCTTTTTACCAATCCATGTATATGAATAAGAAACTCCACCATTATGTACACAGGCCTGTAAATCAATCAGGTAGACACTCATAAGGATTTGCATAGAAATAGTCCTCTTCCTTCGGAAGCAACGGTAAAACTGTTCGCCTTCCGGCCTGCCCCTTTCGATCTTCATGCATGTCTTTAACTTGGAATGAGAATTCATCCCATGAAATGTTTTTACTTTGGAATTTATCCAAAAGATCCACCAACCCTTTTCGGTTCAACTGATATGTTGTTTTAAATCC
Source organism: Stephania yunnanensis (assembly GCA_039657365.1). Lineage (NCBI taxonomy): Eukaryota > Viridiplantae > Streptophyta > Magnoliopsida > Ranunculales > Menispermaceae > Stephania > Stephania yunnanensis. The sequence goes on from JBBNAF010000046.1 coordinate 113,997, forward strand.
CAAGTACCTGATAAGATAAAAATCATAAAATGTCATAAGCTTATATATATGACACCAAAATCAATCACCACAACCATTTTATGTTGGCCAAAAAATTATATTATGATCAACAAATCATATTCCATATTACTCTATAATATCATGGAGTTAAGAAATTGCAATTAATACTCAAAAGAATTGGAGAATGCATGGAAGAAACAAAAGAAAAGAGAGACCTGCGATGCCCCTCGACGAGTTTGGCCATGTTTCCATAGTAAGTAGGAATGAAAACATCGCTCGCAAGAGAAACCATGTAGTCCAACGCGGCCATCTGCGTAGAATGATTCCGAAAAGGTTGGAGATCTTCCTCGCTTAATAACATCTCTTTCGTCGCCTGCATTTCAAGAACATGGTAATTAAATTAAAAAATGAATAACGTATATCTAATATCAGCTATAGTACTTTGTTGCATACTATATAATTAAGAGGGACGACGTGTTTTTCGCCTACTACTTTGTTGCATACTATATATTTAATTTCAGCTATAGTACTGAAATGAAGTTTCACTAAAACTGCAGTACTGCAACTTACAAGTTTTGGAAATTCGGCGCAAAGTCCAGCCAATCTTCTCTCACCACCATATATTTCACCAGCTGCAATGTATATCCAAGCATTTTTGTCAATGCCCAGTCCTTTTAATATCAATGCAGTTTCTTCTGGTGTAAAAGGACATAGTCCTTCCTGTCTCTTTTTCTCCGGATCAATTTCCTTCTCCTTCCACCATGAAATTGCATATCTGTCATGAATCGGCGCATGTAAACCTCTTACAAAATCAATAAATCTACTTGGATTCATAAGTCTAAATAGCACTACCTAAAATCAAAATTATGATTTTTATGAGTCTGAACTCATGAGTCTAAATAGCACTACCTAAAATCAAAATTACGATTTTTTTGGCAATGCGGCGCCAACAAAAATTAAGTAAAAATTCACCTTTTTCGTGTTAGCTCAGCGGCCTCGGCAGCAGAACAACCGCGGGAACAACCAGAAAATGATAGCATATCCATTTCATATCTCAAATGTAAGACAATGAAGGAACCGCTTCTCTTGAGAATTGAAATGAGCTTGTCCCCTGTATCCTTAATACGAGGTGCAAATTTCAATGCTTGATAATTAACTCTGCAACGCAATTTCTGAAGTTCAACGGGAATTCCATTGTTTGCTATGCGAGTGTCGGTTTTGGTGAAGAAAATCACTTGGTGCTTACGAAAAAGAGGTAGGATCTGCAGTCAATACATGTGCTCCATCAGCTTAAAACTAGATTTTCATTAATGGAAAAGATCATGCTAGTTTCACTAGAACAATTTCGGTATTTAATAGAAGTTTTTAATATATGTATTAAAAATTAAAACATAACACATTTTCACATGACATTTAATAACAACTTATTTAATAGGAGTTTTAAAACCTCTATTAAAGGTCAAAAATGTTCTAGCGTTTATACATGCTAGTACCTGTGTGAGGTAGTATTGTTCGCTTGACCAGCTTCTAGGAGGCATAGAAAGGATAGAAACGTTACGTTTTGTTCGAGGAAGAGCGCGTACAATCCTCACTTCATCTCTTAAAGAATTGATGAAGTGCTCTAAATCAAATATATCTTTGAAATCACTGCAAAAATAAAGATTGTATATCCAATCTTAATTAGGCCTTACAAGTTTTTCTAAACCAAAACCAACTATTAGGATCGGAGCAAACATTGCGAATCAAATAGGGAAGAATTAACGCACCTCGTATCGGACCAAAACGATGTTTTGTCGAGCCTTGGTACCACTAAAGTAAGGTTAAGGTAACGAGCGATGGTCACCATGTCACAGATCTACAAATAAAGAAAGCAAACCAGTACAATATATATTGGATCATCAACTAATTTAGATATAAGTCATATAATTAACTACGATGATGCCACATACATATACAAGTAATAAACAACAATGGCACCAAGTAATATCATGCAAAACTTACTAACCCCAGAACGCATTTGGTTCAGACCACCATTGCAAGATACTCTTAAAAAACCATTGCTTTTGTACTTCCCTGCAAGAGAACATCAAATCATCAATAATATATGCTTAAGCAAAAACCATTTGTCGATGTTAGTTAATAGGACGAGTACAACAACAACAACATAGCGTCAATCCCAAAATAATTAGACTCAGCTACATAAATCAAACTTTTTTATTGTGCTCGGATAAAATATTCAAGTATAAGCCAAAGACACCATTAACTACTAAGAAGGGCATAAAAAAAATCAGTGTTTTATTTGAGAAACAGTTTCTAGCATTAACCATTACACTTTGGGATCCATAATTTGTCAACCAATCATTAACCCATAATTTATTTGACCTAATTGTTTCTCCCTTTTTTTTTTTTTTAAGGTTCCTCAAATTTATCGACTCACACCTCATGAATGACAACACCTAACACTGGCCATTGAATAAAAACATATTTTGGTAAAAACAAATTGACCAACTAAGACTTTAAAGACTTTACTGCTCTCATTGTCTAGGGGAATTTGTTCTCAATTTTTAATTCACCAAAATATCTCAAGTGAGATGGTAAAGACATCACTTGCCAAAAGAAGAGGCCGTGAGTTTGATTCCACTTAAGTCAAAAAAAATTAGACAATAAAACTCAACCCTAAAAATCATAACAATCAAATTTCAATGCGATCAAATGAAGAGACTCACTCCGGGCGCGCAACGGAGGATCAGGCTCGACAACCACCGGGACCACGGCGGCGGCGGCGGCGGCATTGGGATTGGGACCGTTGTGTAGCAATGTGGTTGAATAACCAATAGTACACCACACCGCCCATAACATCAAAACCACTACGAAAAGCCACACCAAGAAAGAACTACTTCTAGTAATACTACTACTACTACTACTCTTCATCACTACCAACATCGGTCTTTCCATTGATGATGCTCTCTTTGATATTTTCAATGACTTGGACATTGTGGTGAAAGAACGAATGAATTAATTTTCACTAAACAGCACTACCACTTTTTTGAGGGTAAACTTGCTAGGGTAGATAATGACTATCCACTAACATATATGGTTGTTGTTGTTGTTAATGATTGTTATACACCACTGGCGGGACCTATAAATTCGACTTGTAACTACCCATTAAGTTTTCTACACATTGTGTTTATTTTGAAGAAATGCTTCAAACATGGTATCTCATTGAATCCTATTTAGTTGCTAAATCTGTTACAAAAAAAAAAAAAAAAAGGAATGGTATGATTCCATTATGAAACGATATTTTTATGGTAGATATAGGATTTTTTTTTTCTAATAAGCCAAAAAATATATTTTTGCAGTATACTAAATAAATATTGCTATGAAATATTAAGGCCTCGTTTGGTTCGTTTAGTGAAGAATTGACATAAATGCGTTTTAAACATATTCTTAAAATAAAAAATATGATTTGTGAGGGACTTGAGAAAAAGATGATTTGTGAGCGTATCTTTATCCATCCATTGAACTCTTGTGAGATATCTCCTTATGAGGGGGAGGGGGAGATAACTTGTAAGATGCACATACCAAGCAAGGCCTAAATAAAGAAGAAGACTTCCAAGCCCACTTTCTATCGGTAACGAGGTCTCAAATCTATTGTCACGCCTAAAAAATGAGGGAGGGAAGTGTGCAATGGAGGTCACTCTTTATGAAAATAGATCAAATACATATAAACAATTGAAGTCAAAAAAGTAAGAAAATAAAGAACTTTGCATGGCAGTTCTTTCGTTATTCATAAATAGCAAGAGAGACTCACTCAGAGGGGGCAATGGAGGAGGATCAGGCATGACAACCGCGGCGATAGAATCATCGTCGCAAGGACCCGGCAACTGGTCGTGGTGGAGAGGGAAGCCGCCGCGGTCTAGTACGACGGTTACGAGAGGATACCAGAGCGAGATCGCCCATATCATGGCAACTATGCTACAAATTGACAAAATAATACACCTTCTTATACTCTCACAGCCACCACTATAGCTTATAATTCTACTCCCTCTCTTCATCTTCTTCTTCCTCCCACTACTACTACTGTTACCACTCTTCCCCTCCTCCATCCCCACCCACTGTGATCGATCAATGTTCACAGCTCCTCTAAAAAAAATGTGCGAGAGGGAGACTAGTATGGAACTAAAAAAAGGGTATATGATTAATTGATATTTGATAATCACTATCCTCTACCATATAGTTGTTGTTGATCATCCTCTTTAATCACTATGTATATCCACTGATATATATATATATATATATGGATTTCTTATAATAAATTTTAATGTAAACAATTTTTACAAGATTAATTCCTAAACTGTATATAAAAATATTTTTTTATAAGCGAAACTGTACATAAAAAAAATATATAAAACCCTTCAAAAATCATTTTGTCCCATATTTTTTTTTTAAACTATTACATGTTCAATGGAGGTCCAATTGACAGACTTGACTAATCATAGAAGACCCTTAAAATTTAGGTGCATCACTATAGAGGTTAATTGAGGCTAATGGGATGACGGACCTACGGAACTACTAAGATCTATATATAGTGAACCTCATGTTGTAGTATATCATCTCACATCGAAAATATAATAAGAGTTACTGTGGTATATGAGTGGAGAGTAGATAAAATTTTTACACCTAGATTATTCTATTAAAATTCATGAGGAACTTGGATTAAGTATCAAGTCTAATGTATATTACACATGGCCGGCTTTATTAGGGCAGGGCACAAAGGACAATCACCCCAAGCCCCCATTCAACAAAAGGCCCAATTTGGACATTATATATATGGGTTTTAGTGTTTTTTTAAAAACATGCATGTTTATATATTTTCACTTAATTACTAGAAACTTAATTCCATTTATTTGCGTGTTGTCTATTATGGCGAGCATATATCCCTAGGTGTATCATACCACACACAAACATATAGGTTAAGTTTTTTGGGTTATAAAAGAATTTTTTATATTTAATCTCTTTATCACAGGACTACATACATGGAGGAAAACTCGGTTTTGATCGCTTTTCTTTAACTCACACATCCAACTCAATAATCAATATATTATATTCTTACAAATAAGCTTACAATCAGTATATTAGATCCTTATAACATCAACTCTCTCTCCCTCATGTATATTTTTTTTTTATATTTCAACAAATGTATAGTGTGTATTTTAATTAATAATGCTTCAATTGCGTAAATTTTATGCTATTGTGATAGAAGGAATTTTTTTTTAGGAAACTTAGACAAATTCTTACTTCAAAAAAAGTATTTGTTAATAAATCTTAGATAAATTTTTACTTTAAAAAGGTATTGTTTGAAGTCATTATATACTATAAAAATAATATAATTAATATTTATTTTTTAAGCAACTTGTTAATGAAAATAAGCATTTTAATAATTTTTTTATAATTTTATTAACAAGAATCATATATTTGCTCAGTGTATATAATTTATAAAACTAATCGACATCCCGCACTTCACGTGCGAGCAAGACAAAATATCAAAATATTATATAAAACCGAATTAAATGTATATTATATACCTAAAAAACATGGAAAAAAAAAACAAAAATAGAAACATCTATATAAAATATGTCACATGTAATAAAAGATTACCTAAAAGTAGCAAAATAGCAACTATGACATCATCAAGTCAAGTGTCAATCTGTGAGAGCTTCTCACATGCCACGTGTTACATTGTGAGACCTTCTCACTGAAACAATTCTTTTATATATATAGAAAATTTTATAAATGTAAAAATAATAAAATTAGATGCAATATATATAAAAAATAAAATACTTTTCAAGATAATAAGTCAAGTTGAATATTACGTTGGTAAGATTTAATCAATATATAATTAACATATCATAATATATTGTTAATTTTGAAAAAACACTTGTATTAATTTATTAAATAATATATAAACTTAATAATGTAACAACCATCATATCTTAAATATCTTTATATGCTTAATTTTTCTTAAAAAGTATTTTTATGTATAAATTATGCATTTAATATATTTTGACAATATCGTTATAAAAAACAGTTTTTATATTGTGGATTATGTTTTAATTTTTTTGATTTAAATGAAGATAATTAGATTAGTCAAACTTATAAAGCAACAATTTATCTCCGCCCCGAAAATAACATCACCGTCCCCGATGTTATATATACTTCATTACTTAGACTCTAACTTTGTTATCTTTATTTAAAAAAAAAAATCTCTTGAGCCTTAGGCTATGCCGCTATGTCAACTTATGATATTTACACATTATCCATTCTATGATATGAATGATATGATTATGCATTTTCTTTTTGGTCTATCCATAGATATTCGAAATGCATATTGTGATTTATGACTATTCATTTGAAAGAAGAAAAGGGTCATTCTCATTGTTTGAAGAAATGCTTAAAGAGATGACATCTCATTGTTTTCAGATTTGGAGGTGACGTGGTAAACAAAAAATACGCATTCTCTACTTTGGTTGTGGATTCGTGGAGAGTGCAATTGACAGCCGCGTACGTAAGATCCTAACTAATTTATTTATTTGTTTTTTTATTAAATTTTATTTTTACCTTTTAATCAACAAAATTAAAAAAAAAATGTCACCTAATCAACGGAGGTGCAATCCACATCTACCATTATAAATTGATTTTAAAATCTAATTTTTATTTAAGCCACATGTAATTAACATCATCTTTACATTGATGATGACGTGACACGAATCCACCCCACAATCCATAATTACTATTAGAGATGTTTTTAGTGTACTTTTTTAAATGGAAATTGCTAGAGTAACCCGCTTTGAGCATTGATCCAGTCAAATGTCGTACAATATAAGCCGAGATATATGTATGCGTGTTTCGAGGCATACTACACGGCATCCAACCCGGTTGGTACCTTAAATAGGTTACTTTAACATTTTTTTTTAGTAGTTGTGGTTGCTAATGTATAATTTTTTTTCAGCTCCTCCCTACTTAGATTTAACTATATCTATGATTAATCGTGACCCCAACCTCCACGACTCTATTTTAATTGGAGTTCTTGAGCTATTTTCAGTGACATGATCCGAATCAATTAATTGGGGACTTTTGCATACTTGTCTTGTAATGCACACACGTCCATTTCCACTAAGGCTTAATTAGTGGTTGAGAATTGATCCTAGCCAGTGCTTGCAATCAGTGTTCCCCAACCTAACCAACCACACGTGAAGACCAAGTTTCCAAAATTGCATTTTTAGCAGAAAATGACTACAATTCCTTCAGTTTTTTACAGATTAAGGAGCTGATTTTGTGGAGAGAGCTTGAATGGCTCAACTTAGTACTGAATTCAATGAGACTGACTTTGCAGAATATGATCCCACTCCTTACAGTGGTGGCTATGACATTGCTGCCACATATGGTGCACCTCTTGCTCCTTCAGTGTCAACTTGCTATCCCCACTCACTCTCCAAACCTCCAAATGGGTCCTCTGAAGACCCAGTGAACAAGAGTGAAGTTGTGCAAGCAATTACAAGTAGTCATGACCATGAAAGTGGTCTTGATCAAGCCAAGCCTGCTGAGGATGATGAGGAAGAGAAATCATCATCTGGGTCTAATAATTCTAATGGGAATCGGTTGGTTGATCCTAGTTTAGACTATTTGGGTAATGGATATGGTGTTTATGGTGGTGACTATGGCTATGATTATGGATATGGTGTTTATGGTAGTTACAGCAGAGATGATTTAGGCCCTTGTGCAGCTCTTTTTGATTACTGGCCTTGTTTGTATAGGAAGGACAAGATGAGTTTTTGTGATCAACAAAATGATCAAGTGAAGAATTTTTGTGGGAATCAATGGGAATCAGCTGTTGATTATCTGTTTGGAGGTTGGAATCCTCATGGGGAAATAAGGGATGATGTTGTTACCTATAATTGTCGAAAGCATTGCGCCGAGGAGCCTATTTCAGTGCTCTATGACTACAATGAGGAGTTAAGCCAATGTGTTGTTTATAACCACAATGATCAGTATTGCCCTGAGAGGCCTGTTTCTGTGCAGTATGACTACAATGAGGAATCATGGTCTCATCAGATAAACCGCTGCGAAGTTTATGTCGAAGAAGTACCGCCGCCGCATGGGGAGCAACCTATTTCGGTGCAGAGTGACTACAATGAGGAGTCATGGCCTCAGGATACAAGCCACTATGAAGTGTACTATGAAGAACCATATCTTCATCCCAATTATGTGAGTAGCTTATATATCCAGTTCCACTAATTTATGATTATGTTCTGTTTGATGACATTGCCTTCTCCAATTAAAACTTCTATTATGATTTATGTTTGTGTTGTTTAATGCCTAATAAGTACTTAGTTCGCGGGGATATGGAACCGCCCGACGGGATTAGTGTGATGAGAAGGAAAAAAAAAAAAAGGATCTTTAAGAAATTCTCTCCATTGTAGAAATGAAGAAATAATGTTCAACTTGAATCTCTTTTTTGTGGTAGGTTTAGAATTCACATTCTTCAACCAGTCTACATTTTTGTATGGTCGAAAGTGCGAAAGTGCGTACTATTAATGCTTTTTTGCTTAAATCAAACTGAATGGGAATGATTATAGATGCAAACTATACAAACTAAGAAATGAAAATTCTGTACAATTAGCAGAATTTCAGTTCTTCCTTCACATGCTTCGAAAGAGAATTCAAAAAGCACTACTGGCTAGATTACAAATATTCATTTTTTATAGGAAGCCAACTTAGTTGCAATCCTCTTGAGTCCAACATGAGTCGAACCCCCTACCTTGCCTTCGACAAATGATGCCTCATCCATCTTACTAGAGATGCTTTGGCGATAGCAAATATTTATTAGAATGAGAAATTTTTGAAAGACATCTTCTGAAAGTATACCAATAGATTATAGCATTGCTTATGTGTTAAAACTTAAAAGCATATAGTTGGTTTTGTTTAATGAAGTTTTGTAGGATAATGTCAATATTTAAGCAAAAAAGATTTCTAGCTAAAATGTTATTCTAAATTGAAACATGTAGGCTCAGTTGTAACTTTGCATCCTTCTTGTTTTGGAATTCTCTAGTCTGTTTTAGTACTTTTGGAAGAGAAAATTATATCGGTTAATTAGGCGCCTTAAGACTCGGAGATCGTCTCTTCTTTGCTCCAAATTTCCAATTGTCCACATCTTTTATGTGATTCATCAACCATTGGAGAGCACAGGATTGTCTTGCTCACAAGCAATTTTTGTGATGGGAAACAAGGCTATTTCATGGAAAAGTAATACATGACAATGGCAGAGGTCCAACGGGGTCCTCGCATCCGATTAAGTCACTATTACTAACTTCTCCAATCTGAGAAAATGTTACCGCCACAGCAACAACAGCAACAAAGCCTAGATCCCAAGTTGGGATCGGTTACGTAGATCAAACTCTTTCCCTCCGCTCGATTCAATGCACTTGATGGTGCTCGCTTGCTAATGCACCACTGTTCTAGAATTAGTTTGCGCGCGTATTATCTACCTGATTATGTTGAGCTTTCGCGCATATTTGGCTTGAACTATTATATTTACACCAAAATGTTGAATAATCAGCTTTTATATATTGAGTTGCAGATAATTAGGCTTCTTTGCTGTACTTGAGTGACATTTTTAGTTAATCAAAATAGTGTAACAAAATCATATGTGCAGGGTGAGGACTGGTATGAAGGATACGACGAGCACTTCGATTAACAGCAGCTGAAATACTCGTATCGTAATGAATAATTCTCGGTCGGCTTCCTGCGGCAAGCCTTGTAGTCTTCTGTCTTCTGGCCATCCGCATGCCTGGTTTGATCTAAAGTTATTCTTTAGAGGTGTTTTTAAGATGTATATCTTACATCGCTTATTTTCTGTTGTACATAACCTGTTTCTTTCTTGTTTATGTTTTGAAAAATGTCCATTATGTTCTTATTCAAGATGTTCCTTTGTTTCTGTCATGGAGATAGAACCATTGTCAATATATAAGAAGTGAGTTATGAAGTTGATCTCGCCATTTTAGATGAACAACATTAATTCTACCCGTCTTAACGAGAGTGAGAGGCGAAATCTTGAAGTCTAGGGGAAAATGAACAGAGAGATTTATGGATCCCATGTAAAGATAAGAAGGCCTAGAAATGCCTCGGTTAGAAAACTCGACATGATAAAAATTGAAGAAATTCGATGGTATAGGGGTATAGGCCTAAGATTACTCGGAATGCAGTAATTAAGAGGGTGTTCAAGGAACTTTAAAGCTCGGCATCAATTGCATTAAATTTAGCGAAGTAGAAGATAAGTCAGTTGGACTTGTTGGAACTTTGATGTAATTTGTAGATTCAAAATTAAGTTAGATTCTCCATTAGCAAGCTAAGGTCCTTTTTAGTTTTTCAATCCAAATTTACAGGATTATAACTTGTGTAAGGAAACTAAAGACTAAGAAGGGTTGTAAATTAAACTGAGAAAGGCAAAGCCAATATGGACAGTTTCGCGCCCAGGATCTTCGAAGGAAGATGTTTTTGATGGATCAACCACTTAGAAATGAAATCAACATACTTCAAAAAGTTGCGATGCATAAAAGCTTAATAATGTACATCAGCCCGTCGCTGGGAAGCTTGCGAAAAAAAAGTAAAATCATGACAGTGGCCTTGTTAATTCTTATCTTGATATTTCTGTTGTAGTTCTGTATTTGAAGATGACAAGGTCGGTATGGATATTTGGATAGCATTTCTCATCTTAATACTAAGTATTGCTTATGAGTTTGTGTTCAATGCATGATAGTGCCTGCTTTGCTTTATGCTCATGAGATCAAAAGTACAATATATTTCTTTCTGAAGATGATCATAACTAAAGCAGAACATTTTCTAAAGATTAATTGTCTGATTGATGATTGACAAGAAATAAAACATGTAAGATAGACAGGCAATGATTCAAAGCTTAAGACATTTTCTGCATCCACGACAACACCATTGAAAAGATTATTAGCTAATCAAACATTTTTTAAGTGTTAGTGGTACTCCTGTCCTGATATTATTAGTTAAATATCAGATACCCTCCCTAATCATTCACAAAGAAGACTCTTTATCCAACCACCTTAATTTCACTTCTTTTTGGATCTCTTAATTAAGTGAGCTCTTCTATCCTGCACACACACAAATAATGATCACTTCCAGTTCTTTTTTATTTTTTTAATGTGGATAGGAGAGTTGTTTGTGAGGGTTCAATACGGGTTCAGCCTAACTTATAAGGTGGAGACGTGGCAGTACTTGCGATCGAGCAGTTCGACTTTAAAGTGGGGTGATGTATTTATTCAAAATAGGGACGACGTGTTTTTTCTTCTACTACGCTAGTAGGGGCGAAGAAATTACAATAGAATGAAAATTTTCAAGAGGGGCTTGTAGCCAACTTTCTACCACACAGACCAAGCTGATGGTAAAAAAAAAAAAAAAAAAAAAAAAAAAAAAAGTTATTCAGTGATTCAAAAAAAAAATCATGTGGAGATACCTTGATCTAAAAAAATAATAATAATGTTCACATCTAGATCAAAAAAAAAAGATGAAAGAAAAAAGGGTTGGTGAGGGAATTGACACAGTGAAGAAACTATAGACATGCCCAAGTAAAGTTTTAAATTTCATGTTTGATTGGCTGTAAAGTTTTAAGATTTTTAAAGGTTATATGTAAAGGATGATCAAATTATGCAGCCTACTTTACTGCAGCATATTCAATCAAATTATTATGGTGGGACAACTTATAATTGATTGGCATAAATTGCGGCCACACTTAAGTGAAACTTAGCCACTCTGGACATCACCATGTAGAGCAGCCAAAAGAGCTGGAGTCCAATTAAACACAGCTTGTCACTTCAACAAAAGCTTTCAATTAGTTATTGAAACAAAGAAAAGAAAAGGTGGTAGCATATTAATTCTGCTATTTTTAATCCACATGCATGTTAGATACTATTTTATTACTCTATTTTGATGTTGTAGAATTGAGAGGCAGTGTCAAATTAAACAGTTGGCACAAAGACTTGAGAACTCATCCCACTAAAATTATGCAATCTGAGATTCACCAATCTAGGAAAATTGAAAGGCACAGGCCCGCAATCAGTGGGGCTACTAGACCACGTAACTAAACAGGTTGTTTGTTCTCTCTGACGTCCATTTCAGTTAAACCAGTGATCATCATTTGAACAAATTGATATTTATTAAAATTTTGATAAGCTATCAGAATTGATTGATTGGAGTGGCAAAGAATTCGATTCTTTTATATTTAATCTTGATTTTTAATTTTGTAGATGAAACAAATCATTAAACCAAAGTAAATCATCAATGATTTTAAAGCGTGTATCTGTACCACTTTCATAAAGAAAGGATACGATGAAGACCTATGCCACTTTTGTAAATGAAATTTTTACAAAAGTCAGTAATATTCTTAAATGATACAATGATGACCCACTTTACACTTTAAAGCGCGGCATGTGGCTAACTAAGCGCAGCTCATATGGAGCTTCTTTTGACACTTACGATCTCTAAAACTTTATATACTGTTTTTGTTGACCCAAACTTTTCACGTGGGAGTAAACGTTTTGTTTTGAAAATGTTCAAAACAAATCGGGCAGAGAAGGTATACAAGATTCAAGTGCATACTTAAAATTTGATAAACTATTAGAGGTCGAGTGATATAGAACTCGATTCCTTTTAATTTTGGTCTCGATTTTTTATTTTGTAAATGAAACCAATTGAGCCAGGAGGGTCATTCCTGTGTAGGGCCCGTGAGTGGTGTGCAGTGCCTAAACGTGAATTAATGTCAAAGCTAAATAAAATAAAAAATAAAAATAAAATGATAAGCTCACTCACTTTTATAAATATATGGCTCTCTTTAAAAACATGTCAAATCAGAGAGTGAGATATTATACTAGTGTGGTCTTTTCAGGAGAAATGAACACCAAACCTCCATGCCCAAACCCCAGCCCTTGTGATGACCAAATGAAGATGGCCCACAAACTGGTTGGCAAATCCCAACACCAAATCAACATGTCTGGAGTGGAGTGGTGTGGTGTGGTGTGGTGTGGTTCACTGGCTCATATTATATGGGATCAATTGCACTGTCAAAAGGCAAAAAAATTACAATGAAATCATGTCACTTTTTTAAGGTTTGTGACTTTGTGTAGTGTGTAGGTCCATAGATTCATTACAAAAGAGAAGTGTCACGGGCAACATCGAATGGGTGGCCAAAGGAAGCAACCCTTCTGTTTTTTTTTTTTTCTCAAAATTGAACTCTACAATGCAAAAGAAATCTCAGGATCAACACCAACCAATTGCATATTTGCAATAGCAATGTAGCTGGAAATTAAAATTTTGAGAATTTTTTATGGGTAGACTTTGTGTCCTGTAAGTATTAATTGTAAAATTCTTTCGCCGCTAACACTGATATTGTTCCCAACTTAATCACCATTTAATTCTTAAGTGTGAGGTTTGATCTTAAAAGTCTCGATACTAATTAAGGGGAGATCATCACTTATATATTTTATTACGAAGTTTCATTTAATCGACGTAACATAATTATTTTGGTTCACATATTTCAACATTAATTGTTGAGACCTTTTGAAGTAAAACTTTATATGTTTTCACTTGTCAAAAGTGATTTAATGAGGAATAGAATTGCACTTACCATTACGGTGGAATGGCAACAAAACAAGTACTAAGTCTTTGTCTTACGGTAAAAGTCTAGTGTTTGAGTTTAGGTAACTCATCATTTCTTTGAGTTGTTTTAAGGGCCATGGGGTTTGTGTGCATGACTATCAAATCGAATGTTTGGATACTTATGATTCTCAAAAAGGGTAGTGTTATTTGGACTCAAGAGTCTGGACTCAAAAAAGTTTTTTATTACAAAATCATCCTCAAGTAATTAATGAAGTACACACAATCACTTATAAAATTCTTTTGTTACCCCTTAAATATTTGTAAAAATTTGATAAACATCCCTATGAGTCCGGACTCATGAGTCCGAGTAGATTTACTGTTTCAAAAATTATAAATAAATAAAATAGCAGCTGAATCAATACAATTTTTTTTTCATTTTTTTTATATTTTAGTATCTAAAATTGCCTTTGACCATATATTTCACAAAAAACACGTCTCGCCATACAAAAGATATGTTTACAAAAAAATTAAAAGATTCGAATATATTAAACTTTATTAAAGCTCAAGTGAACAAGTAGTAATTAATAGTAAAAAAATTGATGTTGGAAGCTCTCAATCACTACATCAAAGCAATAATTGGTAATAAAATCGGTACTAACGAAGATCTACTGCGCGTAAATCCAATATGTATATGTATTAGCGAGGAATTGGAACAGCTGTGTCTCATGGTGAGGATGAAAAGTGTCTCATCTAAGAAAAAAATAAAGTTTGAGAGATGATAGCGGTGCATGAGTACTGTTCCCTATTTTGGCTGTTTTGGGGCCGGGCCTCGGAATTGGTGGAAAGTAAGCATGAGCACTGGAGAAGGGCAGGCTTTAGATGTAAAGATTATGAGAGAGATTGAATTTCAAATATTTTTGGGGAATCATGTCAACCACTGGAATCATTTTTTTTTTTTTTGATGAGAAAGACTATGCGTGCGAAAAATAAGGGTGAAAAAAGGGACGTATGAACTAAATTCAAGATTGCAGAATCTATAATTCCATCTAAAATATTATGGTTGCTTTTGTTTCTAATTAGGAGTTTTTCATTGTTCCGGATCTAGCTCTATTTAGATATATGAACCGAAATAATAATCTCACCTTGTTTAAATAAAACTTAATAATTAAATATATAAGTTATTAATTATATCTTCTTAATTAACATCGAGACCTTTTGAATAAAATTTCACGCTTAAGAGTTAAAAAGTGATTAAGTTGATGACAATATTGGTGCGAGCAAAGATCCAAAGGCTCGCACAAGTGTGTGAGGCGCGGTGAAATAATTTAATAAGCTCATCTTTGTCATGAAAATTAGTAATGGACAATTAGCTATTTTTTATTTTTTATTTAATTTGCATGATAATTGTGAGTGTTTGAACCTCTTTCAACCTCTCTTTGTTTTGGTTCGGTTAATCCCGTGAAATTAGCTAGATGCACGGAACTCCATAAATAGAATGAAATTAAAAAACAAAAAATCTATTTAGACTCTTTGAGTCCGAACTCAAAGATTTTTTTGTTAACAATTTAAGATATATACTTAAGTAAAAGACCTAATTACCCTCTACCCCAAACACCAATAATAAATTTAAATTAAAGGTCTTTATGTTTTTTTTGTTATTTGAGTCCGGACTTTTTGAGTCAATTTAACACTATCCATTAAAAAAAGTATAATATACGTAGGTCCCAAAAATTAAACTCATGATATTATATCTATCTCAATCAGTGTATGGTGCTCATTTCATTGTTACTCCACCACATTCCTTAACTTGAATTATGTAAATTATATGGTACTAAATAAATTGACTCCCATTAATTTGAGATTAACTATGGCTTTATTGTTGTTGTTTGCAGTGTTGAATTTGATGCAGAAAAGATATGAAAGCATGGATGCCCCAGCCACATGACACATACCATGCATTAAGCACTCCCATTGCAACATTTTTTGGAGGCCCTTTTGTTTAGTTTTCCCCTCGTGTACTGTGATCAGATCTGTCCTTTTAATATAAATGTTCATTGATGTTATGCAAGTGAATACTATATTAATATGAGACTGAAAAAAGTGGGTGAATTGAGAGACATAGCAGACAAATGTGTACAGCAGCGCATCGTCACGTCCTTCGCTCTCTGTGGTGTTGTTGGTATCGGAGCTTAGTTTGTCTTCAACTCCATCAATTAATTCTCATATTCAATGTTAATTATTAATTAATTCTCATATTCTATGGTAATTATATTTTCCACTTTATATATACGAGACTCGTGTTCAAATTAATGCTCCGGTAAACAATAACATATCACACTTACTAAACTAAATTTATTTGGAGTCACGCTAAAGATACCTCGCCTGTTTATAAAGGTAACTTGAGGATTATTTTTTTTAAACCTCTTTGAAAATGACTCTGATGCACTTCACTATATATATATACAGAGGTTTATTAATATGTAGAAACGAAACTTTTTTTATTAAGATCCATCTTTAATGAAATGGGGATTGTGATTGGATGTCAATGTGTGACATTTTAACTAAATATATATTGGGATGAAAAAAATTATAATGAAATGTGCATTTTGAATGTAGAGCTGACATAGATAGATATTGTATATTTTTAATATCTACTTTTAGATTTTGTAATCTTAGCTACGTCAACAATTTTCTTCAAAATATATAAAAAAATAATAATTTTTTAAGGAAAATGTTAGAATAACATTCCAAATGACACCTCAAGTGATACTTCTAGGACGTGGTGCAGGGTCGCATTAATGGGAGTCGTCATCCGCACTTTGATATATACATCACGCGTGTGTTATGCACCAAAAATTAATTTGCGCACACTCATTTTTGTGTGGAACCAGTACGCTACATCACCAGGTGTCACTTAGGATGTCATTTTAAGCATTTAAATAGAAAGTGCAATCCACATTCACCATTGGAGAATCGTTTTGAACTTCGATGCATATTCAAGCCTCATTCTTTTCATGTTGCAAAGTGGTATCAATCCACACTTAAAATTAATTCATATTTACTATTGAAGATATGCTTATAACTCAAGAAATAAGCAAGCAGCGAGAAATAATGGGTTTTTGAAAAAGAATCTTAACTAATTTAAAATGTATAATAAACCTTCGATTCCATCGGTAACATACAAAAATTTAAGTTTGTGCACATGGATGTCACTTTTCCCTTCCGAACCCATGTACGGATCATCTATGCTGGTGCATCAACTTAATATATAAGAGACATATTCTTCATGCTGCATAGCTAAATACTCTATTCAAATTATAAAAATAAATCGTTTAAAAGTAAAATACAAAATTTAAAACAATCTTAATTATAAGTATAATTTATATATATTTTATTAAATATTAAATAAAATGAAGAATTAAATAATTATAAATATTTGAATTATATAAAATTATAATTGATAAAAAAAAAGTATATAATAAATACGAATTTTAAAAATAATTTATAATTTTGACAAAAAAAAAAATTATTAAAAAAATGTATATTTTTAACCAAAAAATTGCATGCGCGTACAACTCATTTAATCATGGAGGTATTTAGAGTCGCGCACTTAAAAGGTCACATTTAATTAAAAACCGAGCGATATAGGTTGAAATATGTCCACAAACATGTCGAAGAAATACAGCACCACATGTCTAAAGAATGTGATAAGCAATTCCACGAGAGAAATATCTAGTATGTGAGTTGCCATTGGAGCGAAGATGAGAAACACTGACATGGTCACATGCAGGGTTGCATGGGCAGGGAAAAGTTTCCAATACAATCAAGTCAGCGGCAATGCTGGAGTGGGGTTGAGAGGTAGCTTTTGTTGCCCATCAATGTGAGGCGTCATATTCATACATACACACGTACAATTACATTTTTTTTGAGAACCCATGCAAGTATATCCACACATATCTCAATGTGCATTCGAACTATTTAATTATTTAATTAATTTTTATAGGATTAATTATTAAGTAGTTTTGTTCTACAATTAATCTACGTTGCTTATGTAATTGATGAGATGAAGTTTTTTTAAGATAAGAAATCAACTTTTTATATTTATACCAATCCATCAAATACGTTCTATATTTTTATCTTAGATTTTCATGAATTTGATCATTTTAAATATATGAACTCATTCGTCTTAAGTCATATCTCGAAAAGAATATTGTAAAAAAATCTCGAAAAGAATCAATCAAGTGAATAATTTAATAGTTTGGTCGTGGTATTAGTGTGGTATTAGTGCAAGAGGGTAGGAGTTAGAGTTATGGAGGGCAAGAAAGTTGATTTATTTATTATCAAAAAAATCTCAAAAAAAAAGTGTGTGATCAAATTAACCCTTAATTAGATGATTTCTTTTTTTTTTTCTTCATATTAGAAAATCAATCACCTAACCTCATAGATATGAGAACATACTTTGTCTACAACGATTAGAAAAGTTCTTAAACGCAACTTTTAAAAATAAAAACAAAAAATGCTTCACACAATAACTTGTATATATATATATATATAATTTGCTATAGTCCTTGTATATATATATATATATTTATTTTTATTTTTTTTTTCTTTGTGTTACAAAAAGTTTAAAGTTTTTTTTTGAGTGATTGGATATCTAGACATTTTGTCTAACTAATCTTACGAGCCTATGAGATTGCGAAAAAAAATCATTAGAAGCTCAACGTTTGGCTACCATGAAAAATCAAAATTGAGATCGTGTATTTAACTCATACAATCCCATATTTACCTTTATCACTAGGTCACACTCGTTCGGGTTCAAAAAGTTTAAAGTGTATATATATACACACGAGGGAAAACCCAAAAAGAAAAAAAAAATGTATATACGAGGTAGAGAGAGGGATGAGGACGTATATTTTGTACTTTACTTAGAGGTTTTAAAACATGAGGTGTCTGTTATGTCCATGGATTAATTAGTAGGGGTTTAAATTTTTTATTAAATATGTAAAGGTTAATTTAAAAGATGAGAGGAAAAAGACATGAAGTGCCGGCCACATGCATGTAAGGAGGACCCATGTTCGTATGTGAAATCAAATATAGAAAGCTAGTCATATATATATAATTATATATACATGCTATCTAGTCTCCCTCTATAAAACAAAACAAATGAAGCGACCATAAGAGAAGACAAGAATTGCCTGCCACATAAGTTAAATGTATATTCTGCTTCGATGAGTTTTTTTTTCTTCTCATCTTTTACGCTTTCGATTCCTTAAATTATATATACATGCACTTTCTTCATGATTAATTTCACAAATAACAGTAGCTATCAGTCGTGGTATAGGAAGACTATTCATGATTAATGTGCTTTAATTAGGGTTTGGATTTAGCTAGCTAGCAGCTCTGAATTACATCCATCATTATGTTGAAATTAGCTTGAATATATAGATACATCATATGGGTCGGTACTTAACTCGCCCCACTAGTAAAACTCAGTTATTAATTAAATAATAAATCTATTTAGATTAATGAGTCCAGATTTATATAAAAGTTTTTAAAATTTTCGTAAATATTTAAGGGGTATAATAAGAATTTTACAAGTGATTATGATTGTTTCATTAATTACTCGATATATTTAAAATAAAAAAAAAATAACACATTTTCACATGACATTAAAAAATAACACGTTAATTAAATTAAGTAGATTAATTCCTTATGTAGAATGGTTAATTAATTAGTCTTATAGTACGACAGTACCCTAGTCTATATAATTATGTGGTATAGATTATTGATTTGGAAATGTCTCCATGCTTGATTAGTTGTTGAGGATGAGAAACGTTGGAGGATTGGCTCGCATTGGAGTAATCTTATGAGGTATAGTAAAATTTATGTATTCTCTGTTGTGAACGTAGACACATTGTCGAACTATACAAATCTATGTGTTTTGTGTTTTGTGTGCGTGTGATTGTTTATTTATTGTGTTTGCTCTTACATAGCAAGTGGTATACGTAGTTGATCATCAATATATGGTTTGCAAATTAAAAAAAGTATATGCAACACGCAAAATATACATACACTTTGATAGTATCGATCAATGTTTTGTGTATACAAATTGATATGTATATCTAAGGGATGCTAATAAGTACGTACTTCTTTTGGTTTTTAATTGAAGAAATAGAGTATCTTTCTTATAGAAAAAATCAACAAGTACGTGCCAAAAAATCAATAAGTGTATGTCAATTTGACGTATTTAAAGTGAGTCATGTATTTTATATTTCCAAGTATATCAAACAGTTACCAAATAGGTGAATGACTTTTAATTGTGTCAATGCAATACATCTTTGTATCCATACTCGTGGTGCATTGAACGGACTTACTTAGTCAGTGTTGATTTGTTACTTAAAAAATTATTTTTCAATATATACGTATGAAAAAGCATTGGAAATTCATTTCAAGCGTCGACCCAATCGAATCGTACATTTTGTTTTGAAATGCATATATGCACTTCTCGACGTGTATTACGTAATATATCTAATCAATTCAGTGCCCAAAAACAAGGGTGATTAATCTATACTGTGGAAAAAAAAGAGAAAGAGAAGCACATGGGCGGGCGTTTGGGTTTGGGTAGGACTCATCATAATGAGTGAATGACTGCAAATATGATTTTGTCCTTAGCGAGGACAGAACAATCAAATTGCATCTGCCATTGGCTGTCTGTTTCTTCTCTCCCTGCCTCGATTCCTCTGTTTTTGTCTTGGCACCAAAACTGCTTATTTACTCCCTCAGTTATTTACGATCGATAATTTTACTTGGACTCATAAGTTTTGACTTATAAAGAGATTTTTAAAATTTTTGTAAATATTTAAAGGATATAAAAAAAATTTACAAGTGATTATGATTGCTTTATTAATTATTCGATGATGTATTTGAAATTAAAAAAAAAATTGAGTCTGGACTCACTAGTCCAAATAGCACTACCCTTACGTGATTTATATAAGAGGAGTGCTAGGTGGACTCATTGAGTCTGAATCCAAATAACAAGAAAAACATAAAATATTTTTATATGGTAAAAGAGATAAATATGTTATTGGTGTTAGAGTGAGGGTAATTATGTCTTTTTATTTAATCAAGTAAATTAAATTATTAGTAAAAGTTGTTAAAGTCTGGATTCAAATAGTCCAAATAGATTTTTTGTTTATATAATTCAATTAAAGTAAAAACAGAAGAATGAAAACAGCTTTAATAACAAATGATAACTTTAATTACGAGTGTAATTTATATATATATTTATTGACATTAAATGAATTGTAAAACTACAAAATTATAAATGTTTGAATTGTATAAAAGTAAAATAGGTAAAAATGTAATAAATACACTTTTGAATTTCGAAAATAACTTACAATTTTGAACAAGAATTTTTTTTGTAAGAACGATTTATATAAATGATCGGATGGAGTATATCACAAAGAGAAGTGTTAGAATAACACACAACGAAGTGTTAGAATAAGATTAGCAAATCACGCACAAAACACATTAGCTTACAACAAGAGTCATTCATGTGCTCATCGAGATGCAGACATACACAAATTTTGAAATAGAACACTCGAGTCAATGTCATATGAAATACTTTTATACGTCAATGTGACTTGTGGTGTGACATTGTTATTGTCATTCTAATATTTTTTCTATCACAAATAGTGTAACGCATATGCTGCTTTTTTTAAGAAAAATTTCATTAATCATTCATAACTCAATATAGGCGAGACATAGAATCAAGTAAAATAATTCGCTAATCTTATTTATTCAAATAAATTGTTATTAATTTAATTGTAAATATAAAATTGAAGTAATTTGACAATTAGATTGCTATTAATTTAATTGTAAATTTCATTAATTACTTCAATTCTATATATCTCTATCCACTAATAAAACAAGGCATATGTATAAATTAAGACATATAAAGTGTTTAATTTTTCATGTCTATTAAAAGCTACTTATCAAATTATTGCAAAATACATGCATACATACATACGTTGCTTTATAAGCCACAACATAAATAGTACTCGCAAGATAAATAATTATTCTTTTTGTCATAGGATATATTGTATTGTTTCCAATCCATCGTTACGCTATTACAACTTAGACAATAATCAAAGAGAAGTATTAAAATGACAACATTATGTCACATCATAAAATACATTGATTTATAAAAATTATTCTATGTGCGTTTTGAGATATGAGTATACACAGATCTCAATGCATATCATGCAAGTCGAGATTACATAGAAGTCTTGTAGCGTGATATTGTTGTTGTCATTCTAGTATTTTTCATAATGAAATCCATTTTTGCCTTGAATCTTTTGATTTAGTATAATTTTGTAGTCATGACTGCACACCCCTAATTAATTACTCCATTCGATTAAAAATATAAGTCTTTATACCAAAAACTTTTAGTCAAAGTGCATTTGATTTTTATTTTTATTACTAATTATACTTTTATACAATTCAAATATTTATAATTTTTCAATTCATTTAATGTCAAAAAACGTATATGTAAATTACACTTTATAACTAAAGTTGTTTTAATTATTATGTCCTTATTTTAATCGACTTACTGTAATATTTTGCCTTACATTTAATTAAGCACCTCGATCAATAATTTAAAAAAGCAGGACGAGGGGAGAAGGGACACTGATCGAACTGTTAAATATAAGGAACATTAATATCTGAACAGTACTTGTATATATGATCGATCAAAATGCCTAGCTAGCTAGGTGGGCAAATAATTAAAATCCAATTGCATGTACGCAACGTGTCACAAATCACAATTGACCACCGACCGACCAGATGACATGCCCACCACTGCACTACACAACGATCAATCATCTGTTGCCATAGCTTGTAATTGATATCTTTATATGGAGATCATCTCCAACAACTTATATAGCCTCGTGTGTACGTATATATGTTACTGTCGATCTCTTATTATTGTTCATGTTTGTGTTTGCTGTAACAAATAGTTTCCATGTTAATTAAAGAAAAATATATCTTAAGTCGCTATCGATCTTGATTAATTAATTGTCAAGTCTCTTTCAATTAATCAATGCATATATATATATATAAATACTTGACCCCTGAACCATACAACTGGGCCTTTAATTAATTTGTCTTTCTTCATTCCTTAAGTAAGATTAATGATTATTTTGTGGTGTTTGGCAAATAATCCCTCTTTTTTATATATATATATATATATATATATATAATATAATAATAATTCGCCTCAATGATTGATTATATTGTTGTTTGAGGGTTTCGTGTACTATTACTTTGGTTATAAGTTCAAATCTTCTCCCACTAAGACTATTGAAATTTAATATAATATATATGATGGCACTTTATTACTTAATTAAGTAATTAATTAATGATCGAATATTTCTAATGTATGAACACTTTTATTATTAATTCAAGAATTAATAAGTAGTAATTTTTGTCGTATTTTTGTCGACATGCATATGATTTGGCTTTGATATCACTTTTTGGTCAATTCGTGATTTATAGATGTTAGCAAGTATCGATATTATGGCCTTGCATGTTTGGTATGTGGGTGAGATATCTCCCAACTTACAAGGGAGGGGATGAGTTATCTCCTCCTTCCTTCCCCCCATAGAGGTATATCTCACAGGAGTTCAATGGACAAAAATACTCCTCACAAATCATCTTTTTGACCAAGTTCCTCAAAAATCATCTTTTTTATTTTAAAAATATATTTGAAGGGCATTTATGTCAATTCCCACATTTTACTGTTTTTAAAATTTTATAATTTCCTCGCAAGTTTAAAATTCAACCAAACATAAAATATGAACTTACACTGTGAGTTAACTCTAAGAATTATCTCCACTCGCACTATAAATTGGCAAAAATGAACTAAATGAGGCTTATATATCCTACTTACTACTTTCAGCAAATTATGGTATGTAAGATTTTATTTCAAAAGCCTAAATGCTACACTATATTGGAAAAAGATCTAGATCGACTTGCTTTTGTTAATTATAAAGTCATATTTAACCGATTTGAAACTATACTTCATTAAAATCAAGTTCAGAATTATAAAATAGAATTATATATAGGATCCCACAAGGGCAACTCAACATACACACGTGGGAACGACATGCAATAGTTGGTTCCTTTTGTTACACATTGATATGCATGCATACATATTGACTCAACAACTGCGTGTCTTTTGTACTAGGTAATTGTAACATATTATAACACAAAGAAATTGATGGATACGTCATACGTGATTACTCTTCTCATTTACCCCCTCTTTATCTAAAGTTGTATTTGTAAAAATTAAGATGGAAAATATTAAAATAACATCGAAGTCACATCATAAAAGACATATTAACAAACAAGAGCCATTAACATAATTCGACTTATGTGTTGGGTATCAAAATCTGTTTATGCACACATCTCGATGTGCACCCAAACGATTCAAAATGAGCTCCGTGCGACTTTCGATATGGCTCGTTGGATGAAGACATCTCACTTGTCATTTTTGTCTCATTTTTGTCTGATTTTTATGTGTGTGATGTGACTTATATAAAGCCTTTGCAATGCCGTCTTCAAATGATACACTTAATTTGCAAAGCTTTAGTTTGGCGAGAGCACGTGATCCACCACTCTAAAAAGCTTCCGAGGAGAGACCATTTGAGCTAGGAATGCAATTGGGGGATTGGTTGGCTCAAAATGGAAACTAAAGAATGCATGTCTTACACAAACAACCTTATCACATATATATCTTATAATTGAATTTCAATGCCACCCATACATCAAGACTCATATGATCATCATCGATCACATTAATTACGTACTAGTTGTTATATTTTGTGGTTTATTTAAAACTAAAGTCTTTGTTGGAGTTTGATGAGCCCAAGATACATGCAAGGGATATTGTAATTGATCCAATAGTGAAAGGGACTTTCTTGTTTACTTTCGTTTAGTCTTATTGTTATCAAGTGCTGATTCTATATCATTATTGGCACGTGAACTAAATTTTGAACCGTACGTTAGATCCATGGTTAATTACTTTATAGACGTGTACGTGATCAGGAAAGCCAGTGATACCTTTGGATTAAGTTAAGAAAATATGTTCAACAGGGCCGGCTAGCTCTTAATTAAGTTACATTAATAAAGCTCCACTTTCACACCACCAAAAACGCACACAGACTAAGTTCGTGCCTTCTGATGCGCTGTGTATGTATATCTCGAGGTTTATCGCACGACATCAATCCAATAGTGTCCATTTGATAGTGTCAAAAGTAAGTTACTTTAGCAAGGTCAAAATCTCTCATCAAATGTGGTGTCATAAACTTCGAGATATTTGCATAAGTACATATATTGACATGTGTTGAAGTGTGTTGGCTAAAAATTAGTTTCATACATTAGAACAATTTCAATATTTAATAGAGGTTTTTAAATCCCTATTAAATAGGTGTGTTATTAAATAACACCTAATTGATAAGAGTTTTTAAAAACATCTATGTAATACATATATTAAAAATTAAAACATAACACATTTTCACATGATATTTAATAACACTCTATTTAATAGGGGTTTTAAAACCTATTAAAAGTAAAAAAATGTTCTAGTGATATCGATTAAATGAAACTTTGAAATGAAGTATACGAGTGATTAACTCATCTCAATTAGCATCGAGGCATTTCGAGATAAAACTCCACACTTATAAAAGTTAAAGATGGTTAAGTTACAAGATAATATGTACATCTAATGGTTTTTAATGGAATGTTGCGACTTTAACTTTAATCCCCTTCGATTACCGTGTTATCAACTTCGAGATCTATGTACATGTAAATTAATTGATAGAACTTGTTATTTTATCCAAAGCAGACATGCACACCAATATGTACATGATATTCATTGAGATGTGTGTGTACATTTTGATATAAAAATCAATGGACATTTTCTTATTTTAATCTCACATCAATTGTACATTGCGTTATGACCTTCGAGATGTGTGTGCAGTGGAACATAAACACTATTGTCGCGACTCGATATATTAGTTATTGTAGCACTCCAATCCCTCTTAAATTAAGCTGAAAACATTTTGAAGCTCCCAAGGATTCTCTAGTTGGGATGTTATCAAATTATATATATGTATGTTGAGACTGGGGGTGGTGTTTTGGATTGGGGACCTAGCTATAATAAATCTCTCCTTTATTAAAAGAAAAAATTGGTGAGATGAGCAGTGGCCACTCCCCATGTGAAAGCTGAGATCCATCTCTCTTTTTTAACCTTTTTTGCTCCTTTAAAGTCCAAACCAAAGCCAGTTTTGTTTCCCACACCCCACTAGGCGACTCCCAGTACTCATATATCTCTTTCTTTGTTTCTCACTTTTTTTTCTCCTGCTTTTGGGCATCACATGTCACATAACATTCTAGAGTACATTTAAAAAAAATATAAAAATAAAAATGCATGCAATTAAGTTAAGTAGGTTTAGAGTTCAAAATGGGTAAGTAACTACTTTAATCATTATTAATTGGCAAAACATCTTTTTTGATCATTTAACTTTGAAGCTTTTATGTTTTTGGTTCCTGAACTTAATTTCATCAGTGTACATTTGGTCCGTGAACTTTCATTGTCGTACATTTGATTTCTGAATTTTGAATTTTTTATGCTTAATTTTGGTCCATAAACTTTGAGTTTTTTTTACGTTGTTGATGGACATTAATTTTTTTCGACTTTTGTTGGTCGATGTGAATATTTAAGTTTAGTAATATAAATCACTTTACTCTTTTTGACTAATCGCGCGACACTATTGTTACTTATATCACCGAAATTTAATACTTTAAATAGTAGAATGACTATATATATAACTTTTGAAAGTTCAAAGATCAAATATGTAGTAATAAAAGTTCAAAGATTAACAACATAAAAAACACAAAGGTCATAGAGATCAAATGATGAGTTTTGCTTTTTTTTTTTTTTTTTGAAAAGATGCATGCAATAAGTTAAGTAGGTTTAGAATTCAAAATGGGTAAGGAACTACACTAATCATTCTTAGTTGAATATTGTGATACAAACATGTACATATTATGTGAGTGTACGTTGTCAATGACCATGAAAGGGAGGTCCATCCAATTTATTTATTTGTTGTGGGTCCTTCCAAGATATTGACAGGTGATCCCTCTCTCTATCTCTCTCTTACATGCACACAATGCACTAATTTATTTGTTATCTGCTCTCCACTACTCTCCTCATTATAATATTAATGGCAACAGAGCCATATGAAGTTAAATTAAATGAGGGGGTGATACCATGAGAGGGCAAATAACAAGATTTATGTAGAAGGAGAGTGGTGATTGGTGGCATTGGAGAAGGGATTTGACTTGAAAGTCCAACTTTGAAGGGGTTAATCTAATAGTAGCTTGATTTATTGCAGTTTAATTTATTGTCGATATCATTTCATGATAAGAGAAACTTTTGTATTCACTCGGGTAGTGTTATTTAGATTCGTGAGTATGCAGATTCAATTTTTTTTTTAATTTTAAATACATCATCGAGCAATGAATGAATCAATCATAATCATTTATAAATTTCTTTTGATACCTCTTAATTACTTACAAAAACTTTAAAAATCTTTATATGAGTTTGGACTTATTGTATTTAAAATAGTTAGAATCAACCATTAGTTCCATGGTTATTTATTGAAAAAAAAATCAATGAGAAATAATGAACTTTTCCATGAGGTTCATAATATTTTACGCTCTATTTTTAAAACTCAATTGTCATTTAAAACATTTCGATAATTGCAAAAATTACATAAACCTAAAAACGTACCATAAACATTACTCAGAATGCAACAATGGCAAATATAGCCCAATCTTACTACTTATTTATCTCAAAATTAAAGTACATAAAAAATGACTAAAAATATACAAAAAGAACATTACATCCATCCTTAAAAGACAATTAATAATGAAAATGCTACAATAACCCATTAATTTAACTTAAGAAAGACACACACTTATTTGCCCGCCCTGCAGCTACCTTTATCGGCACACATCTTGAGGTGCATCGCACGAATCAAACAAGAACTCATCTTTCGTGGTTTAATTAGTTTGTTACCCTAATTAACATTTTTTCTATAAATAATTCACTCCAAAAAGGGAAATAGATTTAAAATGGATTTGGGTTTAGATTAGCAGATTTAGTTTATATTTAAGAAGTAAAAAAGTGGGTGTCACAGTGTCAGACTAAAAGAGTTGATAGAAATAGAGATGAGCAGAACGTGCAGTATTTGAAGCAGAAGCAGCAGCAGCATCAGCATCACCACCACCACCACCAGTAGATCTGAATGCACATGCACGCACATAAACCCCCAAACCCAAACCCAAACCCCATCTCCTCTCCTTCTGAGAACATGTCACGGTTGTTGTTGTTGTTGTTGTTGTTTGTTTGATTCAAGGAAACACTGCAGCGAAGAAGAGAGAGAAGATGAAGAAGAAGTGGTGGTGAGAAGTAGACCGCACTGATGTTTTCGAGAGTAAAAGAAAGAAAACGCACTTGATGGCTCTGCCTCTGCTGCTGCTGCTGCCCTTTCAGTCTCTGCAGCTAGCACCTCTCCTAGAAAGAAGTGGTCGCGGTTGCTGCTGCTGTTGCTGTTGTTGTTAATTGTTGCTGTAGTTGTTGTCTTTCACTTTGCAACACAAATTCAACACAAACCCAAAATGGGTTCTCTGTAATGCTAAGATTTGGTGATTCAGAGAGGTCTCCCACCTTTGTTCTGATAGTGAGATGGTGAGGTGAGACTACATTGTGGTGAAAACTGAAAACTGAAAACTGGGTTTTTTTTTTTATTTTTTTTTACTTTTTTGTTCTCTTTCACACACACACACACACACACAGAGTTAAAGCTTAAAAACCATCATTGCCTTTAACAACAACAACAACAACAACAACAACAAAAACATCAACTCCTTTGTTAATGAACACTTAACACTGAAACCCCCTTTTTATATCCCCACGAGAACAAACTCCCAACTTTTTCCATCTCTCTCTCTCTCTCTCTCTCTCTCTCTGTCTCTCTTTGCCTTTCTTTATCTGTGTGTCTGTGTCTCTGCTGCAGCAGCTGCTGAAGAAGGAGCAGTGAGGGATGGTAGGTGGGGGCAAGAAAAATAGTTTTGAAGTGAAGAAGAGAAGATAAGCCATTCATTGACCCACAACAAAAACAACAAACAACAACAAGAACAACAACAAGAAGAACAAGAGCTCCTCCTTCATAGGCATCAACCAAGCATGGATGCCTATGAAGCTACAAGAATTGTGTTCTCAAGAATCCAAGCTTTAGACCCTGAAAATGCCTCAAAAATCATGGGTCTACTCCTCATCCAAGACCATGGCGAGAAGGAGATGATTAGATTGGCTTTTGGCCCTGAATCCCTTCTTCACTCCGTCGTCTTCAAAGCTAGAAAAGATCTAGGCCTCTCTCATCGGCAAGCAACGGTGGCCTTTCCATTTCCCTTTCCCTCTCTCCCACCACCACCACCACCACCACCACCACCACCATCACCAACAACAACAACAATCATCATAATCATCATCATAACTCTTCATCCTCCACCACCCCAACAACCCCTTCCTCCCCTTCCCCTTTTTTCCCAAACCCCATCTCCAGACAAAACTCAATATCCTCATCAAG
Source organism: Stephania yunnanensis (assembly GCA_039657365.1). NCBI lineage: Eukaryota > Viridiplantae > Streptophyta > Magnoliopsida > Ranunculales > Menispermaceae > Stephania > Stephania yunnanensis. The sequence continues at coordinate 143,390 of JBBNAF010000046.1, forward strand.
AATCCTCTCCAATCTCTCCCCATCCTCCCCTTCATCATGGGCACCCCCAAACTTCCCTGACACCACCTCCGCCGCCGCCGCCGCCGCCGCCTACTAGTTATGATGATTTGATCACAATCAACAACCACAATTTAACACAATCCGATCTGATGGACGAGTTTCAGCTCCACGAGCAATTGTCATTCCTCAACGAGGCAGGGGCCGCTGCAGACTCCACGATTTTCCCATCCTCGTATCCATGGGGGCCAATTAGCAGTGGAAGCCATAGGAGGAGCAACTCAGTCACCGATATCTGTGGAGATCCGTTGGGGACTGGCGGGCTTGGGTGGAAGCCGTGCCTCTACTTCGCTAGAGGGTACTGCAAGAACGGCACGAGCTGTAGGTTCCTCCATGGCCTCCCCGACGAGGGAGGGCTAGTCGGGTCGCCGACGACCGCCATGGAACAGTGCCATCAAGAGCTGCTACTGTTAAGGTCAGCAACAAAAACACATCAACAACAACAACAACAACAACCGCAGCAGTTGAGGCTGGGTTCGAATTCGTCGCAATTAATCAACTCTTCTTCATTCCCTTACCCATCTGGGAAATGCATGAATTTCTTGCTACAGCAGCAGCAGCAGCAACAGAGCGACCCGCAGAGGTACTCTGATTGTTCTACTGATTGAACAAAAGCGTGGTCATCACTTTTATCAACTTTTTAATGGGGGGAGTGGGGTTTTGTTAACAGGGCGGTGTCGGCGTCGGCGGCGGTGGCGGCGGCGGCGCTGATGTTGGGTGAGGATGTGCATAAATTTGGGAGGCTGAGGATTGATAGGAATGAGGGGATGGTGAACCCTGGATCCAGGCAGATCTACTTGACATTTCCAGCTGACAGCACTTTTAGAGAGGAAGATGTTTCCAATTACTTCAGGTTTGTTTTGTTCAATGACTGTTATTATGGTTGAATTGGATTTTTTTTTTTGTTTTTTTGATTTGTTAGTGTTTTTGTTCTTGACATGAATTTTTGAAGCATTTACGGGCCAGTGCAAGATGTGAGGATTCCTTATCAGCAGAAGAGAATGTTTGGGTTTGTGACTTTTGTGTACCCAGAGACTGTGAAGCTCATACTCGCTAAGGGCAATCCCCATTTTGTTTGTGATGCTAGAGTGCTTGTTAAGCCTTACAAAGAGAAGGGCAAAGTCCCGGACAAGTACAGGCACTCTCTCAATCTCTCTCAATCTCTCTCACTCTATGTTGTCTTAGTTTCCAAATTTCATATCCTTCAACTTTTATGATTGACTGTTTAGGATTTGTGATTGTTTAGGAAGCAACAACAGCAGCAGCAGCAGCAGCAAAGTGGTGGGGAGAGAGGAGACTTCTCTGGGTGTAGTACACCTACTGGCATAGATTCAAGAGACCCCTATGACCTGCAACAACTCGGTACCCAAAATGGAATCTCTTACACTTTTTTTTTTTTTTTTTTCTCTCTCTCTGTGTGTGTGCAGCTTATCTTCTTGGGTTTCTCACTCACATCACAATGGTCTAACAATGGCACAGGAGGGAGAGCATTCAACAGTACCCAAGAAATGCTGAGGAGGAAATTGGAGGAACAACAAGTGGACTTACAACAAGCCATTGAGCTTCAAAGCAGGAGATTTATGGGTCTTCAGTTGTTGGATGTGAAGAAGCATCACCACCAGCGGAACTTGTCTGCTGGGGCTGTTCCAATTCCATCTCCCACTCATCACCACCACCACAACCACCACCACCACCCACTAATCTCCCCTCACTTCACCAATGGCAATCATGTTTCGATTTTCTCCCAGTCCGTCGGCGCAGACCCGGATCGCGGCGCCAGTCCTGAAGGCCCTCCTCCTCCTCCTCCTCCTCCTCAAGGTATGCATTTTTTTGGGTATGTAGAGATCAAACTCCTTTCTGAGTAACTCAATGGTAAGGGCGAAGACTGGGTTGTGTGAGTTAAGATTGTCCAGGTCACTGGGTTCTCACTACCGGTCGATAGAACCAGGCCTCATGGGAACAGTGAGAGTAACCTCGACGCCATTGATTATTTAAAAAAAAAAAAAAAAAAAAACCTCATTTATGGGTAATGTCTGAATGAATGGTTTATGAGGCTCATTTTTTTGCCTTTTCAGATCAGCAAATCAAGAACCCAGAAGAAATGGTGAATCATAATGACAATGGGAGCAAAGGAAATGGGAATGACAGTGCCAGCATTGATGATTGTGGTTTCCACAGTAGGTATGAATGGGGGGAGAGAACAGTAGTCTTTCATTCAAAGCAAAACTAGTAATGTTTTGGAACACAAAAGGGGTTTGACCATATTTGGAAAACCTCAAATGGGTGGGGTGTCTTTAAATTTCTTTGCTTAATTTGGGTTTGATCAGTTTTAGTCTATTTTTCTCCTTTTGTTGAGTGGGTGATTAATGTTTTACTCTGAAAGATGTGAATTCTTTCTCTTTCTGAGAAGCTGATTTAAATTTTATGTGATTGTTCTTCAGCTTGGAGCATAATCTCCCCGACAGCCCGTTTGCCTCGCCGAAGAAATCTAACGGAGACTCCCCTTCATCCATCTCCGTCGTTGGTGGTTCCGGAGAGGGCGAGAGGAGCAATGGCATTGCCGGCTCTTCGGCCCTCTCATCGTCGTCGTCTTCTTTTTTACCTTCATCAAACAGCAATAAGAACTTAGTCGCAGCATCGTCTTTGCTGCCCGCGACTTCTTCTCTTGACATTGCGCCTTTCAAGTCCTGCTTACTCCAAGTACCCAGGTATTATTACTGCTTGAAGTGTCAATTTGGATCAGATTTCGACAATTTCCATTGAATTTCGAGTTTGAGAACTTAGAGATCTGACCATGGAAGCTTTAATTTTCTGTGATTCCAGGTTCTCTTCAGGTCATGGAGCCTTGGGAATGTAGGTGGGGGGACTGCATTGGCCCAGCATTGCTATGAATGAATGCTGGGCCTCTCTCCTCTATGGTTGGTAATGTTTTCAAGTCAATCAAATGGTTGCAAATGCTGTTTGAATTTCAATTCAGTTGTTGTTCATATTTGCATTGTTGGTTTGCAGAAGGTAGTTCACTGAGTAGACATCATAGGCGTGTCGTCATCGTCGTATCCTTGCCATCACCAATACAATACTACTTACCACCATACAAATGCCATGATACAGACAAAGCAAATGTATTTCTGATTCAAGAAGGAAGACATTGGTCATCTAACCTCCTCTCCCAATCTCTCTCTCTCTCTCAAACAGACACATAGAGACACACATACATCCATATTTATGTAGGTAAGAAAAAAGAGGAGCAGTTGTAGCAGCAGTACTAAGTTATTGTAATTCTACTAATTTCTCTCCTTCTGTTACATCTGTTGTAAAAGTTAGGAATCTGAGAAGAAGAGAGAAAAGAAGAAAGAAACATAGAAAGTAATAATAATAATAATCATACATTACTAGTAAGTTTTAGTGATGATAGTAGGATTGTAGCAGTTGAGGAACCTGTGAAGAGAGAGAGAGAGAGAGAGAGAGAGAGAAAGATAAACCACATATGTGTGTGCAGTGTTCATGCACAGTTGCAGAAAGCTTGAAAGATGAGGAGGAAAAAGCCAAAGCATGACCTGCACAGGCTGCTGCACAGGTGAAAAGATAGAGCCAAATTTACTGGAGAGAAATCCAAGAAGCTCTAAATTCACAAGGGGAGGGAATGGTTTTAGACTTTTAGTTTCCAGTCCACTGTTACTTTTTTTTTTTTTTTTTTTTACTTTTTTACCTCTTTGAAGTACCTGTTTTATTGTTGTTACATTACAGAAGAATATATCATCATCATCATCATGATCATCATCTATGACCACCTGTACTCCCCTGTCAAACAAAAGGAAATCCAGCTTTATAAATAAAAAAATGAAAAGAAAAAACCAACTTTTTTTTCTTCCAAGTTTGAAATTATGTGATTCCAGACTCACTGTTGCTCTTTTGATGTCTCCGTGTCTTTTTCTTTCCTTCTTTTGAGAGTGGGTGTGAAGGGAAGGCACATGGGTGCTTACATCTAGTAGGTCCCCCACCTCTCTCTGCCTCACTGTGCTGCCTCTCTTGTATTTCTTTTTTAGTGAGTGAGAGTGTGTGTGTGTTGGTGGTGGAGCTACTGCTGGTGGTCCTAGTTTTAATGGTAGCAGTGTTGGGTCCATAACCTGTCACCTTCAAATCCATCTTGTAGGGAACTCGGCATCAAATTGATACTTTGGGTCTCTCTTATTGTCTGTGATTACCTTTCAAAAAGTAGTACAAGTATCAAGATTAATCGACCACTCCAAGTTTGCCTTGAGTTGCAAATGTATACGCAGGGTGAGCTCTCAATGTTGATATTTTTATTCTCATGACTTGAACCCGAGTCTCTAGTTAAAAGGACAACAATCTGATTCCAGTTGTGCGAACCAACCAATCGTTCTATAGCCAAGCCAAGCCAATTTGGCAGGATGTAAAGCAGGTTGTCTGTTGGTTTACATGTCATTATTTTGAGTGAAAGGGGTCTTAGCTTGTCCACAATTCTCCCTGCAAAAGAGGCATCTGTTTTTGGTTCTGTGGCAGCAAATTGTTTGTTTGATCCTTGCAGGGACATTCAACACCTGATCCTCCCTAACATGAAGGATATCTCGGGTGAATCTATGTCGATACCACCCTCGATAGGTAAAGATTGGTTGCATATGAATGCTGGCCCTGCAGGCATCACTGCTGCCAACACAGGATGAATTCATGCATGACCCCTCCAAGCATTTGGCGCTCAAAAGATTCAAAACCGCAGTCGGTGCAATCAATCTTTATCTGCAGATCACTGGATAGTAAATGAGAAAGTATCAATGAATATGATGATGATGCAGTCAAGGCTGATCAAATGCCATCACAATATTACAACAGAATAAGCAATGCAGTTGTAGTTGCAAACAATTCCCTAAGCGATTAAGAGTCTCTATAACTAACTTAAAAGACATCTCAAGATTGTATATAACAAACTTAAGACATGTAAGACTCAACTCTTCTGCGTCGTTGCTGGCGCGCCACGACAAAGTCATGGCACACTGGAAAGTCTGGAATGCATGTTATTTAGGATGATGCACAGCCTAGAAAAGCTGACAAGGGTGGCTTTTGTCTGAGCTCAACAACATGGTTAGCTTTGTGTGGCAACTGGTAGGCATCAACCATATGCAAGATTCTAGTTTTTTTAAAGGTACAGAAATTCCTCAAATGATATTTATAACAAGTTTTTCATAAGGTGGACAGACAAAATAATGTCTGAGACTATTTGGAAAGGAATAATTGGTATGATGGCCCTCAATGGACCTTTGATGTCAAATGCAAAAGAAGAGGAAGCAAAAAAAAAAAAAAAAAAAAAAACATGAATAGATTATAGAAATGCTGATGGAGAAAGAATTTACAATTTACAGTCCCCTCTATTTACAAATGCAGTAACAAAAAAAAGGTGTCTCAAAAGATGAGAATAACATTAATTCAATGAGTGCACGAAATTGCGATTTGCAAAATGTATGGTAATATATACAACATTCTAAGATTTGGTCCAAATTGCAAGTTAAAGATGTAGTCAACTTACCCTATCGGTATCATTTTAAATGTATGAATTGCTCAATATATATGATGCAGTCAATTTATGGCACAAGAAAAGCAAGGTATTTGGTAATACTTAAACATCAAAGTGTAATTCGAGAGTTAAACTTAGTCGGAATAGATATAATGACATGATTGAATGCATTTTGCATATTGTACGTACGAGAGATGAGGATTAAATTAGAGTAACAAACAAGAGGACAAAATAATAATATGTTAAGTTGTCTTTAATCATGAACGGTAAAGATTCAACGAATAAGGATGGGATTTCAAAGCATCTCTATGAGATTGATGAGACATCACTCACCGAAAGGCAAGATTTAGAGTGGTTGTGGGTTCGACTTCTGCTAAAAAAAAAAAAAAAAAAAACGAATAAGATAACTCCCGCAAACAACACAACATTAAGAGATCTCAACCAGAAACAAAAACTCAAAAGGAAATAATAAACAACCAAAAGTGACTATAAAATGAACAAAACTAAGAAATTATAGAATAAAAAGAAACTTCTCAATTATGTCTAAGATATCAAAGTGATATAACTTGAATCAGAGTTTGAACATCAACTAGGGCCTTGAACCATTTTCTAAAAACATGTAAGAACATATGACTCAGATATGATCAATTGAAGGTGTCCACGTAAAGCAAAAACTGTGTATTTGAAACATTTCTTGTCATCGCAGTCTGAATTCTCTAGATGATTACTAAAACTTCAAGTGAGTCAAGTGTGTTTTTATTGTTTTCTTTTCCAGTAGTTCATAATAGAACGGCTGCCTACACTGTTCAAAACAAAATGATCTCAATTTAGTAAAATCATCTTAATTGCCAACTTACTCTCCATCATCAATTCTTTTTTAGTAGAGAATGAAAGAAAAGTTAATTACAGACAGTCAACTGCACGACGGAGTTTAAGAGGTTGCATTTCATTTTCCAAGGACGACGCGCCCCTACTACACTGGTAAATGTTTGTTTTCGACTTTATTTTAGAGAAACACATTATTTTTCGCCATGCATATACTTCTTCTGGCTATGATAAAATAAAGTGTCGTTCCTATAAAAAAAAATGTTATGACGATAAGAATGTAGAATGAAAGCCAAAAAGAATACTAGCTAGCGACTTTTTTTTTCTCTCAAAGACTGATATCAGCATAATATAACTTCCAAAACTCATGAATTATCGGATGATTTGGTTCATGTATATATCAAAGAGGAAACTGCATGCAAAGCTTCTTATAATTATACACGAATGCAATAAAATCCGGCAGAATTTTGCATCACTGATATGTCTTAGTAACGGTAGAAGGAAGGCCAAAATGTATTCAAGGCTTCATGGATCTTAATAGCTACAATCATCAACTTTCAGCATTTGCACTGATGACAGAAGCTTAAGAGAAGGATGCTCAAAATCTTGACGCTTAAAGCTAAAAGAGGAAGACATATTACAAAATCTCTACTCGAATATTCAAACAAAGAGATGATGAGTTAATGAAGACATTTTAAGAGAAACTCCAACTATTGATGTCTAAAAACCTGATTATATATATGTCTATCCAGAAACTATGACAAAGACTGATAAATTACACATACAACTCCTCATTCCTCACTCCTCACAATCACATGCATCAGTTTAAATTTTTGAGTATTAATTTTTGGTTTCAGTGCTGTGGTCCGAGGATGCATGAAAAATCGACAATTGCATTAATAAGACCATAACATGTTAGCCATCAAAATAAAAGGTTGACATTTCACTTTCAAGGCTAGTTAGTGATGGAGTATGTCCAGGGCTTTGCATTCTAGATGTCAACGAAAAGAAAAGAAGACCAAAACATGCTTTCATGAGTTTATATAGCAGTGGATTCAAATAAAAGTATTAAGAGATAAAATGCAGATCCTACCAATGCTATATAAGCATGCATTTAAAATGTCCAATCCTCAATCAAATTCAAATTTCTTGCTTGCGTGCAGCACGTACATTATCCTATTGGCGTGGCGTAGAGTTTTATCTCAAAAGGACTTGGTAATAATTGAAGAGAGATGATATATCACTTATGTGCTTCTTTATGAAGTTACACTTAATCTATGTGAGACTATATTTATATCCACACATCTGTAACACTCCACCATAGACTGAAATTCACATAATCTAAGGGTTTCCATCCGAACCATGGGCCTTGAAAACCATTTTAATCACCAACAATCCAAATGTCTAGATTGCAAAATTAAGCGATTAATTAGGAGGATGTGACTAGAGGAGTAGCGAAGGCTAAGATTGATTATAAAGTTGATTATAAAGTTAACGAAACCCTAATTCATTATTTGTTGAAAATAATCAACTTTATGAAGGGGATGAAAAGAAGAAACAAAAAGAGAAGAATGAAAAGGAAAAGATTAAAGATGGTTGCCATTGCAGAAAAGATTGGTCATGGTCCCTACAAGAACGATTGAAGAGTGAATAGTGAATGATCAGGTGATTTAAACCCAAAAAACAAAAAAGTCTTTGCAAAACCGTCAAAATCGTCCAAACCTCTGGTTTAGTCTGATTTTTTAAACTCGTGATTTATAAGTGATTTAAAAAACTTAAAAATCGCAATTTAACGGTTTGATGGGTGATTTTTATTTCTAGAAAAAAAGGGTTTACCAAACTGAAGGGGATTTTAGGAATCTTCATCACTTTACACCCTTTGTAACCATAACCCTATTAAGCAATATTTGTCAATTTGTTCTGCCTCCCTTTCCTCCTCTCTCTGCTCCGCTCCTTCCCCGTCACTTAATCCTTGCATTTTATGAATTGACTTTGTGTTTGATTGTGTTTTTGGTGGATGATCATGCTTAGAGATGTGTTTTATCGTATTTCTTGTGGATGAATATATGCATGAACTTTTATTTAACGTATGTCAGGTTTTTTTTTGTTGTTGAAAATGTGTTGCAGGAAAACTGCAAACTCGGACCGACCAAACTGTGTAAATCATTGTCGATTTGATTGCAGTTTTAATAGTTCGCAATTTGCTGGTGATTTATAACCACCGATTTGGTGAAAGTTCAAAAGTGTTTACCATCAAACCGTAGGTTGTCACCCCTAATTAAAGATGATAATCTAACATCTAAACAACATACCGTAAATAGGTTAAAAGAATATTGAAAAAATCATTTTCCATACCATAAATAGGTTCAAAACTTATTTGTATATCAAATTAATTTTACTTGAGTTGGATTGGGTCGTGCTTGGGCTTCATTTGTCCGAAGTCTGAAGCTCTATCAAGCCCATCAATAGATCTAGGAAATACTCCCATGTATAGGTGTACTATAGAAATGCTGATGATTTTTTTTTTCTTTAAACTTTTGGGCAAAGCCTAGATAATGATATGGTAGAAAATAATTGTTTTGACAATTTTAAACCGGTCATAGATTTGATGCATGCTTTCTACCATAAACAAAAAGATCGAGTTGTCCGTGGTTATGTATGATAATTTACATCGTATTTTTTGACTAATTCCTCGTAGTTAGAAAACTCAAGAAAGAAATTAGAGGGGAAAAAAAGAGTATTGGGTAGGTTCCGAATTTGATCAATACATCTTCCTTTAGTCCGCTAGAGAGCGAAACTTAAATCAAACAAAAACAATCCGACAACATACAAGTACAACGTAAAATGTAGTTAATTAGTTAATCTCATCCTATATTATATATTTTGTTAGTTAATCTCATCCTATATTGTATATTTTGTTTACCTTATAATTTTAAATTGAGTCGGATGAAAGAGTTTGATTTATGTAATTAACCGACTTTAATTATAAATAAATTTAAGACTGAGGTTATGTTGTTGTATATACATATGTATATCGTTCAATTTTTTTTCTAATGGTTTGCTTGTGATACCACTTATGACGACTTGGGGGGAAGAATTGAATGAAGACATGTACTTGTACATGTAGGACCTCGCCCCATACATACACTGATACACAAAGAGGGAGAGCTATATATAGATAGACAGCTATACGTGCAATTAAAAACACACCGTCCTTTCTAGTTGGAACCTTAACTATATGTGCAACTAGAAGTCGATATGTGCAGTTGAAGATCTTTAAATGCTCATCACGATCATAGACAGCTTGCATATATATATATAGTACTCGTCTTCCATCTCTTAAGCAACATAATTAAAATTAATTGACCTCCACGAGCATCACGCTTAAGTCTTTATTACTTGTTCACACATCCAAGAGCTTACTTTATTAGGGTAAAAGCGAATGCGGACTTGTGTGAGTTAAGCGCATGGCTTTAATTTCGATTCCTCGGTGTAGTAAGATTGCTTGGGTTACTGAAATACGCAATATATGGTTGATTATGTCAGGGCCTCGTGAAAATAGTCAGACTCACTTGGATGCCCACGCATAAAAAAAAAAAACTTTATTCAAGTACTATTTATGTATACAATAAATCTACTTAGACTCATGAGTCCGGACTCATACGGATGTTTTTTTAATTTTTATAAATATTTAAGAGGTAATAAATAAATTTTATAAGTGATTGTGTATACTTCATTAATTACTTGAGGATGAAGTAATTATGTAGAGATCTCGTTCGTATTTAAAAAACCACGTTCTTCCTATAAAGAAAAGAATCTTACAAAAAAACATAGCGGTCCAATGTGCACCCCAAAAGTGTACCAATTTACATGTATTTTAGGGTGCCTTCATAAACAATTGAGGTGCATATAGCGGTGCTAAAAAAATAGTCCAATGAATTATATATGTCACGTAGTCGTCCTTTAATTGAGTATAGTTAATTCTAGTTAGAGATCTCTTTTAATATAGGCAGTGACAAAACTTTTTATAGTTCTTTACTACGCAATCGTCGGTGTCCTTTGATTTATGTATCTAGATTTGTGTATACTTCTATACAAAAGCATTCTTAGAGTCACACTTGTTCAAACAATGTACAATACATTTCATGATGTGTTCTCACGTATTTTGATGTGTATCGCACGATTTCCTAACACCCGTGTGACATACAATGTATGACTTTAATTTTGTCAATGTAGGCTATGTAGCGTTGCCCTTTAATTAATGCATGCCACATACAGTTGGGAGGAGGAACTATAGACAACAAAAAAAAAAAAAAAAAAAGTGCCTCCACTGCACTTAATTTTTCTTCAAAACCTCTCGAGCAATAGCACTATTAATGTGCCATTGTGCAATATTGTTACACTTGCATGGCAGTAGTCACAAAGAGAGATATGGGCAGTAGTAGTGTTACTATGGCGGTGGTCGCGGCGGCAGTGGCAGTACTGATACTATTTTGCGACATAGCGCAGGCTCAGGCGCCCGTGACGGCGCCTGCGCCTGCGATACCATCGGACGACTGCTTGGATAGTCTGGCCAATAACTTGGGGAATTGCCTGACTTTCGTGGAAAAAGGGAGCAACCTGACTAAGCCAGAAACTGGGTGTTGTTCTGGGCTAGCAAAGCTTGTGGCCACGAACCCGACCTGCCTGTGCCGTGTCCTCCACAACTCCACAGACAGCATAGGCCTTGAAGTGGATGTAAAAAAGGCAATTAACCTCCCCAAAGTTTGCAGGGTCACCACTCCCTCCTTCACCCTTTGTGCAGGTATGTGTGCATTTGAAAGTGCTTTAGATGGCTAAAAAAACTAGGGTTATTGCAAGTGGGGCGGAAAATCTCTGTTCGCCGTGGTGCCCCGTCTCGGTGGAGGAAGGATTCCCCGCTTTTTGCTTCCCACGGGCGAGGCACGGGGCAGAATTTTGCCTCGCTACGCGGGGCAATGTGGGGACAATAATTGTTCTCGTTCCACATCGCTTCAAACATTAATTCCTCGCTTTTTGCTTTCCACGGCGAGGCACGAGGCAAAATTTTGCCTTGCTATGCGGGGCAAGGCGGGGAATTGTTCTCGCTCCACGTCGCTTGCATAAAATTCTCTATTTTTTATATTTTTACAACAAAAATTATATAAAACTCAAGAGCTCCAACAATAAATTTTATTTTTTTTCATTAAATTAATTATAATATATATGTTATATCATAAAGATATATATAATTATATTTAAAACATCATTGAAATATATTTGTGATACTAGTTTTGAAAATTTTATATATTTAATTAAGTATGATAACTTGTAACTCAATTAACAAAACAAATCCATATTAATCATTCAATTTGATGTTGAATTTACATTAGATGTGATCGTGCACATTTAGATGCATAATGCAATAGATTTACCCAACTCTTTATAGATGTGAAGGAGGTTGGTGTCCAAATTTTGTTACTCCCTCCGTTTCTTTTTAAGTATCGTTTTAAGTTTATTTACATTTTTTAAGAAAAACATTTTATTATTTTGATTGAGGAGAAAGTAACAGTTAAATGACTAAACCACCATTTATCTTTCTAACCCAACTACTTTTATATACAATAGTTATTAATGTGTAATTATTAGACTTTCTTTTTTTATGAAGGGTATAAAAGTCAATTAATTAATGTGTATTGAAACTATCAAATTGCAGATATTGTAAAATATTTTAAAATGACTAAAAAGACACTTAAAAAAACGGAGGGAGTATATTTTTAGAAATTTTTATCTCTTGGAAGATTCTCAAGGCGTATCTGATGAATACCAAGGGGGGTTTCATAAAAATTGTTGCTAAGATGTTGATTAGCACATCAAAGTTTAGATGCATGTTTTTTTTTTTTTTTTTTTGACATAAAAAGGTCGTATACTTTTATTCATATTTCATTCAACATTGAGATCAGATCAATCATCTAGTACAACCATAGCTACCTCATTAAAAAGTTGATTCAATACATTTAATTACTAACATATGCACCGAAAAAGGTATCATTACACGACCAACCTCATTAAAAAAAATAATAAAAAAAAAATTAAAAAAACTTCAAATAAAGAAAAATGAATCCCCCAAGTCCAAAACCATTGTAGTGTGTTGGTGATTGTTGTTCTCTTATTAGACTGATCTTTCATTTGCAGACATTGGATATCCAGTGAGTGGGCTTCCACCAAGCCCAAGCCCAAGCCCAGGCCCAGGCCCAGGCCCAAGTGGATCAGGTCCGTAGTTTCCTCATCTATGTGTATATACATCTTCGTTTTTTAGTCAAGTGATTAATTGATCTAATGCATTGTTTTTATGCAAGTTATATCAGATAATGGTGGCAGCACTTTATTAGCACCACAAGTGATGAACCCTAAATCCTCAGCTGGACGAATCATGGATGGCACAAGTATAAAATTCTTGGTTGTGACACTACTTTTTGGTTTATTATCAACCGTTACGCTCGCCATTTTCTGATAACGTATAGTTTGATTCGCGACAATTACATTTTCTTTGAACACCGTATTATGAGGGCATCTATCTATCTCATTTTATTCTTCATTCATGTGTAGTGTTTGAGGTTAAGTATAGCAAGGCAAGTTAATTAACCATTCGGAGTACTGTTACTGCAATTTTATAATATGTATTGGAAGTGTTCCCATTATTTGCTAAGTAATCTCTCTTCATGTAACGTTTAATTGATATATCCGTTCAATAAGAATTTTGCATGGTTGGGAATAAATAATGGAGGCATATAGGAGGAGTGTTGGGAGGAGCAATTGGATTGAAAATAATATATATAGATAGGGAATTAAGGATTAATTAAAATGAAGCATGTCACATGCATGCATGTTTGGTCACTACATGTGAGGAAGAAAATGAAATTTTACAGAAATAAAGGGAAACATATCATGTGCAGCTAGCGACCACTTAACAATATAACCAAACAAATATATAGAGTAATTTATAATAACATCGAAGGCATAAAATTAAGGGCATGTGAGATGCGACAGGGGACCGTCCAAACTTTTATTAATGTGCCAGTTAATTAAATTACTTAAGCCCTTCTTTTGTATGATTTGTTGATGATGAAATTAAGAGAATATATAGTCAGTTTAATTAGGTATTAGATGTGGAGACAACCTCAACGACTGTCAACCGTTCAAAGCTTTGAACCTTATTAGCCAATATTAATTTAAAACTCTAATTGGATCATTTTGGTCATGTAAACCGGGCCCATAATTTTGATTCTTGTAATTTAGTAGAATGGGCTCCAATTAATGGCAGTGGATTACAATATATTGCTGTGATTATTTAGTTAGTCTATGGATGGACACTCCCTTTTTTTCATCGTTTATTTCTCCTATCATACAAATCCTTAGGGTTTAGCAAGTTTTTTTTTTTTTAAGAATAAAGTAAATTATATACAATTTAATTGAGGGGATTATAGTCTCGCAACAAATTTATACCGTGTGCACAGAGCAACAATCATTGGGAGAATGTCTACTACATATGCATGATAGTTTTAGAGTAGTCAAAGTAATTCAAATACTAAAAAGTCATGCATGTATATAAATTTTGTCTTCAAAAGGATGTCGACTAACATACATGATATACATGTTGGCCTTATTTGGTTGGGGTGGAATTGTGAGGAGTGAGATAATTGACGGGAAAGTTGTAATTAATCTTGCTTGGTTGACTTTATAAACCTAATTTTCCTGTAAGTTATCTCCAACTCACATCCACAAGAGGGAGATAACTCATTCGTCCCTTAAATGAGTTATCTTCAAGAGGCTTTTAAACACAATTTATATGTTTTGTTGTTTTTAAAATTTGAGATTACGTGTAAGTTCATAATTAAATCAAATATGAAAATATGAACTTAGCTGGAGTTAAAAGGAAACTCTCTCGTAAAAGTTGTCACAAAATGAATCAAACGAGGCCACTGTTGTTTGACGGAAGGGAATTAAATTCATTAAAGAGGGCAAGCCATATAGTACAATAGTACATGCTTATTATACATGGTCCCTCACAAAAATAATCTTACTTAGGTTGATTGAGCATCCAAATGCATTGATGTCAGAGAAGAGAATCTAAGGAGCAAAGTTAAAAATGAAACAAAAAGGTACACATGGGCAGAGATGAGAGAGGAGACACAGTGTCTCATCTTAATAAATCTATGCATTTCATGCGAATAGATCACATAGTTTATACAAAGATAACCATACATTTAATTTTTTCCAAGGCACCACACAACTCCCACTGCCCACATAAGGTTGAGACACTACTCACTCAACATATACAATGAACCAAGTCAGCAGAGTAGTACCCCCATCACCTTAGATTTCCCTTAGATTCTCAACTGTTGTTATTGCGTTTTCTTTTATATTCATTGCTTTCTTTCACTCTCACCAAATACTATATACACTATGGGACTAACAATGTATATGATTATTAATATTCTTAACAACCTCAAAGTCTCTGATTAGAAACATGAATTCATTGGTGATCAAACTAAGTGTTATTTGGGTCTAATGCTTATTTAGGTCTGCCACTGAACCAAGCCTCGTTTAGACCATTTAGTTGTAGAAAAAAAAAATGTCAATGATTTTTTCGGTACTCACATTTCCTAATATTGTTAAAAATCAATGTTAAATGTATGTACACTATATATATAGTTGTGCGTTACCAAGCAAGTGGTAGCTCATTGGGTTGGTATAGGCCATGTTTGAGTAAGAAGTTGAGGGTTCGAGTACTCAGGAGGGCAAGAAGATTTCTTTCTTATATATAAACTAAACTCCTTCCGTTCAAAAAATATATACAAGTCGTTCTGGCAAAAGTCTAGTTTTAAAGTATAAGTCGTTTTGTGAATTCAATAGAACATTTATACCTATTTTATCCTTCATTTAATCAAATATTTACACTTTTTTTTGTATATTAATGGGTAGAAATGTAATTTAAGCTCGTAATTAAAGTTGTCTTAATATGTGTGTCTTTTATCAAACGATTTATATTTTTGAATGAAGAGAGTATATAGTTGTGCATACGAGAAAACGGTTTTGATTGGTTAGGCGGCCATTGTTAATTACTCCTTTGTTATGTCATTTATATATGATAGCTAAGTGAAGGAGTATTGATTAATTAATTGGTTAACTAATTTTTAGAGGAGGAGCAACTTAACAAACCTGATGTCACTTCTGTTACCAATTCACATGGCAGCACCAACAACATTGACATTTCCTTTGAAACTAGCAACACATACCTCCTCACTAATATCTATACATGTCAAAACCTAGCTAACACACCAACATATATAAACATATAGTGCTTTTCATTATCTATTTTGAAGGTGCATGCCCCCAGAACTATATACATATCAATTGATGTCATTCTTGGTATATATATATATATATATATATATATATATATATATATATATATATATATATATATATATATATATATATATATATATATAATTGAATAGAAAGTTATTTACATCACATGTTAGATATAGTTGATTGTAGACTTGTAGTTAATTATTTTATTAAGCAACATCTAATTGAAACTCCATTAAGTGCTACAAATTATAAGTTAAAATTAAGGCAAAAGAAAGGAAGGATCAATGCCTACATTTTTAAATACTCAATTCCTAAAACGAAAATATATAAAACCTTAGCCAAACATTATTTTTTTTATAAGAAAGAAATCAACTTTAGTCTACAATTTTTTTTTTTTTTATAGGAACGAGACTTTATTCAATATAGTCAAGATAACTGTACACAGGTGAGAAACAATGTGTTTTTCCTTAAATAAAGTCGAAAAAAAAAACCCTGCCAGTGTAATAGGGAAAAAACACGTCGTCCCTATTTTGAATAAATACATCACCTCACTTAAGAGTTGAAATGCTCGATCGCAAGTGGTACCACATTTCCATTGAATCAGCTAAGCTGAACCCGTAGTGACGTAGCTGGTGTTACAAAAATGATAGCCAAAAATTACATATAACCAACTCACAAACAACTCTCCTATCCACATTCTTGTCCAAAAATAAGTCTACAATTTAGAATTGAGAGATGTCATCAGCTTCCACTTTTTAAAGGAAAATGCATTTTCTTGGGGGAATTCAAAGAAGTGCAGTACGTTAAGAAATTGATTTCTTTGTTTGGGACAAATTACATATCACATGATGGCAATCAAACACATTTTTTATAAGAAAAAATCAACTTTTATTGTTACTTATGTTGAACTCGAACCCTCACCCTTTTGCAACAGTATCACATATGTACCAAATCATTCGGTCACCTACTTGATTAACTTCCCTTAAAGTTACTCAAATGAACCAATCAAGAGGCCTCAAATTTCAAAATTGATGTTTGACCTTTTATTAATTGTGTAAAAAATTTATCATTAAATATAAAAGAAGTTTTTTTTTCAAAAAAAAGAAGAAAATAAAGAAATGCACACATTTAATAACGGTACTAAGATACATAGCAAAAGTAATGTCAACAACATATAGGACCCCATGCATTAAGGGCAGATCATATATATATTATATATATACATATATAGCACTATAGCAGCAATGTAGAAACGTTTGTCATATTGAATTCTTTTTTTTTTTTGTTTTTTGTTTTTTGTTTTTTTTTTTTTTACAATGAGGATTGCTCTCTTATAACGTTGAAACTCATGACAATACACAAAACTACTAAAACCACGAAACGAATAACGAAACTTCTCAACAAGAGAAGAAAACTTAAAACTTTCCTTACGTTGTTAGTGAAACATAGCGTCTCTACCCACATTGAATAAATACCTAGTTGACTTGCCAACTTGGATCAATTAAATCCATGAACCGATTAATATGAACGTGTTAAAGAGCAACATATGTATAATATTTACATAGTAATTAATAGTAATATATTTGTGCAACGCGGTCCCAATAAATGTGTACATATTTATGCATTTATGCTCTTCAAAGGAAAATTGAGAGTTTTAAATTATGAATATTTATTGATACATCGAATCTTATGTACAAGCAAATAAATGGATGAATGGATGGATATTAGATAGGCTAGTACCGAACAAAATAAATTCCTTGATCTTGCATTTATAATCCTATCCATACATATATGAATTGCAATCAAAGGGATTAGATTTGTGCATCTTAAGGTACAACCTTACCCTAAGCGAACCATAGACATGCATTAGAGACGTTTTTTTAGATATTCATATATAATTGTTGATATATCTCCTCGCTCTTTTGTTCTCCCTTTCTAACCCCTGTTAGACGATCGAGATCCCTATACTTAAATTCAAAAATTGTTCTAACAAAAGTTTTTTAGACATTATTTTTTGGTTCCGCTACTGCTTATTAGTGCTTACCTTCATTAATTAATTAATAGTATTTCTCCCTATCTTTTCACTGTTAACATATCTAAATTGAGTCACCAATTACTGTTTCCATGGCCCCCAACAAATTGGATTGAAACAACTTGGAAGGTGCCTACCCTATACATCACTTTTGTCAACTAAAGCAAACTCTTTATTTATTCTATTAAGTTATGCCTTTACTTAATTAGTTTTCCTAATTAAAAATTGTGATTTACACTTTTTATAACGTATATTGTATAATATATAGGGTGTATGATTAGAGTTTTTTTTTTAAAAAAAAAGAAGACATGTGGGTATATAGTCCATGTATAGCTAGCTTATTCTATTGAATAGTTAATTGATCATGAATCAAAGGTCATACCTTCAAAAAAAAAAAAAAAAAAATGTTCCTTCAACCTTTATTAAATATATATTACATTAGAGGGGGCAAGACGTTGTTGTGACACTACCTGCACTACTATTAGTCCAGTTTAGATGTATCAACAGCTAACACGTGTTGTGCTCTGCCTTGTAATTGTTTATATGTGTTAATACAATCTTTACAAATTAATGATTTAAATAGAAATAATTAACTTACAAAAAATTTACTTCCATGTTAAAATATTTAAAATTCCGAAGAGTCCAACTTACTTGCCTGTCCCATATTCAAGGCACTTCGTCATTATAATAATTAATTAATTTTATTAATAAATTTTAATATCCAATTTATTTAATTAATTAATATATCCTCTACAATTGGAGTGCTTTAATTTGGTGCAGGGGCAATTCCAAATAGTCACCAACTTCACCCTCCTAATTTTTCAAAACATATTTATCGTAAGATGAGTTGTGCTTCTACATAATTAATAGTCATGGTAATCTTGAACGTCATGTTTACCAAAAAGAAATTTGTGTTTTTTACATACAATTTGTTGGATTCAAATTAAGAACTATATATTAGACATCAAATGCAAGTGTGAAACCAAATTAAAAGACCTTGTTTGGTTATGGTGAAGTTAACTTTCGAGAGGTAACTTGAAGGGGAGTTAAAACTGATCTTGTTTGGTTGTCAAACTTTTCTATAAGTTATCTCCCAACTCGTAACTAATAATGAGAGATATCTCTTCGATTCATCCCCTATGAAAGTTATCTCCTAAAAATTTGTATACACAATGACCTCTTATTAATTATATTTTATTACTCACATCAATTTTTTTTATTTAAAAGATATTTATTGTTTAAAAACTTACAACTTCCCTGAAACTTTTATTGTGAGTTAACTTCAAAGAATTAACAACGCTCACATTATGAGTTAAGCAAAAACGAACCTAACATGTCAAAGATTTTATGGAAGTCTAGAACTATTACAAGTTTTGGTAAAGGTAATTTAGGTGGACAAAGGTACCGAACATTATATAGCCTTGACTGTAATCCATATTCCATCGAAATTTGGCATTGATTTGATGTTGCTGCTTAATTACCCTAAATAGAATGCCCCTACATCAAATAATTAAGGAAATGATATGGCAGCCCTTCTTATTTTGATTTGATACGTACATGGTCCTTTTTATCAGATTAAATCTGACGATATATAATTAGAGTACTAGGAAGACATCATATCATGGAAACAACACGTACAACAGTACATGTTTATGAACAGTTGTTTTTAAATAATTGTGGGTATCTATTTTAAAAAAAATTTAATTATTTTTACGAGAATTAGTTTTGCACCAAATCTCATGATTTGAGAGAAACTAACATATTTTGTGTTGGATGACAGAATTTCGTTCCTCGATCAATTAGTCATTAAACAAACACACATGTATCTCAGTAACTTTATTTTTTTTATAGGAAATAAATAATTTTTGCACTCACTCAGATTTGAACTTATGATTTTTTACTTTCAAATTTCATAAACAATTGTGGGTATCTATTTTAAAAAAAAATCGATTATTTTCACGAGAATCAGTCGAGCACACTAAATCTCATGATTTGAGAGAAACTAACATATTTGGTGTTAACATATTTGGTGTTAGATAACAGGATTTCGTTTCTTGACCAATTAGTCATTAAATAAATTAACACACGTGTATCTCAGTAACTTTGTTTTTTTTTTAGGAAATAAACAATTTTTGCACCCATAAAGATTGAACTTATGACCTCTTACTTTTAAATTTCATAATAAATCATCGGGCTACTCAATCGATTGATTATCTTGGTAACTTTATCACTGCACAGATTTAATTGGGGGCTATAAATAGTTGATTTATAATTTATCCTGTAAAAAATATTGTTTTATTCTTTTTTTTTTTTCTTGAATAATATCAACAAGTTTATGAAAAAAAAAGATAATATCAACAAGTGAATCGACATGGTGGTCTCAACCCTGCTTTTTGTGCAGTAGGGGTCCATCGAAACAACATTTGCTGGCTCAACCATTAACTACAATAAGTTAGGCAGAAAAAGGTCAACAGAAAATCACGTTATCCCACCACACCCATGGTGCTAAATAGCAACTCCTAACAAAGAATAAAAAAATAAAATAAAAAATAAAAAATGAAGGATCACTCATTTAAACATTTTTTTTTGTAAGACTACAAGCATTAGCAACTAAGGGTTATACTTTGTTTTATAAAAGTCCATCAAATTATGCACAAATTGAGAAACGATATATGTATTC
Source organism: Stephania yunnanensis (assembly GCA_039657365.1). Taxonomy (NCBI): domain Eukaryota; kingdom Viridiplantae; phylum Streptophyta; class Magnoliopsida; order Ranunculales; family Menispermaceae; genus Stephania; species Stephania yunnanensis. The sequence continues at coordinate 163,889 of JBBNAF010000046.1, forward strand.
TTTAAAATGAGATAGAAAAAAAAAAAAAACTTTTATCAGTGTAGTAAAAAAAAAAAAAAAAGGGGTCGTCTTTATGAATAAAAAACATTCATTTTCCACGTCAAAAACAAGCCAATGATGTAAACTCGTCATCATGTGGAATGATTTTTAATATAGTTTTTAGTATATATATTTGCTAAATAATAGTGTATATTATCTTAAAATTCGTGCAACACATATTTAATCAAATCTACACCATTTTATAAATGTTTATAGCTTAGAATGTTAAATTATCATCTTTTAATTCAACGACCTAGAACAAAATCGACTAGTTGGAAAATGTCTAAAGTACACCAAATAAAATGGTGAAGGAGAGGGACCAGCAAAGTCATCAAACATAGTACATGTGGAAGCTTATTACTCTTGAACTCGACAGTTTAATTAAGGCTTGCAAACTTCAATATAAAGATATATATATATATATATATATATATATATATATATATATATAAAACTAGAGAAGGAAAGTAGAAGTGCTAAGAATTTCTACAACTACAAAGGAGAAGAGAAGAAATGAGATAGATGAATGAGAAGTTAAATTCATCTTGTGTATGAATAGTAGATAATCTTAGTTGGTGATGATGAAAAATTAAAAACATTAATAAAAGTTATAATACATCACAGAGAATACAACACATTACAAGCAACAGAAGAAATACATGGAAGAGTTGGAGGAGATAAACGTGAGAGAGGAAAAATTCTCTAAATCTCACTTTATTAAGAAAACTCGGATATTAATTTAGATTTATCAATTAAATTACTAATTTATCTTTAATTTTAATTATTTCTATCAATTTATAGAGTCATTGTTGAAACTTTTAGCTAAAAAAGCTTCACGATTAACCGTTTTGGGAGTATAGATATATATCTTTACATAAAGATAGATATATAAAGATATAGGTAGGTAAGGGGTCAATATAAAGATATAAAGGTTTCGAAACTTCACTTTTTACTGTAGATGGAATCAATAATGACAGTTTGATTTACTGTTGATTTTAACAAGATAAGCATGCATGGACCGATCGATGGATAGAACAAATGTTGGGTCGAAAAAGTGCGGTTCGTACTGCCTACGTGTCCAGCAATGGTTAGTGGTGCGATTGGGTTTGGATGTAAACGACAAACGCAATCACAACCGTCCAAAATGGTGATGGAACTCCGGAGTGGGCAACGCAACAACAACAACAACAACAACAACACTGCCACTTCTCTCTTGTTAATGCATGCATGGTGGGTGCATGTCGAGTGCCCACATCTGCTTTTCACAACCCATTTTATGCTGACCCCACCCCACCTTCACTTTTTTTTCTTTTTTCTTTTCATTTTCACGAAGTCATGTACAAACTACAAAGTATATATATGTATAGTTGAAAATAAATGTGCAGAGCACATTTTTCACGCACTGCATATTGTGGCATGTACGTAGTGGGATTATTATGATGAAATGAAAAGGTAGCCAAAAGGGACCCCAGTTTAAAAAAAAAAAAAAAAAAAAACAAAGCTAAGGTCGACCGACGCAATCAAACCAATTTTGGATCTTCTTCTGCTTCTAATTAATATGCGTTCCTTGTTTGTTTGAGAGTTAATTCAAACTTGTCATCGTTTCATAGACTTTTGAACCAAAAAATATATAGCATGGTTTTTATACATGATTTGTTGAACATCCAATAATAATATTAGACTCAAAAATGACTCAAACAACAAAAAAACTAAAGACCCTTAAAAATTTAAGATAATATACTTAGATAGATATCTTAAATTATTAATAAAAAAATCTTTTGTCAAAAAAGGAAACGGGTTTTTTGTAATAAATAATTAACATTTTTTTCTAAGGGTAGTGTTAGTTGGACTCATAAGTTCGGACTCAAAATTTTTTTTTATTTCAAAGTCATCATCAAGTAATTAATGAAACACATACAATCACTTGTAAAATTTCTATTGTTACCCTTAAATATTTGTAAAAACTTTAAAAATTTTCTATGAGTCTGACTCATGAGTCAAGTAGATTTATTGTTCTTGTAATACTATAACTGATTGAGTTAGGTAGCTCTTATGATTTGAAACGAAGTTTGATAGTAAAAAGTAGTTATAAGTTTGAACTCTGGTGGGTCAAGTTGTTTCGGTTCATCAACCTATCTCATGTTCGTGTATGATTTACCGCCTTATGCAGTTACAATGAACGTGACATATCATATCTTTTTTTTTTTTTTTACACCTTTTTGTTACTTTTTACCACGTGTGTTGGTGTCAGAATGAGAGGATAAGAATAAGATGGGGTGGAAAGAGCCAATTGAGCCGCCAGTATAGGGAATTAGTAAACGTAAGCACGGTGGGTTCACATATAACTTATACACCACGTGGGCGCTTCCTATTGGTCCATGGATCGAGAATCACATGGCCTTTTGTACATACGACCCGACGTTCACGGACTCGGAAAGTCAATAAGTGCCCGACTCTGTTGCCATCAAACGCAAGACGACTGCTTTGGACTTTGCTTAATGACTAAACTACCCCTGATGTCAACAAAAATATTACGTAATATGTTAATATTGTTCATCATATCTCACAATTAATTGGATTACTTAATACACAAACCAACGTATTTTGAATATTTCATTTGCTTACTATTTTAAGAGGCCTTAAATTAAAATAGCAAAGTTGATATGTGATGAAATATATGCAACATTGAATGGTATCAGTATATTTTAAATGTCGTGTAATTAAAAATTTAAAAATCTATAAATTTAAAGTGGCGTATTAATTTACAATTATTAAAACTTTTTAGTTCGACATTATTGTAATTAATAAGTTTATACTATGTTTAAATGCTTAGATGTGAAAGCAATTAGTATATTGTGATATGAAGTCGGAGTGTTGGATATTAAATTCTTTTAGATATGTGTTACGAGACGAGTTAATTTATGTGTAAATATAAATATATATATTTTTTAAAAATTGGTAATAAAATATTTGACTATTAATTGAGTTATTTATTTTTTAAGCCAGCAAAGTTGAACGTGATAAGTATATTATATCGTTTGATTAACTATATCAAAACCTATATGGCTAGAGATTCGGATAAAAAAAAAACTATACAACTAGGATTTCAAACATATTTGGAAGGAGCTATAAATAATTTACTATGCATACTATAGCTTTATATCAAAGAAAATATTTATAATAATCAGAAAAGGTCGTGCGACCGTTAAAAACTTCTTCAGCTCGCGCGTATATGTATCATAATGATAAATTAAAGTAATAAGCGTTAATAATTTATTTGCGCGATAAGATCTAATATAAAAATAATTCGATGACGAAAGTAATATAAAATTTTAGAATAAGATAAATTAAACGCTCTTCAAAAAAAAATAAGATAAATTAAACGTGTTTTTTTCTCTGTGCTGCATCGATCAACATGATTTACCGTCATAATTATATTATATTTTATTATATGATCTTACTATGTAATTCATTTTATACGCTGATAAAATTCACGCAACACAATATGTCTCGAGATACGTACACAATGTACATCAGATCAGTGCATATATCTAAGTGTCAAAAGTAGGTCAGAAAATCATTTCCCTTATTACATTAATCACAAAACTAATATATAGCAACAAATGTTTTCAAACCAATCTCATTTTAGAAAATCGAATCTCAATATTTATTTATATTATATTCCTTTTCAAGAGAAGATCCTATGTTTATATATTAAAAAAAAACAAAAAAAAAAAAAAGGGCATTTGAGTAAATTCAAAGAAGACGCGGAGAGGATCGAAGAGTGTAGTCGCCAAGCGTTGTGACGCACGTTCGGATGCGAGTCCGAAAAAAGAACAACTAAATAAACGCACGACTCACATGGCCACACTGTTGTTAAGCTTCATTAGACACATATCGAGATGCACATGAACAGATCTCGGTGTACTTCAATGGACCCTAGTAACCATGTATCGAAAGAATGCGTTGGTTTATTTGTTTGCTTAACCAAACAGTTGACCGCGGTCAAATCGTGGCTTAACCATGGTTAAATAGACCCCAAAAAGTTACCGATGTTATTTCAGATGAGACGCACACGAGACTTGGATTAGACCAAACTCTCTCTCTCTCTCTCTCTCTCTTCCCCTGTTTCGATCTCTGAAGAAGTTGCAGAGCTTCGGCAAGGGAGCTTTCATGGTGCAAAGCCGAGCACCGATTTAGGGACGAACGGGCTCTGTTGTCACTGATTCCCCATCTCAGCTTCTTGTACTTGTAAGTCCCTCTTATTCAACTGTTGTTGTTTGAAGTGTTTGTCTTTGATTTCGCTTCGTTTGAGGCGTCAAGTTTGAGCTTTTTTTTTTGATGAATTCTGTTGATTGATTGGGTTTTGGTTCATTTTTGGTTCGGTTTCTGCTGGATCTACACGCAATTCCAATTGGGGTTTCGCGAATCGTTGTGTTTTTGATGTTTTGGGTTCTCCTCTCTCTCTCTCTCTATTGGTTCTGCTTTGTTTGCCCTTTTTGTTGTCGAAGAATTTGCTCTCAAAGCAGTGATTTTTGGGTGTTTTAGGCCTCGAATCGCCGTAAATTGACAATCTTTGCTTCGTATCATGCATGGTTTGATTGATCTTTTCTTGTCCTGTTTTTCATTTCATTTTCTCGATGAGATTTGGGGGGTTTCCGTGTTTGCTCTCATGTTGAATTAGCGTTTTGATTTAAAAAATCTGGAACTGATTGTGATGGTGATGATGATGATCTTGATCAGATATGGTCGTTTTGATTTGGGGTTTTTGTATGTGCTCTGCAGGGGAGAAAACTCAGAGTGTTTGGATTGTTTGATCTGGTAATCCGTGATGATGGGCATGTTTGAGGAGATGGGTTTTAGCGGGAATTTCGATTTCATGTCTTCGTTGCCTCCGGGGGACAACGTCGAAGTCGATGCGGTTCGCGAGGCGGAACCGGAGGCGACGGTGGAGGAGGATTACAGTGATGAGGAGATGGATGTTGATGAATTGGAGAGGAGGATGTGGAGGGACAGGATGCTGTTGAAGAGGCTTAAGGAGCAGAGTAAGGGGAAGGAGGGAGTGGACTCGGCGAAGCAGAGGCAGTCGCAGGAGCAGGCGCGGCGGAAGAAGATGTCGCGGGCGCAAGACGGGATCTTGAAATACATGTTGAAGATGATGGAGGTGTGCAAAGCTCAGGGTTTTGTGTATGGGATCATCCCCGAGAAGGGGAAGCCGGTGAGCGGCGCATCGGATAATCTTCGCGCCTGGTGGAAGGAGAAGGTTAGGTTTGATAGGAACGGTCCCGCGGCGATCGCAAAGTATCAGGCTGATCATGCCATCCCTGGTAGCAATGAGGACTGTAATTCAATGGGATCAACTCCTCATACTTTGCAGGAGCTTCAAGACACCACTCTCGGTTCCCTCTTATCGGCTTTGATGCAGCACTGTGATCCGCCGCAGAGGCGTTTCCCGTTGGAGAAGGGTGTTTCTCCGCCGTGGTGGCCTAATGGGAATGAGGAATGGTGGCCGCAACTTGGATTGCCCAAGGATCAAGGGCCTCCGCCTTATAAGAAGCCTCATGATCTTAAGAAGGCGTGGAAGGTTAGCGTCCTGACTGCGGTGATCAAGCATATGTCGCCCGATATTGCTAAGATTCGGAAGCTCGTGAGGCAGTCGAAGTGCTTGCAGGATAAGATGACGGCCAAGGAAAGCGCGACTTGGTTGGCCATCATCAACCAGGAAGAGACCTTATCGCGGAAGCTTCATCCGGAGAGTTGCCCTCCCATTTCTTCTGCGGGCGGAAGCGGGTGTTTCTCTAACAGCGATGCGAGCGAGTATGATGTTGAAGGGGTCGAAGATGATCCCAATGTCGAAATACTGGAGTGCAAGCCTAGGGACATCAATATGTTCAATGCAGTTATGGGAGCTAAGGAGAGAGTAATGTTGGTTCAGACACCACATCAGACCATCAAGGGAGAGATTGTGAATATGGATTTCATTAGTAGGAAGAGGAAGCTGAACGATGAGGCTCACGACGCGGTGATGGATCACAAGGTCTACACCTGCGAGTACCCGAGGTGCCCTTACAGCGATTACCATCTCGGGTTTCATGATAGGACTTCGAGGAACAATCATCAATTGACTTGCCCGCACCGAACCGTGCCTACTGGATTCGGGTTGTCGCATAATTTCCAGATCAATGAAGACAAACCCTCAGTCTTCTCAGTGCCATTTGCACAGCCAAAGCAAGTGGCACCGCAGCCTACTGCAACTGCAGCAGCTGCCCCGCCGACTTTCAATCTCTCTGGTCTAGGACTCCCCGAAGACGGGCAGAAGCTGATCGGCGATCTCATGTCGTACTACGACTCTAATCTCCAAAGGAATAATAACAAAGGATCTCATGCAGGAAATCTTACAATGATGGATGATTCAAACTCTGCACAACAGAAAGTCCAATTCGACGACTTCTTCAATCAAGGGGTTGGCATGGGAGGAAACCTATTCGAGGAGACTAATTTGGCCAACAACAATCGATCGATGTTCGGTAGAGAGGAAATCCATTTCGATCAGAACAATCCATTGCCGGAGACGAATCCTAGCGACATTACTGGTGACTATAATAGATTTGGATCTCCCTTTAACATGAACCCCATTGATTTCACTGAGGTGTTTAGTCGGGGAACCGTCGAGACGCTTGCCACCAAACATGACAACTCAATATGGTTTTAACATGGAGAGAGGGAGAAGGAATAAAGGGAGATGGTCTTGTTGAGTAGAATTTCCTTCAAGTAGGAAGTATAGTCTTCATCGTCGGTCGGGGGTTATGCATCGATGGTTGGTAGTAGGGACTTGAATTTTCTTCAAAAAAGGGCGGCGGCGGCGTGGCGGCGGCGTTGGTAAGAATACAAGGATAGGAGGAAATGTAGATGGGTTGGTGGATTTCATTGCAGGTTCAAAATTTAGCTGGGAAAGGAGAGAGTCAGTAGTACTTGATGAGATCCTGCATTAGAAAAGGTTATAGGCTTTTTATGTTGCCTTGAAAAAAAAAAAAAAAAACTTTCATGTCTTACTGTGTTAAAAATTGGACATATTATATGTGTAGTAGTTGTATGTAAGGTTCCTTGTTATGGCTGGTGTGTGTGTGTACCTTCATTTTTCTTTGTTGCTGCTCTGTTGTTCTCTACTTAGACATGTTCATGTCTCTCTTTATGTCATCTCATAGTCAGTTCTTTTCTTATATATATGTTTCCAAGCAATGTAGGGAGTACTATATTCTATTTCTCATGTACAAAGGAGTAGTAGGGTTGTTCTCATTTTGTTCTGGTTTATTTATCTTCTATATTTATCCATTCTTTGTTTTTTGGTTCTTTAAATGTCGTGCCCGCGGCGCGGTGCCAACATTGCTTGGAATTTTCAACTATAGAGTGAAAGAGTTTGATTTATGTAATATTTTAACTTAAAAAAGTTTGGTCTATGTAATCGATTTTAACTAATTGGAGAATAAGGTGTTTTTTATTGTTTCATTTCGTTTTTATTTTTTTATATATTCGTGGTTACTCAGGTGAGTTTTATTATTTCTACAAGACTTACTTTAGTAGCTCATTCAATTTTAACATAACAATTTTAACATAATGGAGAATTGAACTTGAGATCATGCGTTTAATTTCGAAAACTTGTTTTTACCATTATGTCAATCCGTCCAGATTCGCATCATTTCAAAAGTGAAGGAAATCTGTGATTCAATGGCTTTCCTTGTGACGAGGATGAGTCGGTCACGGGCATAGCTAGAGTTCGATATTGCACAGGTTTGGTACTTTTTTGGTGAGTCAAAAGAGGAAAAATGTTGAGTTTTAATTGGATGGTTGTGTGGTGGGTTGAGAGAGTTAAAATTTAAAGAGTTTAAGATGGTGACAGTATTAGGTGCCCACTTTTAGATATAATAATTGATAGGGAGGAACATAATCACATACAGTATAGTTTTGGTCAAATGGAAAATGATTAAATGACAAATTTATAGCGCACATTTTATTTTTTAATTATTTACGATGTTTTGTCACATGCAGAGCTCACGTCTTAAGAGACAAAAAAGATGATTGAAAAATAAAGTGTGCACCTTAAATGCGCTTTCAAAAGTGTGTTCTTTTATCATTTCTTGATCAAATTGATCAAATTGATAATCTACAATGTTATATCATTTCAATTGACATGTACATTAGAAATACCAAAATTAGATTAGCTTAGTTCAGCCTGAATTAATCTCACAAATTGAAGGAGCAACATTTAAATCCATAACAATTTTTTTTTTTTTTTTTTAATTTAGTGAGATTGAATCTATAACTTCTCTAAACCTTGTTCTTAACAAGTAACGTCTCATCCATTTCATCCGAGCTGCTTCGACAAACTTATTAATTGTTTAAGTAGCAAGGAAGTATGAATGTGTTTGAGCATATATTGGAGGATCTAATGAGAAAGAGATCGATGAAAGTGAGAAATAGTAGTATTCAAAGTTCGTGGGACCTGAGAAGCACTTGGATGGAATATAAGCATGTAAGCATCATCCATCTCAATCTCAGACGCCATATTTGAATTGTTCAAAGCTTTCTTCCAAACATATCGTCGTATTTGTTAGTAGAAAGAATAATTAAAGAAGAGAAACATTTACAAGCGTAATAGGCTTTTTTTCTAATAATTTTTTTTTTAAAAAGAACAAAAATAAATAAGTTTAAGAATCTTGCATTATTACGTGCCATTTTATGCTTACATATTAACCAAAATATGCACGTAACTTATGTTTTTAATCGACATTACATCCATTACGCTTAATTTTTTTTGTTACAAATTTGGTGAGAAGTTGTATTTATTATGGAAGTCGTATGGCCGTTCTCCTTCAACTTTATAAAAATACACTTGTACCGTCAAACAAAGTGTAAAAAATTTCAAAGCTCATGAGTGCGATAAGTTCTTGATGATTTTATGAGACTAAAATTAAGCTTTCACAGATAATTTTCTAATTGATCTATATTTTTATGTTAAAAGAATGCTTACATGTTACCTTAGCAGGAACATATACTAATCGTGCTTAAAATACGTCACAGACTTCTCGATGCGAAAAGCAACGGATGCTAACACGTGCGTATATTCGCGGCACCATAGTATGTTTTTCAAGTTTAACATGCTTGTTTAACATGCTTGTTTTGAAGGTGGGTGTCCTTGTCGTGAAGTGGGCAGTGCTGTTGCCACTTGTGAGGAAAAAGAAGCCACGAATGATCATCATCCACGAATAATCTTAATTTATTTTAATATATTAATTATAAAATTAAGTCTAGTTACAATCAAATAAATGCCGAGATAAAACTAATTGAATGACTTAATAATTTAATACGCAGTTTGAGAGTAAAAAATCATAGGTTAAAACTCCAAAGAAGACAAGTCATTTTCTTTTCTATCTAAAAAATAAATTTGAAGAATGCAATCATCTACATTTAATTATTTGAGTGAGCTACAAGTCATATAGCAAATAACAGTTAATTTGAGATTGATAGGTTGTTAAGAAGACTATAGGCTCATCACCCATGTGAATATATATGGGATGGTCAAATCATGCCACATTGTAACAAAATAACAAAAAATTAGCTTATTTGAAAAGCAATTCAAACTTAACTATATTAAACAAAAATTGAAACCTTAAAGGAAACTAAATCCCTCTCCACTATGTACTAATGGGTTTTATCTATTGTCATTTGTCACCAACCCCCACCACTTGAAAAAATTATCTAAACACATAGAGGAGCGGCGCTCGTGCGCATATAGTTCAATTTGCATAGCACTTAATTGTATTTTATTTTACACACACTGTAGTGCAAGAGTATATATATACTCTTTAAACTTGAAGTTTCTAACCAATGTGGAATTAAACATTTTAAAAAAAAAATGTCCAACATGAGGCTATATAGGAAGGGGCTTAGGCATGAGGGGAGGCGTAGTGTATTTTGGGGGTACTAATTTTGTAATTTTGTTTCCCACTTTTGTATTTCTCGGTCACCAAAATACGGGTTCAACTTAGTTGATTCGGTAGGACGGTGACATCACTCAAGGTCATTGTTTTATCATTGACAAGATCTTGTTGTGGGGGACGATATTTATTTCTTGTTTTACGAAACGACGCATTTTTCCCTTACTACATTAGTAGAAGTTTTTTTCAATTTTATTACGGGAAAACACACCATTTCTCGACTATGTAAATACAATACTTGTACATATTGGCTTGTTAGATAAAGTCTCATTCCTATAAAAAAAAAAAATCCATTTAATTTATTTTTAGTTGCACTTTCGACAAAGCCACGTGCTAGCAACAAAGACGTCGTTGTATACTTCTTGCTTTGTCAAATTCTAACTTAAATTTTACTATTTTGTCGAAGTTGATTGTTTATTTTAATATTTATTTATTTATTTATTTATTTTATTATTTTAAATGTCTTTTTAAGACTTAAGACAAAAGAAAATTTACGTAAGGGAGACTTGAGTTACGTCAGTTTTAACTAAAAGTCTCGAGCCTTAAATATAAAATTCCTTCAAACTTTTATTAATTAACGAGAGCTTTAATTGATCTCACTTAGTGATCATATTCGACTTAGAGCATAAATAATTAGTCGAAGCTCATTAAGGTTTCAAATATCGGAGGGCTTAGACAGAAAAAAGAAAAGAAAAGAAAAGAAAAGTTGAGTTTATGGTCAAGATTCTTTATGTTGGACTTCTTGAGTTTAATTTTATAAAATAATATTTTTCCTTAATTGAAAGTAGTTTAATTTGTTGAAAAAAATGGAGAAATATATTATTCTCAATAAAACTCTCCTAATCGAATTAAGCTATACGTTATATTTTGAGTTAAGCTAAGTTTACTTTGGTTTGGTAATTAATTTTACACCCTAAACTGCTAGATCTCTTATAATTTGTAATATCATTTAATTGTTAAGAAGTATCTCACTTTTATTATGTAAAAGTAATGGTAAGAAATTTATACATTTTCTAATTACTATACTAGTTAGTGTTTTTTTGTATCCATACCAATTAGTTTTAGTTTAATTAAGAATTTATTTTAGTTAGAGTACGTCATTCACTGTGTATCTATCATATATATAAAAGCACGAATCACAAATTTTTGAGTGGTAATGAAATTTACCTATTTGCCCATACTTTTTTTTTTTTTATCTCCAAATCAACTTTTTCTTTTGTATCCAAATCAAACTCTAACTCCTTATCAATCCACTACACGTTTTTTTTTTCATTATCTCCAAATCAATCATAAACTCATTCTCATCAATTCAATACACTTTTTTTTTAGGAAGTCCTAGCATGATTAGCTTGTTTTTTCATTCATATCTTATCTCAATCACATTAGAGAATATTGATAAGCTATAAATGGTACTTGTATTTCTAATTTTTAAATTTTAATGACAATTTTAGATTTTGTTAATAAATTCTTAGAAATTGATTCCATGAGCGGCGCAAAGCGAGGGAAATCGTAGAAGACGTCCTGAAACTAGTATATATATATATATATCTACCTATATATATATATATATTAAAAGCACGAATAACAAAAAATTATTTCATTACTTGAATTATCGTTTTTACCATTTAATTAATTAAATGGTCGATTTTCTTTTTAATAGTTTCTTTTAATATTTAACTTAACCAATTACCCACTAAATAGAATTTTAATTAAGGCACACAAATAGAATCTATATATAGAATTTTAATTAGCTATAATCTGCCGAAAAATTAATTAGTTATGTTTTTTATTTTATTTTTCTTTCCAATGATTGAGAAATTATAGTAAAGCAATAATTTATGTTCAAGTCAAACTCCTATCACTGATCAAACACCTATATATATATATCTACACAAATCGTGACACCAATTAACGCTTATATAGTAATGATCATTTTGATCTCCTTAACTCTCTCTCTCTCTCTCTCTCTCTCTCACACAGTGGAGTATGCATTGATGATTTATCATTATGAAATAAAAAATACTTTTTATATTGATAAGCACTCCAGTCTTTGTTTTTATATATTGTTTTGTTTCCTCATATTAGAACTTAATTTTTTTACGTACCTTCAAAAATTTTAAAAATATTTTATGAATAATATAAATATATTATTGTACGTAATTGAATTTATATATATATAATTAATTGAAATTAGGGCTTATTATCGTATACAAAGTGTCTATACAATCAACCCAAATGGTATAGTGCAGTGGCGAAAAAAATAGTACCAAAATTCTGACTTCGGGATATGTTATGAGTTCGATTCTTGGGGGCTACACTATATTCACTTGGTTTTCTCGAGTTATGGGGTTGAGACGCCTCAACGACTTCCAAGAGATTAGGCAAACTATAGTAAGGAAGGCTTAAAAAATGCTTAGACACCTTTAGTTATAAAAAAAAAAGTGTCCATAGCTCATAAGGTATTTATGGTATGTTCTTGATTCCAAGTTTTTGTGATAGATCTGTGTCTTAGGTGAGAAAAAAAAAAATGTTACAATGATACTTCAAAGTCGCAATGAATCCAAATGGAGATAATACTCTTTTTGCATCCACCAAAATTTGAATTATGATCTTTTACTTTCACATCATATACCAAATTATTAAATTATTCAATTAATTAGTCTCTACATATTATGCATTAAAAATTATGCCGCGCATCACCCATTTTTTGTAAGGTCCGCGCAACCTTATCTCGGTGTAACTTTGAAGTATGATTTCAGCGTCTTCCAACTCTCAAAAAATCATGGTCTTCATGGTCAGCGTTGATTTGGTTTTACTTTTTGACATCCATGCCAGCTCTTTTTCACTCTTGTTATTCACGACACGTGTGGTAATAGTCAAAGTCAAAAACGACCAAATATTCTTGACTCAAAATCATCTTTTTAACTTTAATTTTCTTTTCAACCGTTTTACTTCCCTAATGACACTTCAGTTGAAAAGATTTCCCCAATTTTGCCTTTTCCCGGGGAAAATGTTTGGTTGACACAAAGAGGGCGTACATATAGGGCGCACAGTCTATACGAAGCCCTTTTATATCCTATTTCGTAGGTCTCATACTTAAAAAAAGCGTCTCAGGGGCGCCACATGTATATCCTTTCCTATATATATATATAATGTTACTCAAAGAAATGTAAATTTTTGTTTGTTTTTCATTTGAAACTCAAAATTGCCTTAGATATCATATAATATATTTTAACAACATATGTAGCTTTTAACAAATATACTAATTAATTTAAGATCCTCCCCACTTATATGGTACTGCACGACTTGAAAAAAAGCCCAAAATAGTCAGATAGTTAAATAATTAAGATATCGAGTGGTTTAAACAAAAAAAAAAAATTTTGAGTACCAAAGCAATTTTTTTTTTTTTTTTTTTTTTTTTTTTTTTTTTTTTTGGAGTGTAATATTCTTTCAGTTATAGATAAGTTGTTCAATATTGACAGATCACAGAAGTTCTAAGAATTACTATTGACATACTATTAATAAGAACATGGCTTGCACCTTTTCATTTCAAATCATTGCATGTAATATAATGTACAAGTATTTCTTCTACCCCTTCATGTTAATTTCTTCTGATAGTCTAATTAAGTTGTTTCTCATCATTTGAATGAACACTACAAAATCTGATGAAAATTCTTAGCAATTTGTATGTACGGCTTCGCCAAAATCTAAAAGATTCATGATCTGCTTGTAATAATTTGATGGATTCAAAACCTGAAGAAGTAGAAGAAACTAATTAAGATCAGCCATAATAGTACATTAGTACTTGAATTGAAACCTTTTTAATTTAAGTACCTGTTCTTGGCTTAAGTCCTTCATTTTTATTTTTATTTTTTCAAAAGAACTTACCGATTTAAAATCGTAATTCTACTTGTTCGAGGTAAGACTAAGAGTTCTTCGGCTTCAACTTTCATGTTAGATGATCCCTTCTTCGATCTGCCTTCCGGGACTGCAACTTCGACAAGAAAAACTGCGTATACAGGACGATGATCAGAGAACCTTGACTCGCCGCGTATATAAGATAGTTGCTCAATTCCATCTCCGTGCCATAAAATCCGGTCGCACCTGCATTTTCATTGTTAATAACTAAATAATGTGGAGTGCAATTAGATAGTTTGATTCTAATTGTATTGCAAAACTTCATATGTACCAAGCAGGAGTTCTCCTTTTCTTCTTTGAATCAATGCTTTCTCCGGCGTAAACGTCTGAGTTGTTGGTGTATTTGTACGTCGGAGCAAAATATATCTTCCCTTCTTTCCAACCGTTGAATACGCGCCCAGCTTCTCTTTCAATCTTAAGCTGTTAAAGAGTAAATTTAGAGGCTAAATGAAATCACAACCAGTCACAAGAATCACAATGCAGTATGGAAAACCGTCAAATGCGATTTAGGGGCATTGATTACAACTTTAATTTTCATTCTAGCATTTTCAATGAACATTGTTTGAAAGAGAAGTGATAGATTGTAGTTTTGGAAAATCACGGCGAAAAATGTTAGAACAACACGCCAAATGAATGACTAGAAGCTGCAATGCAGCATATCCTGATCCTTTTACGCGACGTTACTTGGGGGTACCATTATTCGAGCAGTACTAATTATGTATCATGGCGAAGTTCAAAATGAAAGCTAATTAATTACCTGATCCTTTTCGAGTAGAGAATCCCAGTCATTATCCTGCAAGAGCCTTTGCGTCTCGGAGTAACTCAAAGCAATTCTGTAATTCAAGTCCCCTAACCATATGACGCGGCTGGTACATTTTTTCCCGCAAAAATGCGTGAAAAAAAAAAAAAGAAAGTAAGTCGGATTAACCGTGCAAAACACGTATATAAAATGCTTGCTAAATTTTGTTACAAACATTCACATAAACACATAGAGATTGAAGAAAAACTCACTCATGTCCTAGAATTCTTTCTGGCATCCTTCGACCGGGAACTTTACATATCCGCGGAAACTGAGTACTCTTCAGTATCTCTATGACATCGGAGTTTCTCCGAAGTTCATCCCCTTCTTTCTCCCCAGAAGCCAAATGGCTGCAGATGAAGCAGAAGCTTGTCTGGTACAGCGACATGCTAACAGAGATGCACCCCTGTCGACGAGTCAATAAGATTATATTCAACAAGGCATATCAAACCAATCCCACATGTTATAGTACATAGATAGTTAAGCATGAAAAAAATAAGATGATCATCATCAGTTGGTTTGAGTTTTATAAGCAAAACTTTGGTTTATTCATCGTTAAGTATGATAATCGGGAGCAGTACTTGCCTTGTTTCCGAGGCAGCCCATGATTCCGCGGCTAACGCATGAAACCCTTAAGTGGCCGATATGCTGGGCAAGCTCCTTCTTGATCCATATAGTCATGAAGATTCCTACCATTTGTTTGCACTTTACAAGGCTATACTTCACCTGACTGTTATTACTAGAGACATTGCTGATGCTGTCTATTCCCATGAAATTGCTTGCACTCTCTTCATCTTCGGACGAAGAATCGTCTTCGCCAACATACCCTTGTTGGCAGCTGAAACATGAGTCCCTAGAATTCTTCCTCTCCAAGTCAGGTGAGCAATTGCAACTCTTGAGCCGTCGTTTCTTCTCGGTCCTAAAACTCCTACCGACTGCCTTGAGTGAAGATTTTTGAAAGAATAGTAACCCCGGCTTCGAGTCTTTGGGGACAAAGGATTTTGTGCTGGAAGCCATGGAAGTGAAAGATAGAGAGTAGCCGGAATTACTACTAGTACTCCTCGGACTGTACCGCGAGTTGAGCCCCGATCGTTTGTTCAAGGCCTGGTTGATTAATGTTAACCATTTCACTGCAGGTTCATTGTCTTCTAAAACTAGCACATTTCCAGCATTCAATGGCACTATTTCCTGAAAACTGATTAGTAGATCGATTTAAATCATGTTCTAGAAAATTTACTCGGAAAACCGGTTTCTAAAAATTTTGCTACTAAGCAACTGGTTTTCAATGGTGAAGCAAAACATGTCCAATAGCAAGTTATATGAGCTAGATTGTATCAAAATTATATGAAAACAAGAGAGGGGGCGACCGCGTTTTAGGCCTTAAAATCATGTATATCGATCATGTATTTCAGTAGACAGGAAGAATCAGAGAAATAGAGTGAGCATACCCTAAAACATATATGTCACATTCTTCATCTACTGGAAGAAAATTGTTGAGATTGAGACCACTGTGAGGTGGTTTTCCTCCAACATTCCATGTCGCCACGAAAACTCTATAGAGGAATGGAAAAAACAAAATTGAATAATAAACACAACGCGAAAAGAACAATAAAAAGAAGAACAACATGAGCATAAGAGCAGATTACCGAAGCGTTTGAACTTCCGAAGCATTTGACATCAGTGACTCCTGCTCGCGGAAGCTCAAACTTCCAAGTCTAGAAATATTACTAGGTTCTGCAATTGCAAACAAAAGAGGGAGAAATGTTAAATAAGTTTAAGAAAACAAGAAGCTAAAAACCGAGGAATTGAAACCGAAACCAAACCCGTTTTACCCGAAAAACCTCGCAGCAACACTTGCGGCGCGGTAGAGAAACTCGAATTCCTCCTAAAAGTCTCTGTGAAACCATATGAAGATGTTAAAATTAAGAGAAGAACAACAACAAGAACAAGAACAATGAACTAAGAACAATAATAATGGCAGTAAAGCAACAAAGACTAACAAAGACTGTCAAATGAAATCGACAGTTCTCGGTTTTGATCGGTTTTGATCCTCGTCGCATTAGCCTAATCATTTGAAGTTGGCCACTTCTTCAATTGCCAAACTTATATACAAGGCAAAGATTAGTATCCATAGAGGAGGAGTGGTTGTAACTTAACTTCAACTAGTCAAGAAAACAAAATAGGGTCCAGTTCTTGCTGGCTGACACTGTTTAATAAACTTCTGTTACAATGTCCACATCAAGTTTTTACTTCACACAACACCATATAGTATATAGTCTGTACTTGTTAATTTTCCAAACACTGAAACAAATCAACAACTCAACAAAGGAACAATCTTTCTCTACTCTTCCATCTATCCATCAAAATCTTTTTTTTTTTTTTTGGAAAGCGAGCGCGGTGCCTCGAATGTTTCTATTAATAAAAAATAAATTACAACTCAGAGAAAATGCGTACTCTCGGACCCAGGCCACTATTGGACCTGGGGCCAATTGGGGCCAATTTCAATTTCTTACCAGAAGAGTTGAGTGAAGGTTCTTCGTCGTCGTTGGACGCCGGCGCCCCCTTGATCCTCTCCCTCGCCGTGAAGATTTTTCGGAAACAGGACTGAAATTAGAGAGTGGATAGAGAGGAACAATTGCAAAATGAGAACCAAATAATAATAATAATAATAATAATAATGAAATGCATTTGATTCTTGTTCTTTTTTCACACAAATTGAGAGTGGATAGAATGGAACAATTGCAAAATGAGAACCAAATAATAATAATAATAATAATGAAATGCATTTGATTCTTGTTCTTTTTTCACACAAATTGTCAAAAAAGAGAGAATATTCATTGCTTTGAATAGCAAATTACC
The DNA here is from genome assembly GCA_039657365.1 of Stephania yunnanensis. Lineage (NCBI taxonomy): Eukaryota > Viridiplantae > Streptophyta > Magnoliopsida > Ranunculales > Menispermaceae > Stephania > Stephania yunnanensis. The sequence goes on from JBBNAF010000046.1 coordinate 181,499, forward strand.
TTCTTTTTCATGTCTTCACTCCCAATTCTCATATCCAGAACAGAGCAATGCCCTGCTTTTCCTCTTTTAATGATCAAATTCAATTGTCTGGACAATCCAATTGAATCAATGAACCGCCAATCAAACAGTACCCTTTATGGATCTTCACCATTGCAATGTACCCATTAAAGGAAACCCTGAAATCTGAAACAGAGCACACAATTGATCAATTTAAAGAAGGCGAAACAGGGGAGTGACAATTGGATCGAATTGGATCGAATTGAATCGAATTGGGGAGAGATATTGGGATTTCTCGAGATGGGCGAGAATGGTCAACAGGGAGTTCATCTACCGAAACGTTGAAACCAAAAAAACAAAAAACAAAGGAGTGAATCTATGTATCAACTCACACGTTCTCCGCTCTAGGACTCTCCATTGACTCTGTTTTTTTTTTGGTAAGAAATGCAACTTTGCTCTGTTTTCTGGGCCTTAAGAAGGCTTGGGAAACCCCGTACTATGTTTGCATCTCCTTGGTTTGTTCCCAGAAATCAAATAAACAAACAAAACCCACAAAAAAAGTGGGCTTTTTGGAGAGATTGAAAGCAAAACAGAGGAAACCAAGATCTCTCCAAACGTCCCCACAAGCCGTCTCGATTGAAACCCAATAAAGCAAACGAATTCAATTGTGGGATACTGTTCTGATCTTGCTTGGACTACTTATTGTTTCTTTAATTGTTCGAGATTTTCGTCTCAAACTCGAAACAGAGCAACAAAAACAGAGCAAAACAGAGTTCCCGATATCAATGAGTCATGTTTAAGAGCATGTGGACCGTTGACCATTCTCATATTACCATTTCAAGGGCTCATGTTTATTTCTTTCTTATTTATATTGTCAAATGTATCGAGAGCTTTATCCCGACTAATTCTAAGCAACTTGAGAAATTAAAACAATACGGATACAACCTCTAATCAAAAGTTTTAAATTTTTGATTTTGAAGGGAAGATGCTAAAATAACACTCCAAAGTCACACTATAATAATGCAGCATATGAACTCAATGTAAAAAAAGTGTTAGACATGTAGATTTTGGTACATAACATACGTTTGTATCCTGAATGTTCGCATGAAAAATTATCGATTATGGCTTTAAATGTGACTTTAGGGTGTTATTACAACATTTTTCCTTTTTGAGAAAATTAATTTTAATTTTTTAATGTGATATTTTTGCACAATTAGAGTCACATGCCGTACTTAAATATCATTTACCAAAAATCGATTAGTCCAAATGTTATAGGACTCAATTCCCTTTAAAAGATGTCTCGAATTAAAATCTCGTGAATGAAAAAAACAAAAAAACAAAGTTGGAATGATCGCTTAGTGTTGAAGCATTAAAGTTGATGCAGTTAAGAATCGACACCACGTGAGAAATAAAAAAGGAAAAAAAAAAGTTTGTACTTATTTGAAAATGCTTGCAAACTTTAAAGTGTATCACATGGTTACATGGTTACCAACCATGTGAGGGTGTCAATATGGCAATACACTTTATTTTAACTAAAAGGGGGTTTATGAAGATTTGACAATATTGAGTTTGGAATTGTTTGCTTATATATATATTAGATTCTTCAAGTAAGGGAATGGAGAATAGATATTTGACAGGTTGTGAGATCACAAATGATGCTTGAAAAAAGGGATTTGTGTGACCCATGTTGGCATTTTTTTTTTCTTGTATTCAAAGGGGTATGTATACACATAACATGGGTTATGGCTACCCATCAAAGCTGATAAACTCTATGAGGAACAATGGGACATTTTTCTTCTCTTTGGTTTTTGATTTCTTTTATCTCTTTGTTTTGATTTTGATCATATCTACAAGTCATAACTATATTTTTTTTTGTTTTTGGTTTATCTAGTTAGAGAAGCAACTATGCTTATTTTACCAAAAAAAATAAAGCAACCATGTTATCGCTTTCACTCTCTGTATAATTGCAGTCATGGTAAAGTCTTTGAATAAATTATTAATAATGATAATAATAATAATAGTAATAATAAATTATTATTATTATTTTTTATTTTTTATATTAGTGAGTTTTTAGACGAGCCTCACTATTTTCATTACGCCCTGACATGATCGGTCTATGCATATCCTAATGGCCCGAGCGAAATTATCAAATCGAAAAATTTAAGGCGAGGTAGTACCCTTAACTTCACTCCACCCCGTCTTTACCTTTACCGTTATGACAATTCGATCGGATTTTTTTGTATTTAAATTATTTATAATATAGAAACGGATAATTGATGACTTGGTATTCACAATATAACTTATTGCAACAAAACTTGCTTTTTAAAAAATAATAATAATTATTTGACTTGTATAGATGTTCATTAATTAAACTAATTTGATAAGCATTCTATGATGCTTATTAAATCTTAGTACATTCCATCACATCACATCACATCACATATGTTGGCAATCATTCTAACTAACTTAATAACTTAATAGTGATTACTACCCATAGTCCTCTAATTAGCTTAATTGACTTATGGAACACACTTGAACTCCTAGAATATACAACCAACGGTGAGGTATCAACAATCGACGGTTGTAAGACAATCATGTATATCATCAACGGTTAGGATTGAAAGGCCTTCTTAATCTATCAATTGATGTGACATAAAACATTGTGGCCGGTGATGTGCCAATTGTACACTATATTGGTAGAATAATGTTCATATATCTTGACTTACTTTTTTGCCATCAATAGTTGTATTAGTGTTTACCTAAAAGGGTGAAACAATTTATTACGATCAAGATGATAAATATTAGATTTCAAAATGACAATAAATGAAACTAAAGTATATTAATTATATAATCATATAATTAATTGTTATAAATAACTCCGTATTTTATTTACAAAATATAAATTAATACTATAAAATAATTTATATTATTTAGAAAACTAAATTATGTGTGTCCATAAATCCTTACATGAAAATAACTCTATATTAATTTATAAAAATTAGCAAAAAATAAACACATGTAAATAAAAATACAATAAACGAATTAGATAATTATACATATACCTATCGCATCATCCATAATTGAGAAACAATGTTATTGCGAATATTCTTCATTTTTAGAGAAGTCTCTCTATAACTTAAAAAATAGTAGATTAGTAAAAACAAAATTAAAAATATGTAGGATAACTCACAACTCGAACACTACATTAAAAATATTTTTATAACATCTAAAAATATTTTTATACTCGACGTTGTTAAAACTTATTTAATATGTAATAAATATCTAACAAGATGGTCTATAATTAAGAAATTAATGTGTAATGATTTTTAATTTTAGTGAAATTATTTGTTTTATAATATTTAGTTAATTATTAATCACTATTTTTTTCACTAACAATATCAAGCTATATATATGTTAATTTTAAATTCAATAAGTTTTAATAACGTATTATATAACTGTTGGTCTAGCCTAAAAAATCTTGAAATGTTGGTTTCGCCTCTGCCAACTCTACCAGTTACTAATATTCAATTCACGGGGTTTGTTTAAGTATTTTTCGTATTTTGTTTCCACTAATTTGCAAGGGCATTAATTTATTAATACGGTAAAAATAAGGGTATACTCTGCGAGAAAAAATTCAAAATACGGATTCTCGGTTCAAACGATACTAAGAGTAGCATTTCAATTGGGAGCCTTACTTTTTGCCATCAATTGTTGTATTAGTGTTTATCTAAAAGGGGGCAACAATTTATTACCATGAAGATAATAAATATTAGATTTGAAGGACGTTTGAAACAAAAACTTGACATCATACACATGTGATGAGGCAAAATTAGGGGTGGGCAAATCGCGGTATGAAGGTAAACGTATTTCATTTAAGTCTACAAATGTCAATCAACAAAAAAATACGTTCATACATAAAATAATCTACTAAAAACTCATAAAACTTAATCAAAATTACGAGTCTAATTTTCATTTAAAAAATTAAAACAATATAATAACGCTTCAACTCTATTTCATTCAATTGCAAGTTTTGAAGTGATTTTGCGATTAAGTAAATTAATCATAATTTTTTATGAATAAAAATTACTACCAAACCTTTTGTATAAGAAACCAAACAAATCAAATCAAGCATTTTGAATAGTATGTGCTGCTTCACGGAGACCGCTGCCCACCGTTATGGGCACCAACCTTTGCTATAGAGTACACCAACCACGTACATCTTGGATGACTCTAGGTGACAGCAATGCAGTTGATGGCATTGAAAGTGAGAATGGTTTTATTAGCCAGGCAAGATAAGTACTATGAATGATGTGACTTTAGCCTTAAAAGCACTCTTGGATTGTACTTTTTAACACATGGCCCATGTCCTAATTTTTCACCATTAGTGCAAGTGTCGATTGAGGGTTGCTCCCATTTGAAAACTTGATACCATTTGATTGTTGAAGTGAAGTGATTTGAGTTTCTTTTTTTTGGTTTTGGAGGTGATTGAGTTGTTACTATTGTTAGTTTGATGCATGCACTTACTAAAGTTTCCACTACAAAATGGTTGTTGATATTTTCTCAACTTATATACATTGAGGTGCATACGCATGGATCACGATGTTTTTTGAAAAGATCTTGACTGTTACGTGGCAAATGTATGTCTCAAAAAAGTATGTTCATCTTATTGAAAAATGTTGCGTGGCTCCGGGTAGGACAAGCATGTGCAACACGCACTATTCCAGTCAAAGTGTATTGTGGGCAGACGATGAGTGCGTGTTGCACCTGAGTGCCCTACTTGGGCACCATTGTGTCCGCTGGGACAACCATCGTTGCTATCATTTGTTCTAGGTGAGCTACCCTCTCACTTAGATCACTTGTTGCTCGGGTCGTCATCATCTCCACAACGGGGCTCTGATACCAATTGTCACGGGGCTAATAAGAGGGGTTTTTCTTAAGAAATTTTTCTCGCTCAATCGAACCGTGGTGTCTAAGGGTCACCTTAGTTCAGCACAACCAATACTCAAATACAATGAACAACAAGCAATAGCAACAAGGGAACGCTTTACTAGCTCGATCTCAATTGGGAATACAACACTGTAACTATATTCTTTCCAAGCCTAGAGCCTCTGACTTTATAGACCAGCCAACAAGTAGTTACATAACCAACTAGGACACCTGTCATGTGTACATCGATCATAAACCAAGTAAAACCCCACTTCCTTTGTGGTCAAGACAGTTACCCAACTGTCTTGCTCCCTTGTTGCCACATCGTTCACTACAGGGTCAATTGCAACATGTTCCATGTATTCGGGACTTTTTGGACGTGCCTTGATCATGGCCCCTGCCCATGATCAAGGTAGTTAATTTCTCAACCGCTTGGAACCCTTTGACTTGGTCATCCACGCCTCAAAGGGACGTGGCCCATGTTTCTCTAAGGGACATGGACCGCTCGGTGGTGCCTGGCTGCGCCCAGGCACCTCGGGTGCTAGCCGGGGCTCGGTCGAGTCCCACCGGCTCGATCGGGGTGACCGGACCATGGGTCGGAGGGTCTTGCCTTGGCATGGTGCCTAAAACATGCTTGAGGGTCCTCCTTGCTTCTTTGCCCATGGCGCCCCTGGAAGAGAACACACATCTCCCTATAGTAGATGTTAAGTCGTTTCCTCAGCTCCAATAGGAAACATCCCAAAATGAGACCAAACGTGCTTTGACTTGGTCAACGCCCAAGTCAAGATTTGTCAACCCTTGCCAAGGTATGCCTTGCTCGTGCCAAGGCGTGACCTTGCTCGTGCCAAAGGAATCTGCCAAGGTATCGCCTTGCTCGTGCCAAGACGCGGCCTTGCTCGTGCCAAGGCGTGACCTTGCTCGTGCTAAGGTATCGCTCGTGCCTGTGCTAAAGCGCGTGCCAAGGCCTGTCCATGCTTGCGCCAAAGCGCCCTGCCTTGGCGCGCCCGTGCCTGCGCCAAGGCGCGTGTCAAGGTCCGCCCGTGCCTGCGCCAAGGCGCCACTGTGCTCCCCGCCTAGGCGCGCACCAAGGCGCGACTTTGTCCACGCCCATACAAGTTGTTTCGTCTATGTCGCATACGATTTTCGCATCCGCATGCGCGAGCCTCCGTGAACCATCTGTGGTGCACCATGCATCTAACAACTAACTCCCATAGAACCTTCCGAATCCACCAAAACTCGATATTGCTAGATTTTTTCTTTGCCTAGCCAGCTTACTGTGATTACCTTATTGAGGGGCTGAGAGCAGGCATTCTAACTAACTTAATAACTTAATAGTGATTACTACCCATAGAATATACAACCAACAGTGAGGTATCAACAATCGACGGTTGTAAGACAATCATGTATATCATCAACGGTTAGGATTGAAAGGCCTTCTTAATCCATCACTTGATGTGACATAAAACCGTGTGGCCGGTGATGTGCAAATTGTACACAATATCGGTAGAATAATGCTCATATATCTTGACTTACTTTTTTGTCATCAATAGTTGTATTAGTGTTTCGGACCTAAAAGGGTGAAGATAATAAATATTAGATTTCAATGATGTTTGAAACTAAAGCTTGACATCATACACATATGATGGTGCGATATTTAGAGTGGGTAAATTACGATTTGGAGGAAAAATTAAAATTAGTCACCAACAAATTAAATGAAGGTTTATGATTTAGTCGTTTTATAAATTATCACCAAATCATAAATCTTTAAAATCGCAACCAAACCGATCGTAGTTTGTGCAATTTAGTCGATTTGATTTTACGATTTTTTTGCAATATATTTTAAAATAATAATAAATGCGACATATTTCATTTAAGTCCACGTATGTCAATTAACAAAAAAAAACGTTCATACATAAAATAATTCACTAAAAACATACGGAACTCAATCAAAATTATGAGTTTAATTTCATTTCGAAAATTAAAACAATATAATAATGTTTCAACTCTATTTCATTCAATTGCGAGTTTTGAGGTGATTTTGCGATTTGATAAATTAAACATAATTTTTTATAAATAAAAATTACCACCAAACTTTTTGTATAAGCCAAACAAATCAAATCAAATCAAGCATTTTGAATAGTTTATGCGGCTTCGTGGAGACCGCTGCCCACCCTTATGGGGCACCAACCTTGCTACACAGGACCACGTGTATCTTGGATGACTCTAGGTGACAGCAATGCAGTTGATGGGGATATTGAAAGTGAGAATGGTTTTATTAGCAGGCAAGATAAGTACTATGAATGATGTGACTTTGGCCTTAAGAGCACTCTTGGATTGTACTTTTTAACACATGGCCCATGTCCTAATTTATTTTTCACCATTAGTGCAAGTGTCGATTGAGGGTTGCTCCATGTTGAAGACTTGATACCATTTGATTGTTGAAGTGAAGTGATTTGAGTTTCTTTCTTGTTTTTTGGATTCGGAAGTGATTGAGTTGTTACCATTGATAGTTTGATGCATGCACTTACTAAGTTTCAACTACAAAATGGTTGTTGATATTTTCTCAACTTATATACATTGAGGTGCGTACAAACGGATCACGATGTATTTTGAAAAGATAGACTGTTAGGTTGCAAATGTATGTCTCAAAAAATATGTTTCATCTTATTGGAAAATGTTGCGTGGCTCCAGGTAGGACAGACGGGTGCAACACGCACTCCTCCAGTCAAGGTGTATTGTGGGCGAATGATGAATGCGTGTTGCACTTAAGTGCCCTACCTAGGTACCCTAGCATTCTCCAATCTTTTATTCCTCATGGAAAAAATGGTTTACACTTGGTATGACATTTGAAGTATTAGAAACCAATATTCACAACATAAGAAAATTTCTTGGTAGCACAAGCCTTAATTCGTGACTAAATTGAGCTCAACATGTTTGATCTCGATCGTCCTTATAAGCTAGCAGCCTTCCTCCAAACAACTCAATAGAGCTATAACAAAATCGACTAATTTGGAAAGTTTCTAAAACATTACCATATTCCTCATAAATTCCCCTAATGTATCGAGAAATGAAATAAAAACCACTACTCAACCAATTTTATTTCATTTTTTCGCGTCGAGCATGAAGCTGGGTATTGACATTTTCGCTATATGGGGCGAGCTTACACCTACTCCATCCTTAAGAGCGTCGCCCTCACAATTTCGCACTATATGAATTGCATTCTCAATTGAAACTGAACCAAAACTTTTTTTTTTCTTTTTCGCAATGAATTCTCAAATTTAATTCGAGTGCAAACTGCATTCTCAATTAAAACTGAACCAAAACTTTTTTTTTCTTTTCTCGCAACGAATTCTCAAATTTAATTCGAGTGCAAACATAACTTTATTTGGTTGGAACGATTTTTATTTTTATTTTTATAAGAAAGAAACCACAACTTGCTCACTACCAGGAACCACTTATTCAAGTAACTTTACACCAAATCAGCGAGCCATCTAACGCAAACACAAACAATACTAACTAAACACAACAAGATCAATAACAAAACAACCCAACGATACCAATGCTCCACCACACAAGTTCAAAGTTCATTCAAATATACGCCGCCGCCGCGGCGGACGCCACGGAGGCGGCCTGAATCCGCCGACTCGCCTCCACCGGAAACCCGAACCCGCCCCGCTGCTGGTGGTCCGAGCCCAGACCCCTCAACGGGTGCGGGTGCGGACCGACATTCACTGCCTTCTCGCACCTACAACTCATTAACAACCCATTCACACTCTTCTTTCTCACATTCCCCTGACTACTACCACTACTCCCTCTATAATTCCTCCCCCCACCACCATTCCCAAACCTCAACTCCTCGTACTCCGATGCCGACACCGACATGTTCGTAACGCTAGCCCGATCAAACCCCTCCGCCGTCGCCACGCTCCACTCGATACTCGCCTCGCTAGGCTCATAACAGTACTCGGTAGGCGCCGCGGTAGTAGTAGCAGTAGTAGTATTAGTAGTAGTAGTAGTGTCATCTAAACTATGTCGAAAATTGAACAATCCATTCGCTCCATGCCTCGTCGTTCTGCTCTCTAGAAACTCGACGTCTCGTCGAGAGAATCCCTGGTTTTGTACATTGGGTAGGTTGTAGATTGAGTAGAGAAGCTCTCGATCTCAAAAAGATCTGAACTTGCATCGCTCACCAAGTCATCTTCAATAGGGGGCCTTGTTCTTGGTGAGTAATTGAAGTGTGAGTTTTGAGTCATTTCGCCAACCGGGTCTTCATCTGACGGTCTGAACACTTCTAGGGATTCTCGCGGGGGTTCTTCTAAGAGATGTGATCCTAGTTTTCCGTTATTACCGTTGTTGTTAGGAGGGTTTAGAATTGGAAATGAGAACCCAGTAGTGCTTTCATTGAATGATCTGGTTGAGGAAGATGAGACTACCCGGTGCCCGACGCCGCCGATGTCCGCGGCGGCGAAGCGGGCGTCGGGGGAGAAGGATCGAGACTTGGATTTCGCTTTTGAGTGGTCAATTTCTCCCAAACTAAGTACCAATTGATCAGGACATGGACTGCATGGAATTGGACTAGGCTCCCCTGTTTTTGGCCTCTGTTTTCTGGGTTCTGAAACAGAGAACTTTTCTTCAACTTGGACAGATTTCTTGCCTGAACAAGGGCATTTGCGGCGAAAGAACCAAGACCCACCTTTTTTCTTCTCCTCCAATTGAATGTTTCGGATCGAAATCGCCATTGATCCAGGCGGATTGGAGAGCAGACCAGACTGGCTGTTCCAGCTAGCCTCCGACGAGGCGGTCGGCGTCGCGTGGAACGATCTAGCCCTGTAGTTTCTGGCGTAACTCGACGAAGACGACGACGAATACCGCCTAATTGGTTCGAAGTTGTCTGCATTTCTGTCCAGATTGGGGGGCTCTGGAGGATTGACATTGACACTCACACAAGTGGTGTTGCTCTGTTTCTGGTCTTGGCCTTCATTGAAGTACTTCTGGGCATCAAAGATGCTGATTTCATTCTCTTCAGAGAGCTGTTTGGGAAGTGGGGTTTGAAGAATCAGTGGTGGTTTTGGGTCTTCTGAGGAGAGATAGGTGGAGAAAGAGGGGTCTCTGTTTTGGGGTTTTAGGGGAAAGCAGAGTATGTGAGTGGAGGTTGGTCTCCATCCAAAATGGGTCTTCTAGGGAGCCTGGTATTAGCAGTCACAGTGAATCTCTCCATGACTTTGTTGAAGAAACAGAGCAGAAACAGAGGAATCACTGAAATTCTCTGCTCTTCACCTCTCTCTATATAATGAGTAGAGTGAGAGTCCCTTTCTTACTACTGTGAGTCTGTGAAGGTGTATTAAGTAGTGTTGGTTGAAATCTATTAAGACATTACTGTTCATCTGAATTGACATTTCATGATTTGAAATGTTTGAATTGGAAAAGAAAAGCATTCTTCCATCACTATCACACCACAAAATTATTTCACAAAACTTTGACTCCTAATAATTGGAGGATATAAAAATGGAGGTAAGATAACTCGAAATGCATTAAACGATAAATTCAAAAGATTATCAAAACGCAATATTTATTACGTTAAATTGAGCTTAATAGAGGGTTTTTGATTCATGTAGTTGAACTCGATTAATTTAAAGGGTAATGCTAGATGGACTCAAAAAGTTCGGACTCAAACAATCAAAAAGACATAAAGATTCTTAATTAAAATTCATTATTAGTGTTTGGGGGTAGAGGGTAATTAAGTCTTTTACTTAAGAAGATATCTTAAATTGTTAACAAAACGATCTTTGAGTCTGGACTCAAAGAGTCCAAACAGATTTTTTCTAATTTAAAATTAAGACTTTGATATAATTGTTGCGCCAATGGTTAATTGATATGCTTCTTTTTTAGTTTATGTAATTGGAGTTCATTTTATTATGTTTTGTTTTCATATTTTTATGATCAAAAGTGTCTAAATCTTTTTTTATTATGAAATGTTAGAATGATCGTAGGGAAGTCACATCAAGCTCTTAAGTAGTTCACGAATTTTGTAGCATAACGCGCATATTGAGACCACATGGATGTGACTTCGCGTGTGATTTCTCTGTTTTCTTTTTCCAAGTCAATCCTACTTAAACTCTAGTATCATTTTCTTAAAATAAACAAAAAATCTGTTTGGACTCTTTGAGTCGGACTCAAAAAAATTTTTGTTAACAATTTAAGATATTTACTTAAGTAAAAGACATAATTACTTTTTACCCTCAAAACACTAATAATGAATTTTAATTAAGGGTCTTTATGTCTTTTTGGTTGTTTGAGTCTAGACTTTTTGAGTCCATCTAGCATTACCTTAAAAGAAAATACTAAAATGACAACAACAACAACAATGTCAAATCTCAAGATACATTGATTGGTATGAGCCATCTTCATGTAGCCTCAACTCACGTGTTATATATTAAAATTTATGTATGCTCTCATCTTAAATTGCACGTGTATGACTTCATGTGTGACGTTTAGTCTTGTTGTAGTCAATATAGCACTTCTCTTATTAAAATTTACAGAAAGAGAAGTCATGCTGTGACCAGATCTTGCTTGACTATTGAAACATCCTTTTTTTTTTTTTTTTTTTTTTTTTAATGGGTGGACAATGGACATGAATCTGACACAGTGGAATGTGCAGAGAGAGAGCAGTGACAGCACAGTATGGGATATCTTATGTTCAGTTAAACAAACAAACATATGGTATATATATATATATATATACATATAGCTAGGTAAGGTTGGGAATGGTAATCTTAAATAGAAATTCTCCCACACAGTGCAAGGAGGAGGAGCCCACATTAATCTAGCAGTGACAAGAAACACAGCTGTGTCAATGTATACACAAGAGTCCAAATTTGCATGAAAATTAATGTCTTTCAACTCATTGACATCAACTCACTAAATGATTAATTAGAACTTTAATCTACCCGTTTTTAGTCTTCATTAATATTAGTAACTCACTAAATGATAAGATCTTTAATCTACCTATTATTAGTTTGTGCCTGATACTTAAAAGAAAAAAGTAGAAAGCATGCATGCACCAATAATTATGCAATTTGTTTCCCATAAACAAATCCCTCTAATCATTGATATGAAATGCATCATTAAAATAAGTTAAAAATTGTATTATTGAAATAAAACATTAATTTTTTATTCTATAAAATATTTCAAAAAATCTATTTAGACTCTTTGAGTCCAGACTTTAACAGCTTTTACTAATAATTTAATTTACCTAATTAAATGAAAAGACATAATTACCTTCACTCCAGCAACAATAACATATTTACCTCTTCCACCATATAAAGAGTATTTATGTCTTTCTTGTTATTTGAGTCCGGACTCATTGAGTCCACTTAGCACTACCGAAAATATTTATGGACGTGGTTTCTTTAAAAGAAAATTGAAAATTGTAGAACTCGGTGCAGATTTTACATTAGTACTTATATATATCCCCAACTTTAATTACTTTTCATTGGTTTTTAGTTCTGAAATACGTTATATTATTTGGAGAGAGATTTACACTTATTAATTGCATTTTTCATTATAAAATCTTTATCGATTGATGTATTTTATCTACACATATATCTCTAATAGTTATGATTTGTTTAATTTCGATCCTCCAAACAAATATCCCTCTCATCATTGAAATGCATTTTTATTCTAAAAAAAATGTTAATTTATAGATGTGGCTTCTTATAAAAAAATAAAAATTGTAGAACTATATATACATATATATATATTTAATGTCCCCAGCTTTAATTACTCTTTATTAGGATAACCTAGGCGGGTTTTTACTTATGAAAGACACTATATTATTTTGAGAGAGATTTACATTTATTTACAGTTTTTATTATGAAAACTTTATCGACTGATGTATTTCTATCTACTCATCTCAATTTGTTTCGATACCATAAACAAACATCCCTCTAATCATTGAAATGCATTTTCATTCTAAAAAAATGTTTATAAATTGATGTGGTTTCTTTTAAAAAATAAAAATTGTAGAACTGCATGTGTGTATATGTATATATATTAGCCCCCAACTTTATTACTCACTCTATATATTAGCATAACCTACATGGGTATTTAGTTCTATACCACGCTATATATATTATTAGGAGGGAGATTTACACTTACATTTTTCATCATAAAATCTTTAATTATCGACTGATGCATTTCTGTCTACGCATCCCTAATATATAGTTATCCGATTTGTTTCAATATCATAAACAAATATCCCTCTAATCATTGAAATGCATTTTTATTCTTAAAAAAAAATGTTTAATTTACAGATTTAGTTAAAAAATGTATATAGAACTGCATGCATGTATTTATATATTTTTGCATGGATGGGACTCAATATAGATTCATCAATCCTTAAAAGAAAAATCAAAAGTATGGTGGTGTGTGACCCGACAAGAAGCCTATAATGGGAAGGGAACAGAAGGCTCAAGGATTTGGTCAATTATTACATCGGTTCCCACATTATTATTAATATTATATCTGATCTAGTGAATTGGTACAACAACAACAACAAATTAACAACCATGCATGTCCTTGAACCTCAACCACACATTCCTCTTGCATCCCTCCAACTTCCACCTCTGTCAAACCTCCCTCAACTCTTCTTCTCCACATGATCTGTCGGCGCAATGCCGTCATCCAACAACTCTCTTTCGATCTCATCTCGATCTATTGCGCGCGCGCGGGCCCTCACCATGCATCCATCTATATATGCATCCATGCATGCAACCAGCTAGCTTGTGTTGCTTTTTTTAGTTACCAACACTTCTTGACTATCTATAAACTGATCTGATATGCCTTAATGCATCCTGTCTATGTGATTCCAATCTGTTCCAACATAATTAAGATGTTTGTCCTTTTTTTATTCATATATATATATATATATATATATATATATATATATATATATATATATATAACGTAAGTAGAAATGAAGATGTGTGGTAAAATTCGTAAAGATAGAAATAAGAAATATATAAATTTAAAGATAAGTAATGAGTAGCATCAATTGATACAAAAATTATGGAAGGGTGGTTGCGGTGGTTTTGTCACCCGCAAAGACGACCTACAAATGCGCCAACTAGAAAACTTGACTCAATAGAAACGGTAAAAATTCGACGAGGTAGGGGAAGACCAAAGTTAAGATGAGACGCATTAATTATGAAAAAATTGAATGGTTTGAAAAGCTCACCATCAATTGCACTTAATTGATCATAATAGAAAAGTTTGATCCATGTAGCTGACTCCAATTAATTTGGGACTAAGGCTATGTTATATATATATATATATAGTAAAATTCTCTTGTTAACAGGAAGAGTTTGATAGTACTACTGCTAATTTAATCTAGTTTTGCTAAGGTAAATTGTACATATATCCAATCCAAAGCCCCCTATATAAACAGACAAAACCAACATTAATTAGCTGTTCTTCTTAACTGGAAATGGTGATGTTGATATGTATGTATAGAGTGTCAATATTATTGGCATTTCAAGGTGGGTCATTACAGTTAAATAACTTAAATTCTCCCGGCAGTGCAGCACATGCGAGTGTGAGCCCGTGGGTCTCCATTATCACCAATATTATCATTAACTTAACTACTTTCAACTCATAAGTGTAAGATTTTAACTTAAAAAACCTCGATGGTAGTATTTCATTTAATTGTTGTTGAACACTTACTAAAAGTTAATTTGTTCTTATTTGGGATGCATGTTTCAATCAAAATACTTCCACCTTGGTTAATGTTTGGGATGTACAGGTGCTCTAAAATATAGCCTCACATTTGATTTCTCCCTAAATAATATTGTGAAACTTTAGAGTAAAACTCAATACTTGTGAGTTGAAGGTGACTAATTAAGGTGCATAAAGTATCAATACTAGGCCCCAAGATAAAATGAAATCTTCTAAGTAAAATCTCACTCATGCCCAATACGACACCAATTAATTTGAGACTACATTATTATTGTTAATAATATATTGTTGCTCCTAGACTTCCTCCCCTTTCGTCCCGACTTGATTTTTTGATTCTGTTATTAAATACCAAGTTGATGTCATTTTAGGAAAACTAATTACCTATTGTAAAATGTTGAAAATCAAATATTAAATGTCAATAGTCAAGTATAGGGGAAACAGATAAGACCAGACCAACATTGATGAGAATTTCTAAGGCTCTTCTTCATCCATGCATCAGATCATCCAATATCTCCATCTCATCATCACCATCCCTTCCCTGTCCTTATCCACGTGACACCCTCCAATTAAGTTGATTGATTTCACTTAATTTCATGTTGGATTTCAAACCATACATGTAGAGTAGTTCTTTAAAATTCAAATTGAAGCTTCTTTAATTATGCGCGTGTCTAATTAATGTCTTATCAATTAGAGCACAAAATACATAAAGTGTCTTCAAGATTTCATTTATGAGGTTGTAAATGTGAAGCAAATAAAACTGGGTCCTATTCTATCAATTGTTTGTCATTTTGGCCCTTAAAAAGCTTGGTTGATTGATGAGACACAAAGCACGCCAAATTCACTACAGTGTTTTGGTGTTTATCGTTATTAGTTGGTATGTGGCCTTTTATATATAAGTTAGTTGATTTTTATTTTTATTTTTTTTTATTTTTTTGACTCTTTAACACATATTCCAAATTGGGCATTGAAGGGATTGGGCCATGCTTTGTCATTCTTGCACTCTTCCAACACCAAAATGATCAAGTGGTTGAGAATGTGAATCGTTTCTTCTATGTTATATGGTGATGATAAAAAGGAAGTAATCTATCAAGAGTTTCTACAAACTAAAATAGAAAATCTTATAAAACAACAATTAATTATTATTTTTATTGTGTTTAATTAGTGATTGTGAATGCTACACGCTAATGAGATAATGTGAGATGAGTATGCTTATTAGAATGGTGATTGGTGGTGAAGATGGACTGTTTTATGGGGAGTTTGGGAAAAGAATTGATATGTGAGAGTTAAATATGTCATGAACAAAGTTATATTTTTGGGGTTTTGGTGTTACCAAAATTATTGTTATGGTCATTTTATAAATATGGACTATTTTATAGAGTGTTTGGCTCAATTTGGTGAAAAATCGGATAAAAAACGAGCATTGAAAGTCAAAGCACATAAAAATAGGGATTTTGAAAATTAATAAATAAAAAAAAAATTAACTGAAATTTATATATAAATATAAAAAACAAATTAATGAAATCAAGTTTCATTTATAAACGTTCAACAAACATAACGTTTCATTTTTTGTTCCCTAAATCTTTTAATTCGGTCTTTCACTCCGTGAGCTTACCGATGTTCGATTCTCACCGATTTCTTTCCGCAAAATTGTAGAGCATCACAGATGGTCATTCGTGCTAAGTTTATGCGAAATGGAAACGAGGTATTCGACCCACAATTTGATAAATATTCAATTAGGGTATTTTCCTCATTTAATTTGAATTTTCGTGATTCTCGATTTCTTTCGCAAGGATCTTAATAGAAATTTGTGGAATTTGTTGTGAATTAAATTGACTCAGTTGATAACTATTTTGAAGATATTTTTATAGTTGATAACTGATTTACATTGGGATTTTAGATAAATTGGATTATTGGTATTTGTCCAAATCGACTCCATGGTCTGTGAAAATATTTTAAATGTGGTATTGAGCAATTTTATGGTATTTAGTGTTGAGTTGTGATGATATAATTGCAAAAATGTTGATTTGGAGAAGTTTAGAGTTCTAAATTAATAAATTTTGCCTATTCAAAAGAATGGATTGAAAAATTCATAACTTCTCCGTTTATGATCCGATTTGAGTGTTTTTGGAGTTTATGTAAAGGATGACATGAATACTACAACTTTGCTTTTTGGTCATCATAACAAATATTGAGGTTTTCAAGGTTAAAAAGTTAATCCCTAGGTGGCTAGTTGATAGCACTTTGAAATTATTATAAAGTATTATATTTATAAATAGTTCTCAAGCGTACTTTATTCACAGTTTTTATGTGGTCTCACGATTCGAATTCAAATGGGACTAGTTTAGGTGTTTTAATCAATGAGTATTAAATTCAAGTTGATAATAATCAATCTATTTTAGGTTCTTGGTCGACGGGGAAAGATGTTTGGATTATGAGAGTTGTGTAAGTCGATATAAAGTTAATAAAGCTCGGTACAGGTAAATGAGACTCAATTACATTTATCATTTATATATATATCGTAGTATATCTAGTTCACGTAGTTATGGACTGGAATGGGAACACTGCACGGTGACAATCATAGTATACTAAAAATAAATGAGGAGATGAGTAGACTTATGTTTTTGGGTATGAGTCGACGCGACGGGTGACCAAGGATAGAACTTGTCCCTGTGATGACAGGTGGTAGTTAGGCCATGTCTTTCATATATCCTCATACGACTATCGACCGATATATATATACTCATTGTCCTAAGAGTGCGGAGGCTCAATTATTCTTGAATACACTGACAAAATCACACATTCGACTAGTGTGTGGATTTCGAGTAGTAGTATTTTTGGACAACTGATAGAAGAATCTTGTATATCTAAATGCAATTAAAGTCGTTTGTGCAGTGGCTATTGAACTATGGCTTTACATATGTTTATCTATTGTTTATATTATTTATTATGCCCTGATAAATATTTTTTGATTCATATTGTTATTCATATTCCTTGATTATTAGATAGACTCTTGATATTGTAATTATGAGTTACTTACCGAGCAAGTTGGAGCGCTCATCCTAATTAATATTTCAGGAATACCGACGTGTGCTTTGACTCAGGAACGGAGAAGATTAGGAGTCTATAGTCATATTTATAGTGAATTGATTTCTCTTTTATCTTATATATTTGAATTGAAATACATTTTGTATTAATACATGGTTTGGGGTTGTTTCGTAAACTGAGGTTGATACCGATTTTGGACTTTGAATAGTATAGTTTAGTATATCGTTTGTATTATCAAAAAAGTTTTAATTTTGTTGCGTTTTCAATTGTTTATTCGATACACGATATATTGTATTGTGATTATTAAGTATGAATGACGACTGTATTGTTACGCTAATTGAGTCCGACTGGTGTATCGATACTTAATTAGGGTTTCAGGCCGAACATTTTCTTAATCGGAGTAGGGGATGTTAAATTTGGTATCGAGCCTGGTCAGAACCTTAAATTCATTTTTGAATTTTTTTAAAATAAGTGATAACTTTGATATAATTTGGAATGAATGCCAAGATGTATAGAGCTTGGTTTCACTATTTCAAGATTTGTTAAAATCAAAGAATAACTCTGATACAATTAGTATTAGAGTCTTCATTCATTACCTATAATTTGAATAGAGGTTCAAGTTCACCTACTTGGAGATTGTTCATAAGTTATTGATAACCTAAGACTTTATAAACGATTTTTATTGATTTTTTTTTTTTTGGTAGAGGGAGGGGGAGGTAATGAAAGATAAAAGCTTGAGTTATGTTATGTGATGTGATGTATTGTATCTATGCAATAGATATAACTATAATGTCTTTCCTATATGTTATCTTGATGGTCTTATCTCCCTTTTTTATCTTGAAATCCAATGAATAAATTGTGAGGGTTCTTGGAGAACTTGGACTTCAAGGATTTTTCAACAAAGAAGACAATATAAATATAATACGATGGTTTGTATCCATAAATGTCTCATGAATTGAGAAACTATTGATGATGGGTTTGTAGAAACCTAAATCTCAAGGGTTCATGGAAAAAGAAAGACATACAAAATATTACAAAGAGAAAAAATAAACTATTCTTCCATACAATGGTCTTTAAAAGTCTTTATTCTCACTGATATTGTTTGATTAATGATAGTTAATGAAGAAGGATCGATTGGACCTGAGATTTGAGACAAATGTTAGGAGAATGAACATTAAGAAGTAAAAGAAACAAATAAAGTGATTTTCAGTTAAGCTCAAAATGTGATGAATCACTTTGAGTAGAATATATACTAGTAGTGAAACTAATTGAATGAGATTAAAGGTCATTCAATGAGGGAATTAGTTGTCAACGATTATAAGAACTAGTTGAGGTTTGATAACCACTAGTATATGCATTCTTCATGAGTTATTATGAAGTATAAGATTTCATATATGATGCTACTTTTTATTAAAATTAGCAATTATTTTGTCAAGAGTTTGACTCAATTTGGTGAAAACCGAATAACAAACAAGTGTCGGAAGCCAAAGCATGTCAAAGAAAATGGATTTTAGAATTAATAAATAAAAAATAAGCCGCAATAAACAGCTGAAGGTTTACATATAAATATATTAAAAATAAATGAAATCAAGTTTCATTTATAAACGCTCATCATAACGTTTCATTTCTTTGTTCATTAAATCTCTCAATTTGGTCTTTTCGCTGTGCGAGCTCGATGTCTGATTGTGATTCAATTTTTACCAAATTGAGTTAAACTCTCGACAAAATAGTCCATCTTTATAAAATGTCTATAACAATGGTTTGGTCACACCAAAACTCCAAAAATATAATTTTGTCCATGACATATCAAACTTTCACAGATCAATTCTTTGCCATATTTAAACAATTTTACACCAAATTAGACTCAATCTCACCTCGACTACCGTCCAACTGATATAAAACTCGAGGTAATGTCTTGCACAAATTTCATTCTCATTTTACACTACCATTGAACCCAACTTGCATGCAAATCAATGCAAAATCTCGCATGATACTTAACACTTGATTTACAAAGTTTCGAGCAACTAATTATTTATTTATTTCACCATTATAGGTTTTATACTATTACATATTAATTGCCTATAATTCAATTAATCAATTTTCACGCCAAACAAACACCATACATCACATCAACGCACTCACACATTATTCAAGACAAGCCGAGCTTAACCTCAAGCCTAACTCGAGTTAATTAACATTAAATTAACACTAATCACTTGCTTAAGGTAACATGCAATTATAATAACAAATTCAAAAAGGTTATGATATAATATATAACAAAAGTTGTAAGAGGTTATGTTATTTTAATCAATTTGACCTAAAATATAATGACTTGTAAATTTAATAAAATTATTTGTCTTATAATTAACATGTAATTAATAAAAACCATACATGTTACTATAAGTTCATTAATTTTTAACAAAATAGCATTTAACAATACATACTAATTAGTGTTTAACAAATAATTTTTCTTGTAATGTATCAATATACACTCACATTAAAAATATACAAAAAAGCTGTTTGGACCCAAAAAGTCCAGACTCAAATGATTTTTTCATAATTTTTAACATTATAGAAGATTTCAAAATATTTAGACCTAACTATTCTATGGGTGTTTAATTAATAAAGATGAAAATAAAAAGATGATTTACAATTATACAAAAATTAAAAGTCTAGACTCAAAGAGTCCACCTAGCACTACCAAAAAATATATCATCTCTCTAATTACGCAAAATGCATAACTCGAGGCACATTGAAACCTAGAAACATCGAGTCCCTCGAAAGGTAGGAGTGGTCTTTATCAACAATGGACATCCACAAGGGTGGTGGAGACTTTTGATTTACTCAAATGTTCCTTTCCTACCAAATAGACTAATACAAGAGATATGACAACAAGTTATATATATGTATATAATCCCATCGATCTTTCTTGATCATTTGATCAGTCACATCTTCAATCCAATTAGGGTCCAACCCGCCATGGACAGACCCCTAAATGCCACACCATGCACCTATGAAATTCACGTGAAATATATGTTCAATACTTTGCTCCGCCTTTCATTCTCCTCCACTCATAGCTTTTTAACTATTTTTTTTTTTTCAATGAGAAAGAAACAATTTTGCGTTCACTCGAGTTCGAATTCATAATATCTCTTACTCTCAAATATCGTATTAGTAAATTATTGGATCACCCAATTGATTATGTGGACAAGTAGTGTGACGACCCCTACTACCAAACAGGGCATCGTTCGACCTCGAAAAACTAGAAATAAGCCGAATGATCGAAAATAAATAAACAAAGTTTTTAAAAATTTCTTTCGATTTCGATTTGGCCTAAATTGAGACATTATTGCATATTAGGAAACTAAGGGAGAACGCAAGCGTTTGGCCACGAATTACGAAATTGTCGAGGGATCGGCTAGATTATGACAAACGTGTTCATTGTAAGTACAACTGTGAGAATTTTATACTTCATTTCATTTTCTTATTAATATGCCGCTACCTCGGTCCCATTGACACGCGACTCGAGGCGCGTCTCGCTCGTCTCAATACTTGTGCATACCCGTAAATGACATAATAGTCTACACATATACAGTACATTAGACATACATCACACAAATATAAAAATGTACCTCGAACCTTACCTCGGTAAACGAACATATCACGATGTGAGTCCCACAGTATGGATCATGAAGCCTGTGTGTTAAAAATTTTGGGCCGTGATAAGTAGACAACGTTAAAGCTACTTTCGTGTTGTCAAATGTGTATTGAATTGTGTGAATATAATCTAACAACACAAAAGAGTCGCTTAGTGATATATAGTATAGGTGGTGCACTGCATTGGCACCTAGGAAGCTTCTCCAACTGTTTAGGAGGCACCGTGTGTGAGAGATGGAGTCATTATCAAATGGTTATGTATAGTTAATGATCTATTAATTAATTAAGCTGATGAGGTAGATCACAATAAAACCGTAAAGCTAGCTTAACTTTTTTTAATAACTCTCTATTATCATTAATGATCTCTTATGAAATTGTTAGGGTGAACATCATGTAAATATATATATTAGAACTAATTGGCCTCCAACGAGTGTAGTGTAGTGTAAACTGGCAAAGGGATGAGCACCATAACGTACTCTGATTGACGTAAATGCTATGAGTTCATTTTTTTAGCTATATTATAGTATTCCTTTGGTTTCTTAAAGTTTACGGGTTTGAATGCCCGACTAACTCTAATAAGATTAGTCAAACCAAAATTAATAATGAGGTGTTGAAAACGGTTCAGAAACCCATAAAAAATAGTTGAACCAAATTTACCATTTGGGAAAACCAGCCAAAAGTTTATATAATTAAGGGTAATGGTATTTGGACTCATGAGTCCGGACTCAAAATTTTTTTTTATTTTAAATACATCATCGAACAATTAATGAAGTAACCATAATATATCACTTATAAAATTCTTTTAATACCCTTTAAATATTTACAAAAATTTTAAAACCTCCCTATGAGTCCGGACTCATGAGTTCAAATAAATTTATTGTATAATTAATTAGTAAGATTTTACCACTAACTAGCTAGTGTAGGCAATCAAGCAACAATCTGTAAACCAAATAAATAAATAAAATAAATCAGCAAGCAAATTCTAGTCTTGATCCTCTCCCATTAAGCAGTCCTTAAACCCAATTTGTTGGAAAAAAAAAAAAACAACAAAGCCTCAATCCCAAAATTAATTAAAGATATGCTACATGGATCAAAAGTCTTTTATTAGGTTTGATTTTAATGCAATTGATGACAACAAAATACTAAAATGAAACAAAAGCAACAAAAACCATATTAATAGAAGGGTAGTGATATTTGAACTCATGAGTCCAGACTCAAAAGTTTTTTTAATTTTAAAATCATTCTCAAGTAATTAATAAAGCAAACACAATCACATGTAAAATTCCTTTGGTACCCCTTAAATATTTGTGAAAATTTTAAAAACACCCATATGAGTCCGAACTCATAAATCCAAGTAGATTTATTATTAATAGAAATGACTTTGAATTGGTTTTGGCTTTACATGGGAATTTGCTTTTCATCAATTTCAGAAACTTTTGGCCCTATTTGCTTATTTCACATACTTGCTGACCCTGAAACTTAGTTTCTTCTTTTTTATTTTTTGAAAAAGCTTTTCATCATCTTATACAAAAGCAATTAACAACTTAGAATTACAAGTTAGAAATGAACCAAAAAAAGAAATCGAAGAAATTCGACAAGGTAGAGGTTGATAGAAGTTAAATTGGGGTGCATTACTTAAGAGAGATTTGAATAGCTTGGAAAGCTCACTATCATCATCAACAACAACATAGTCTCGGTCCCAAAATAATTGAGATCGATGGATCACAAACTTTTTCATTATGCTCGATTAAGTGATTTCTCACACCCTTACTCATTTTTACTACATTCAAGGCTCCGATGCAGCGTGTCGTTAAATGGGAGTGCCCTAACGTTTTATATGTGTTTGATTTATTTTATGAAAAGTAACAAAAGTTTTACGCTGGCTGTCAACCTATTGCAACTCTCCTTCGCATTCTAATAAAAAGAAAATGGACTTGAATCTCCCTACCCCATTTTTCGAGCATGAAAAATGAGTTTGAAACTTTATGCATTCATTTTTCGATGTAGAAAAAAAATGATCCTTATAGTATTCCTTCTTTATCCGAACTTAAAAAGCTCACCACAATTGCACTAAAATAAACATAACGAAAGAATTTAATCCATGTAACTAATCTATACTATTATAATAGCAATCCCTAAACGGTTAACCTTGAAGCCTTTTTAGCTAAAAGTCTCAATAATGACCTTGTGATTTGATAGAAATAATTAAAATTAAGGATAAATTTGTAATTTAATTGATAAATGACCTAATAAAGTGAGATTTATAGATTTTTTTCTCTTCCAGGTTTTTCTCTTATTCGAACTTAGAAAGTTCTTTCCTCTTCATTAATGTTTTTAATTTTTCACCAACTAAAATTAAACACAATACTTTAAGAAAAAAGAATTTAATCCATGTAATTGTTCTCAATTAATTTGAGGTGGATGGTTCGTTCTTATAGTTGTAAATGAACCAAGAATTACATGCCACATTTGCTAAACAATTCTACGAAAGCAGTGAGAAATAGCCACGAAACCACGTGTCAACTGCGCAGACCCTGCGACGCGCAACATCAACTTACGACATAGGAATTGGGAATCACCAACCAACCGAACCGCTCCCATAGTACACAAAATAATCCCTAACACACTTTCTCTACACTCTCGCATTCTCGTTAAGCTCCCTCGACTCGCTCACCAATCTTGTGCGCACTCTCTTTGATGCAAATCCAAACGATACCAACTACACTGTACAAAATCTACGTGTCAAAATTGCGTCACCACACCGTTCTATTAAATGAATTACAAGTTACAACCGCTCCTTCGCCATTCACTCGCGTTTCCCAAATCAAATTCCCAAATCAAAACCTTCGTTCGCGCTCAAATCTTCAAATTCGCACCGAATTCCGAATCGAAACCCTAATTTCCTCTTCCGATCTCTCTCATCCGATTCGGATTCTGGTCTTGTTCTGTCTAGGGTTTGCGATTCAGGTGATCGGAACCTGTTGTTGGATTGCGGGATCGGTTAGGGTTTGTTCGTTTCCTCTCGCATTTGTCGATGATTTTGATCTGATTGTTTGAGGGTTTTGAATTAGGTGGTTGTTGCAGTTGGAGAATGTCGGCTTCGACGGTCGCGATCACCGCGAATCCGGCGGTGAACAACGCGCCTTCGTTGGCGTTGGGATCTCGGAGGAGGTCGTCGGTGACGGTGACGGAGAAGAGGTCGGCGAGTATTGAATTGGTGCCGGAAGCGGCGAGTGCAGGCGTGGCGGCGTCGGAGCATACAGGCGGTAATGGAAAGGATCTCAGCCATTCGATGCGCGGAGAGAGCGTTCTCGACAGGCCTAAGGAGTTGCCTGCGTTGAATGGGAGGAGAATTGGCGGCGGCGGCGGCGTGAGTTCTACTGTCTCGCCGCGGCGGAGGAAGGTTGTGGCGAAGTCGCTGGATAAGCCGAAGTGGCAGACGGTGCTGAGCGTTTTTACGAAGAATCTTGTGTTGTTTCTTATACTGTTAGGGCTTTTTCAAATGCTGTGGAAACTTGGGCCAAGTCTGGGTCTGGAGAGGGGACTGGCTCGCCGCTTGCGATTGCGGAGGTCGAGTCTCGGATTGCGGAAGTGGAAGGGCTAGTGAAGAAGACGGCGAAGATGATGCAGGTTCAGGTGGAGGTTGTGGATAGAAAGATTGAAAATGAGGTTGGGGGATTGAGAAGGGAATTGACCAAGACGGTCGCAGAAAAAAGTTCGTTTCTTGAGGATGCTTTGAAGAAATTGGAGGTGAGAGTTGATGGTTTGGACAAGTCCCTGACAGAGTTCAGGGCAAGTGATTTTCTTACCAAGTCCGAATTGGAGACTTTCCTTGATGAGTTGAAGAAGAGTAGAAGCGCTGAGGAACGAGAAAAAGATTGGAGTTTGGATGACATTAGGGCTGTTGCTAGGACGATTGTTGAGAGGGAGGTCGAGAGGCATGCAGCCGACGGCCTTGGCAAGGTCGACTATGCCCTGGCTTCAGCTGGGGGCAAGATAGTTGCACATTCTGAATCGATTCTCTGCCCGAGCAGCGGCTTCTGGTATTTTCGACCAAGTTGTTTAAATTATGTGCTTAAAGAGTCTTTCAGGATGTTGCAGCCAAGTTTTGGAGAGCCTGGTCAGTGCTTCCCTTTCAAAGGTGACAATGGGTTTGTGGTGATTAAGCTCAGGTCAGCAATCATTCCTGAAGCCTTAACCTTGGAACATGTCGCAAAGGTAATATACTTTCTTTCTGTAGTCCCTTTATCTAATGTTGTTGTTGATTTTGTTTTTTCATTGAATGTTTTGTTTCATAATATTGTGTTTTCTTTTCTGAGTTTTTCTTTTAGAGGTTGCACCTGTAGTTGGTCATATTGTTGTGCTGTTGTGTGAGTTTGTTCCTTGACAAACATGATAATATGCATGAAAAAGTGTGACCCCTTATTACGCGAGAGTTGGCAGAATTCAGTGGACCTGCCTAATTGATAGGTTTCTAATATGGATGACCAATTCTAGGTTCTTATCTTTAGTTTCGTGCATCATCGGCACCATTCTAGTGAGCAGTGACCAGATGTGCAGCATGTGTTTTTTTTGTATCAATAGATAATTAAGGCTTGGAGAACTGAATGTGATCAGGCAATTCCAAAGTTGACCATATTATATGAAGTGTATCTTCAATTGTTATTCTAATCGTGTATTGTGTGCACAAGATGATTGATGGAAACCAACTCACCAAGTTTTTGTTATCACTGTCAAGCGCCTTTGAAAAGTGAAACTTCTTTTCAGTTTTAAGTTGCGAGTGATCTTGGCATTGAACATGGTCACAATTTGGTGCCTACTAGATCTTACCATCAAATGTGCTTTGGTTTGAAGAACTTAATGAGGCGAAGTAATTATCTGGTCTTGGCATATAGTGATCCTAGATCATGAATAGTGGCTGCTTGAATGAAATTGGGTTTTAGCCATGGTGGTATTTTTGAGGGAGCTGCACTGTTTGAGTTTAAGCTTTTAGTATAAGCGAGTGAGAATGTGAATAATCTATTACTATTGTCCCATAGTTCCATGAATCTGCAATATCCTTACTTCCAGCCAACTTGCATTTTAGTTAACTAGATGCATTTGATCCATGTAGCCGACCCAATTAATTTGGGATTGAGGCTATGTTGTATTTTAAAATGACTTTTAAAAATAATAACATATGTATAAGAATCATTATTTGACTTCTTGATCTTTTTTTCTTCATTTAGTTGAAATTTAGATGTGTTGCTCTATGTAAAACTGTCATACTTATTAAACGAAAAATGTTCTACTATCATATAGTGCTGGATCGTTTGAAATTGCTTAAGTAATTGAAAGTGTTTTATTTTATTTTTGGTAAGAAAGAAACAACTTGCCCCTGCTGAGGTTCAAACCCATGACATCTTACTCCCAAACCCCGTACCAAACCATTGGACCACCCAATGTTGGTAATTGAAATTGTTTTTTAGGAAGGAACAAACTCACATCTCTTTCATATACATTTTTTCTTCTTTTCAAACCTTGAATACTTACTATCACATGCAAAATAACATATGCAATGTGCCTCATATGTGTCTAGCCATGTACTTGTGCACATGGCTTTATGATTCCCATTTATTTGGTAGAGATTTTTTATATTTTTTATCATACATTTCAAAGATTGTGGTATTTTATGGTTTAGTAGATAATCAAAGGTAAATTTGCATAATGATATATTTGTTTTCAGCATGCACTGATATTAAAAGAAAAAGAGGATTGGAGAATATTTATAAAATGGGAGTGAGGTATTGAAGCACAAGAGTACAATTCTCCATGGCTGATGCTGGATAGTTATAGTGTTATACTAATCTTAATGTGGACTGAAATGATGCAATCTGTCAACTTAGAGTATGATTCTATGCATGGAGAAAAACCTAGAGACTGGAATAGGAAGAGTAAGAGTAGTGAAAAAAACTGGGTTGATAAGAGGCAAAGACTCAAAGAAAAAGTGCAAGATTAAGTCTAAATAACAGTGATGTAGTATGACTGTATGAGATTAAGAAGAACGAGAGACAGCGAGAGCAATGGAGAACATAATGTAGAAAGAGAACCAAGTAGAAGTTGAAGGTAGATAATAAGAGAAGTAATCTTTCAAAGCATCATTCAGTCACCTCCCTAGTTTATCAACAACAAAAGTTCTCATATATACAAAACTTAACACCTCAAGAAAGACACTTTTAATACATCAAGTATATGATTCTATGAATTGTATATGAATTTATTCAATTCTGACATGTAAAAGATTGAAAAAAACTAACATTAAAAGAAAGGATGAACTCTAAAGTTGCTCTCAGATTGGCAATATAAATAATGAAATAAAGGAAACATGTACTGATATATAACAATATATGAAAAAAAAAAAAACTATCCCTAAAGTTTATATATACATAGAATGATAGAATTATAAAAAAAATGCATAAAAATTTAAAAGAAACTCTAAAATTACAAAAACATAAGAGAGAAGATAGGAGAGTGTATATTTTAATAAACCTTGAAAGGTTTATTTTTAATAAGCCCCTCAGTTCAAAGCATAAGGAAATAAACAAAAGAGGGGATTTTCAAGAAAAAGACAAAGAAGAATGAGAATCTCAAGAAAAAAAAGAACCTAGGCTTTGGGACTATATTTAGGTGTTGAGAGAGAAAGAGTGTTCCTTAAAAGGGAAGAACACCATTAGAAATTAAAGTTTAGTATAATCCTTATTATTTAAAAAATAAACAAACAAAAAAACCAATTTATTGGTTGTTGCTAATTGGACACAAAGAATAGACAATTAAGGTCACACAAAGACCTGAACGCTACAACATTTTTCTCCCTTGTTTATGGATACCGAAGTTAGTTTGTGCATGTTAGACATTAATGTACTCATATGTGATAGAATGACTTGAAGTGATGTCGAGCCTTCCTCGAGTTGCGTTTTCCCTAGTTCAATGTGGTTCGTACAGTCACATACTAGTTTTCACCTAATGAATTTTTTCTTTCACATTTTTCTTCTTATTCAACGTCCTCTCCTTTGCACTTGAGTCATTCTTCAATGCATGATTATTTACACATTTTATGTGGCAATGCATGAGTTGCCCAAAGTTGGCCAATGCCCCGTTGGATTTGAGTTGACTAATGTATCCGTTCCAGTTGGCTAATGCCTAATGAATTTTTGGTTTTGAAATTTTTGGTAACGTTCGTTTGAGTTGAGAATCCAATTAAAAATAAGTCTCGACTTGGCTATTGTCATTGGACTTGAGAGTGAATGTTAAGGATATCCCTCATTGGGTATTAAAGTACATAAAGATGTGTTATAAGTTTGGATTGAAAATGTCATCTTGCCTTGACATTTTGGTGTATGCTCTCTTTGAAACTTAAGCCTCACTAATGTGGAAGGGAATGTGAAACGCCCGGACTCCAAGTTCAAAGAATTCAAAAAAAAAAAAGAAAAGAAGAAAAGGGATAGAAGGAGCACCACGAACAAAGACTTTCAATAAGCTCGTATAGATAGATCGCCGTTGCTTGATAAGATCTTGAACGCCACAAATCCCAACATATTTGATAAGTTCTCTCACACTCACTGGTGTAGAAGTCTCTTATAGACATGTCTCAAAACTCAAAACTCCATTCTTTATTGAATAATATAAGTGTCTTTATATAGTTTTACATTAAGACTTGAAAATAGAAACTAAACAAAAAAAAGTGAACTTATATCCTAATAACCTTTTGATTTCTAAAATAGAAGCAAATAACTTAAAGAAACTTCTAATTACTTAGAGACATCATAAAATGGAAATAAAAACACTAAAGAAACTTCCTAAGTTCATCCTAGACTTATTTAGTAACAAACCAAATTCGAAACTTGCTACATATCAAATTTCAACAAAACTAGGAATTTCCTTCTTTTTTACTAGTGTTTTCAAGGCGCCGCTTTAGGTGTTTGGATGTGCCCACCTCCTAGCCCTTAATAAGGTAGGCGGTGGGCTTGAAAAATAATTATTTAAAAATAATGTTTTTATTGAAAATATTATTTATTTATTTTTATATTTTGAAAATATTTTATTTTTTTTAGTTCAAAATGTGTGGAATAGTGTGGAATTGAAAATATAGTGGTGAGAATGTGTAGGTGATAAAATATGCCCCTTACTATTGTTAAGGGGTCTCTAAATAAATTATATTATGGAAAATACTAAGATGACCTTTTGGAGCACCCGGTGATGGTATCCATCAATTCATGCATCGATGTGTGTGCACAAATCTTGATGACAAAATGGACACCATCACCGGGTGCCCCAAAACAGGTCACCCTAACATCTCCCTTGTATTATTTCTTAGGGAGGTCTAAGTAAATGTTTATGTTGTCCGCCTAGCGCCGCCTCAGCTAGGCGTGGTGAAGCCGCCTAACACCGCCTCGCCACATTGAAAACATTGTTTTTCACTTTAAAGTGGATCACATCAGTCACTCATACTTACCCCCCTTCTTTAACTTGGACTTGTGCATTCCATCAAAAATCTAAAAAAAATATATATTTGTGAATGTCGTGAATACTTTATTGTTGAATAGATGCAAAAAGATTATTTAGCATGCTATAGAAGCAAGTGCAAAAGAGAAGATGTGGTTTGTGTAAGCTTGAGCCAAAGAATGGTCATAAGTATTACTTTTCTCCCAAAGGGTGGGCACAAAGGCTTTATTTAGTTGAAAAATGAATTAAGTGCAGAGGAAGGAGAAGGATTTTCACCTCGGATCAAATTTTACATGTGAGGATTCAATTCAAATCGTAAATTGTAAGATTTTTAACAACTTAGGATATGGAAAAACCAAATAAATTGAAGTGTATTCAATATAGTTGCAAAAGTAAGCAATAGAAATGCTTTTTCCAAGCACCACCAGTAGGAGACTAGGAGTCATGGAAGCCCAACTATCTTTTCATCATTTAACTGTACTTCAAGGGTTTTTTTTTATTTTTAATTTTAATTTGATATCGTCTATGTACTTCCTTAGCTATGAAGCTAGATATATCAGATTTTATGTGGTGCTTCCCGCAGCATGGATAATGTGGAAACTGGAAGAGAAGAATCTTAGAAATTTGTAGATAAGGAGTGTGAAAGTCATCATAATTGGGAAAAGCTAGAATGTTTGGAGCAGCATTGGTGGCTCGCTGTAAATTAGGGGCAGGTTACTCCATATCAGATTGGATGAGAAGTTGGGATAACATCATGTAATAAGAGACGCAGCTAGGGCAACTGCTGGTTCTTGTCAGGAGTGCACGTATGATGATGGGAATTATGGTATATATATATCTGGTTACTCCTAACATATGTTTCATATTTAAGGTGTTGGAATAGTTGCTTTAACCATGGCAAGTTTTTGTTGGATTTCTAGATACTTTTTAGTTAAGTGCCCATTTGAAATGTGGCCTCTGGTGCTTGCTATTGATGCTAATGTGGCCTCAATACGGTTGAAATAAGCCTAAATTTTGATAGTTGTGGCAGCTGTAACTGGTAGCAATCCGCTTTTGTTGATGGTGAGTGTATGGATAAAAGGAGATGTGGAATTACGTAGTGGCACAGCGTGAACGAGTTTGATTAAGTCAATAGTAGTGATCACATAGTGACGTGATTTGGTGTTGATGATGGTCACTGTCAATATGATAGCAGTTGCCAGCACGAGATGGAAAGAGGGAAAA
Organism: Stephania yunnanensis; assembly: GCA_039657365.1. Classification (NCBI taxonomy): domain Eukaryota; kingdom Viridiplantae; phylum Streptophyta; class Magnoliopsida; order Ranunculales; family Menispermaceae; genus Stephania; species Stephania yunnanensis. The sequence goes on from JBBNAF010000046.1 coordinate 212,561, forward strand.
AAAAAACATGTACCGTGGTAAAAATAATTGCTATTTTTAAGCACAAGCGGACTGTTTGTTTTCTTTTTTATTTATACTTGTATCGTTTGGAGTATTGATGCTTTTGAGTGAGACGAACGTTCAGTTTCTCTAATTAAAATGTGTATGCACAATGCATTCATTTAGTTATGCTTCTGTTGCTGCTGCTGCTGCTGCTGGTGGTCATTTTTCTTGCAACATGAAAAAAATCTTATGCTCATATTTTTCAATGGTGGTAGCTTCGTTTATTGTCATCTTTGCTACTTATATCATCAATGCATATTATGTTATTTGTGTTAGTGATAATGAGTCTATGCTGCATAATTACTGTGCTTTAGGTGGACTGTTGAATATTTTTTAGAAGAAACTTTCCATGTAAATATCTCGCGTGGAGTAGGTGGCTAGGAACCTAGAGATCCCTTATTAGCCATTCTGCAAAGAAAGCAATGGAAGATTTCGTGAGTTGTGATAGTTATTTAATTCTAGAAATTGTTGATTCTTCCCTGTATTATCAATTTTTTATGGGATTGATGACATTGATATACCATCTTAGTTTCGCGATGTTAATCCGTGGTTCTTTTGGTGTGCCGATCTCTTGTGCAGAGTGTGGCCTACGATCAAGCAAGTGCTCCAAAATACTTTCGGATCAGCGGATGGTACGAGGGGAATGGGGCAAGTCCTGCAAACCATGCAGACATGAAATTTCTCTTAGGCGAGTTCACTTACGATCTGGAGAGGAGCAATGCTCAGACCTTTGAGTTGGATTCAACCGATTCAGGGATCATCAACATGGTGAGGTTGGATTTCACCTCCAACCATGGCGCCCCTCACACTTGCATATATCGCATAAGGGTGCACGGACACGAACCGGATTCAGTTGCAGTGCCTACGATGAGATCTTAAGATTTGGATGTGTGCTCTTGTTTCAAGGTTTTCTCTTTTCTTAGTCTGGTTTTGCTTTAGTATTCGTTGTATGAAATCCTTGTGACTTCAAATGCTCCTTTTTGACAATGTAAAAATGTTCTAATTATCTTTGGGTATTATATTCTTTCTTCCTCATATTTTAACTTTGGAACTTCTTTTCCTCCCTTTTTGCAGATTAAAAATAGAGATATACATTTTTATCAGGTTCATGCGTAAAATATGAAGAAATGGTACATAACAAATTGAACGTTTAGAGCATCTCCAACCTAACAATACTAAAATAGTGTAACAATAACACTATTTATGTTTATTTTGGTTTAAAAATTGACAATAACACTATTTACGCTCAAAACTCATCAACATTATCTTTTACATTATTTTACACCAAAAAATATAAAAACAAAAAAAGAATAACAAAATAGTGAATAGTGAACCAAGTGGTGAATAGGTGTGGCACTATTCATTAAACGCTATCCCACAGGGATGGTGTTGATATTTATTGGAGCGCCAAAACTAGTTCACTATTACTCTTCACCAGTGCCGGTTGGAGTTGGTCTTAGTAACCCTTGTTAGGATTTGCCGACCAATCCTTAGCATAGTGAAAAATGTATGCTCTCACCTTTACAAGGCCGTATGATTGATTTTCAATATTTTTTTTAAAAAAAAAACACTTTGTACAAGAAGAAGACATCGATGACTTATAATTTTAACTGTAATCTTAAATATAAATTAGCGGTGTTTGAACTCTTTCTTGAATGATTCATTTGAAACGTTGGTTTCTTTTAGTCATGCAGTTTAGTGGACATCTCGAGCCTAAGTCAGGGTCTTATTACCCATGTGATCTGCTGGGACTAGTCGAGCCTAAGTAGGCAAGGCGAAAAAAAGTTGGGACACGTGAGTACAAAACAGAAAGGAGGAAGCATAGGAACAAGGACACAGTGAACTACCTCTTAATTGCATGATAAAAGGCGTTGACATTTGTGCCACCCTGTCTTTTCTCTAATTTACCATGGATGGCACACAAAAAAAATGAGCTGTTTCAGCTTCTTTGGACCCAAAATTTCACTGAGACAGTGAGACTCTGAGAGATAGAGAGAGAGAGAGAGAGATGTGGTCTCTAGTTCATGTCTAGTGCAATGACAGCACTCAAGAAGTGTGTTGTTGTCGAGTGTGTGTGTGTTTGTCTGTCTTTCATCATTCCTACACCGTTTTGCAGATTCCTTTGAAAAGCTAATCATCATGAGTGAGTCTTATTAGATTCACAGATTTGGTATGTGCTCTCTCTCTCTCTCTCTCATATGTGGTTGATTCTGGTATGATTTGTTCTTCTTTTTTGACCACATTGTTGACCACACATTGACCCAGATTCACTCACTCATTTCTTGTTAATGGAGTTGGTAACTAAAAGGGCATTATCTTTTCTGGGTGGGGACTAAAGGGAATATTTTGTTTCATTGTTAATGGCCACTTAGGTTTTGTGCACTCTAGATTCAGTTCTGCTGTTGAGCTGAAACAAATTTGGTTCTTTTTTACTTGTTTTTCTGTTGTTGAGTGTTATGGACTAGTGAAATCCAAAAGGGGTTTTGAGGGGAGGTTTGGATTTGGGTTTTAGAGGGTTGGAAATGCAGGTTGTGTGTTTAATCTTGTTGGGTTTTCTGCATTTTGTGAATGGGGCATCAGATTTGGATGCCCTTTTGGAGTTGAAGAAGGGGTTTGAAGAAAACCCATTAAAGGGCCATGTTCTTGGCTCCTGGAATGCCAATTCAGTGGGAGCTTCTGATGGGTGTCCTCAGGATTGGTATGGCATTGCTTGTAGTGAAGGTCAGGTGATGTCGATAGCACTCGATGATCTTGGGTTGACGGGAAGTTTTCGCTTTTCGGCTTTGATTAGTCTTCAAAAACTGCAGAACATATCCATTTCCAACAACCAGTTTGAGGGAATTGTTGATTCAGATGTGGGTTCCATTGGGTCTCTCAGGTTTTTGGACCTTTCGCGCAATTCATTTCATGGGTCAATACCGGCTGAATTGATGAAATTGAAGAACTTAGCTTATTTAAATGTCTCCTTTAATAATTTAGGAGGCAAGATTCCGGCCAGTTTGCAAATGCTTAAGTTGTTGAAGTATATTGACTTGCGGTTTAATAAATTCTCCGGCGATATCAGTAGTGTTTTGATGGAAATGCAGAATGTAGAGTATGTTGATCTCAGTTCCAATCAGTTCTCCGGATCGCTTGATTTGGATCTTGAGAATTCCTCATTTGTTTCAACAGTTCAGTATTTAAATGTTAGCCATAATTCGTTGGTGGGAGAGCTGTTTGGACATGATGGAATGCCCTTTTTCGATAATTTGGCAGTGTTTGATGCAAGTTATAATCAACTCGTCGGGCTAATTCCTTCCTTCAGTTTTGTTGTTTCTCTTCGACTCTTGATGCTCCGAAGCAACTTACTTTCAGGGTCATTACCGGAAGCTCTTTTGCGAGAAAGCTCAATGATCTTGTCCGTCCTTGATCTTAGTCTGAACCAGATTGAAGGTAATTTTATTTATTTATGTTGTGGCATACTAGCATACCTTGTAAGATCATAGTAGCATGTTTTCATCAATAAAAATAATGTTTGATTTATTGAAGATTCAGAATTTTTACAATGTGTTGATAAGGTAGACAGCTAGGAATGATACTTCATAGACAAGAAATTTGAATTTGTTTTGTGATGCTACTAACCATTACTGTCGGGATATTCTCGCATTTTGTGTTGAAGAACTTTCTTTCTTCCATGCAGGTCCACTTGGAAGCATCACCTCTGCAACTCTGAAGAATCTTAATCTCTCCTCAAATAGATTATCAGGAGCCTTGCCAGAAAGGATTGGGCATTGTTCTGTCGTAGATTTAAGTCATAATTCGTTCACGGGTAGCGTATCCAGAGTTTGGAGTTGGGGAAACTATGTAGAACTCATCGATTTGAGTTCAAACTCACTTGTAGGTACCTTGTCGAATAGAACTTCCCAGTTCTTGAGGTTGACATCATTGAAATTATCCAACAACTCCTTATCGGGGGCTCTCCCGCCTTTATTTGGCTCATTTCCTCTGCTAAAGGTGATTGATCTTAGCCTTAACCAACTAAATGGTTCTATTCCTTGGAGTTTACTTACCGCATCGGTTTTGATCGAGTTAAACCTTTCAAACAATGGCTTCAATGGTCCCCTTGCATTTCATTCGGCGTCAAATATTTCTTCCGAAGCTTCCTCTCAAAATTTGAGTCTGGCTTCTCTTGATTTGTCGTCAAATTCACTGAATGGTCCTTTACCTTCTGAAATTAGTCGGCTTATTCATTTGCTTTATCTTGATCTATCTAACAACAAGTTTGAAGGTAGCATACCGGACAACTTTCTGGATGGGCTCCTAGAATTTAATGTGTCTTATAACAATCTCTCTGGTGTTGTGCCTGATAATTTGAGGAGGTTCCCTGATTCTGCATTTCATCCAGGGAATTTGTTGCTAATCTATCCTCAGTCACCATCTTCACCAAAGGATGTCGCGGAAACTGCACAGGGAGGAAAGCCAGGATCCCATATGAGGCCTGCCATAAGAGCAGCCCTTATTGCGAGTTTTGTTGTTGGGCCTCTGCAATTGCTCTCTTGGCTATAATGGTCTATTGTATTACGCAAAGGCCAGAATTTAGACGCCGGACCAATATTATATCTGACAAGGCTACAGGAATTGAAGGCGTTCCGCAAGGTGGCTCTTCTCTCACTCCCTTGTCTGAGCCTCCTAAAACTGTAGAGCATTCTCATGATTTTGTTAACATCTCTCAAGATCATTTACTTTCTTCAGAAATGGAGCGTGGAAATACCTCGGCATTCTTGAAGGGACCGACTATAGTAGGTCTTCCTGAATCGTCGACCAAGAATGAAGGGCTATCTTCCCCTTTATCCCTCTTCTCATCCTCAACATCTTATCCTAATGATCCTCGTCTTTTTGAAAATCCTATTATCTTCAATGGTCGCTCTCCAGACAAACTGGCGGGAGATCTGCATTTGTTCAACAGTTCACATTTGTTTACGTTGGAGGATCTTTCGAGGGCTCCAGCAGAAGTTATTGGCAGAAGTTGTCATGGCATGTCATATAAAGCTACACTCAGCAGTGGTCATGTATTGGCTGTGAAGTGGCTTAGAGAAGGATTAGCAAAAGATAAGAAGGAATTTATTAGGGAAGTGAAGAAGCTCGGGAACATACGGCATCCGAATCTAGTTTCTTTAAAAGGTTACTACTGGGGCCCGAAAGAGCACGAGAAGCTGACTATATCAGATTTCATCGATGCATCCTCTTTGGACATGTATCTTTATGGTAAAACTCTCTTTTCTCTATCTCTTGTTTAATTCATGCACCATACAAAGCATTCTTCGGTTATTACTTTGCTTATGTTATAATATGCGACGATTCTTCCAAATGTTTACTCGTATTTGTGCTATTCGCTAAAAGATCTATCGCTGCTATGCTCCACCATGACATTTTAATTTTTAAGTGCAAATTCTACTTTGGCATTACCATGCAGAACTATCATAGTAATTAGATTATGCAAATAAGTATCTCAAGATATCACATAATCTCAAATCTTTATGAAAAGATTATAGAAGCTAGTCTTCATTCATTTTCCCAGGTTTAGGGAGTAGGGTGGAAGTGATTGTTCTGGGTGTTCTAAATCAAGACACCCGATTTGGATTCCTCATCGCAACACCTTCATGTTTAACACTTGTAATATTCATTACATCAGTAACTATGCAGTGGAATTTATACAGCTCCTACTAGAAGTGTTACTGATAGTAAAGAACTAGATTTATAAATCCCGTTCAGTATCATGTGGTATTGTATTTAACTAGGCAGTTACTGTGACATTGTGACGAGTCTGGCGACTCAATTTGCCCAGAACGTCGCATGTTTCTCACGACACAAGTTTATCCAACTAATTGTGATCCTCATTCTGTCTAATTTGATGAATCATGGAAAATATATGCCTTGTTATTGATTTTCTTGCATGTATTCATGAAAGACTTTATTTGTGAATATCTACAGCCAATGAAGAGACCGAGGCAAGAAAATTCCCTTCCCTGACACTTCACCAACGGCTTAAGATCGCCATTGACGTTGCTGGCTGCCTCAATTACCTGCATAATGAGAGAGCCATACCTCATGGCAACCTCAAATCAACAAACATTTTAATACGAAGTTCCGACATGAGCACCCTTCTTACTGATTACAGTCTCCACCGGATAATGACCCCCGCGGGCACAGCAGAACAGGTTTTGAATTCAGGTGCACTTGGATATCGTCCCCCAGAATTCGCCAACTCAAGCAAGCCATGCCCCTCGTTGAAGAGTGATGTATATGCTTTCGGAGTAATTTTGCTGGAGCTTCTGACCGGCAAAAGTGCAGGAGAAATAGTTTACGGGAATCTTGGGGTGGTCGATTTGACAGATTGGGTGCGGATTATGATACTCGAGAACCATTCAATCGATTGTTTGGACAGGAAGATCCCCGGTTTGGATTCTCTTTTGAGTCATCCGCAAAGCCTGAATGAGATGCTACATGTGGCTTTAAGGTGTACTCTTCCTGCATCGGAGAGGCCTGATATTGGAACAATCTTCGAAGATCTTTCGTCAATGATTTTATAGAAGACCTTTGCGGTAACCTCATCGTCCGATCTTTGTATAGGATGGCTAAATAGAAATTCTAACAGTACCATTATTTGCACTGGCATGATCTATTTATATTCATTTGTTGCATCTTTTTCTTCCATGCATTCTGATTGATCATTTAGTATCAACAATTATTTATAAATTTTTTTCGAGCATATTGTCCTTGAACATTGTACTTAATCGAGCACAATGGAAAAGTTTGATCCACGTAGGCGACCCCAATTAATTTGGGATTGAGGCTATGTTGTTGTTGTTGCTGTATTGTCCTTGAACATTTCTTCGTCGAACATTCTATGGAAGGAAATAGGATGAAGCTCATTTCTTGCTGGGAGAAGGGAGGGGTCCTAGGACATGACATTGCCAACCCTCATTTGTCTGATGGAAAGACTTTTGGTGAGATGGTTAAATCTAGTTGTGAAGTTGCAGTGAACTTTTTTTTTTTCTCTGAATTCATTGTGCCATGTAGATTTCGTTTACTTTTTGAAACACTGATCGTGTTCGGGTTCCAACGATCCCAAATTAGTTGCGGTCGGCTACATAAACCAAACTCTTCCACTCAAATATCTCAGGAGGAGACAAAACAGTATGAAAGGAAATGTAACTGAAACAATATTGATTTTGCAATGCAAAACATGAGAACGACTAAATGTACTAAGTAACATTGCAGTGGATTGAAAATCCTTTTTTTGAGTTTTCCTCTTGATTGAAGATCTTGAACCCGTAGATTTTCTTTTTTGATCGGCTGTGGTTCCAATCTTCATCTCTTTATGTTTTATGTGTCCAATAAAGTGCAGATCTGAGAAAATCGGATTTACTTGTTACGACACATCTTCCTCAACTCTCGTTTTTGGATCTGTGAGGCTGTTGGATTGGTCCTTATTTTTTGTTTTATTTTTAGATAGTTTAATTGTCTAACCTTTGTTGGAAGTCTTGATTTTGTTTTTATTTGTCGGGAAGTTTTAGGTTTTCCCTTGTTGGGAAGTTTTGTTATTCATTATGTGGTTTTAGCGAGTGTATGTATATTGTAATGTGTTTCAACATTGTAGAAAACAGTACTTGATTGTCAAACTATTTTAAATTTCAATAAATCTATTTGGACTCATGAGTCCAGATTCATAGGGAGGTTTTTCAAATTTTTACAAATATTTAAAGGGTAACAAAAGAATTTTACAAGTGATAGTATGTGCTTTATTAATTACTTGAGGATGACTTTGTAATAAAAAAAACTTTTTGAGTCCGGACTCTTGAGTCCAAATAGTTTTATAATTACATTCACATCCAAAGTAATGGCAGTTCTTTTGAACAAATAGAATTAGCAAGTTAATATACTTTTTTTATTCTATGTCTAGTCCTGTATCGACACACTAATGATTAATGAAATTTTTATTTTTCTTCAAAAAAAAAACATTGCAGTGGATTGATATATGAAAGAAACCATATTGAGGAAACAGACTTCAAGTTTAGTCTTCAAATTAATGGATTTAAAGCCAAGTTGGTTGTTAGTGAGTCCATCAATGACTGAATAGACATCCATCAAAAAATTAAGGACCTCTACCTGTCCACTGCTGATAACTAATGCTACTACTATTGGCTTTCCCTCTTTTTAATATGAGAAGTGTTAAACGACAATAACACGTCACACCGCCTGCAAGACGCATTGGCTCATAATAGCCATTCATGAGCAACTCGGGATGCAGATGTACATAGATTTTGATACATAACATATGGGTCGAAGTTGCATGGAAAGACTCTTGTGAGTCAATATGTGTTTTTTAACGTGTAACATTATTGTTGTCATTCTAATATTTTCCTTTTAGTATCTCACTTTTGGTGCAGTTTCTCATTGTCTATCACTTTACTCTCTTAATCTCAAACAATGGACCCCCTCACAATTAAAGGATTGCCCTACTTTACACTCCTTATATATTCTAGTTGTTCGCGGGATCCGTGTTTTGTAAGATGTGCCTCGTATCATATATTTTTCTATGATTCAAGTTACATTGACAACACGCAAGTACCACATATACGTGGTAGATGTCATCATCCTAGCTAACAAAACTCATTTTTGAGAGAAGTAGAGGGTCTTGCAGTTTCATGTATTCATAGTTTTTGTTCAACTTATTTATTTTATGAACATTATAACTTGCTAAATAAGTGATTAAATGAGTAAAGTTTCTTTTTTCACTAACTAGTGTTCTAATGTTTGAAAAACTAAATTAATGGTCATGTAGATGAGGATATTAGATGGGGCAGCTGCTATAGGGGTGGACAGATGCCTTGGCTTTCTAAAAAGTGAAGTCATCTTTATGTCCATCCAAATAAAGATTGGATTGTATATTGCCTCTTACATAGGACCACTACCTTTGCCTCTTCAGATCAAACTCCAAGTATGCTTTGCTACTCAAAAAATTAGTACCCCTCATTTTTTAAGATTGATAGATCTCTAAATGCTCGAATTAAAAACTCGACATTATAGACTTTTCTTGACTAGTAATTAAAATAGACTTGTAATGTATTAACTAAGAAGGATTTAGGGAATTATAAAAACTAGCATCAAATGCATCAAATTGAGTAGAACGGAAAAGTTTGATCCATGTAGAACCCTCAAATAATTTATGATTAAAGCTTCATTGTCATTAATGGCAACACATTTTTCTAGTATCTATTTGAATAAAAGTTCAATCTTATTTATGCAAATCTTATATTTACTTGGCCGACCTGATTCATTTGTGGCTGAAGCTTTATTGTCATCATCTTTTTTGGCCGACATTTCATTTTATTTGTGACCTAAAAAAAAAAAGTAAGCTAAATTCAATGTTTTTTTTTTTTTTTATATAGTTAACGGTATCGAGTCACCGTTGCTGACACCGGATTGATGGTGAAATCGACTATTCCTTCGAAGGTCCTTAATTGACTCACACTAAAGAACCTAAAGAAGAAATTGAAGGGAGAAGTGACCGGCTAAGTTTCAAACTCAACCCATCTACCTTAATCACTTAGACAGTAAGCTATATTCAATGTTGTTGATGGACAACCAACAAATGCTGTACAAATTAGACAAATTTTTGGTGTCCTTGTAGAGTTCACATGGAGGTGATGAAAATTGACTTCTCCTTGCTTGTAAAGATGATACATATATGGGGTGCCACCCCTCACCTCCCCCTTGCCTAAAGTCTCATGGCCTACTTTCTTTAAAAACTGATTAAACAACAATTGACAAACAGTCCTTTTCCCATTAATCTCCTCCATGTGTCACCATAGTGGCTTCCCACTCTCTCCTCTCACAACCTTATCATTATTCATAATTCATTGTATTATATTTCTTACACTCTTTCATGATCATCATCTTATATATTCTTCTTCCATATGCTTTTTTTTTCCTATTTTCCTTTTTGCTTTCTTTCACTTTCTTTTTAAAAGTAATGAGATATCTACAATCAGCCCTCCTAAAATAATTCACGATACGATTAAGATAGCTCATAATTTAATTGAAAGCTGATAATTCAGTTACTAAATATTAAATGCGAGCTAAGTAGCATTATTTAAAATTCTAAAGTCTAATATAACTTGTCAACTATAAATATATATATATATATATATGTATAGTGTTTTAGTCAAAATAACATTATAAATTAGTTTTGTGCTTGCCAAACACAAACATTTAAGGTTTTTTTTCTTTTAAAATGAAGATATATACGTATATTTTTTAAGGTCACGAAGAACAACTCTAGCTTTTTAATTAAAGGAGCATTTTTAATAGAATTATTTTAGTCTTAATTAAGTGAATGAGACTTTAATGGTTATAATAGACCTATGGAGTTTTAGTGATCCCTATCAGATGATGGGGCATGTGCCCTAGGTCAATCCATTAACTGTCTTTATGAATACTTTTAGTTAATAAAAATAGAGGATTTCATTTGCTGTTTATTATAATTAATTTGCATGTTTACATTATAATAAGATCCATGGGTATTTACATAAATATCCTAAATGTCCCTAGTCGATCATTATACTGGGAACTATAATGAATTAAGACTAGTGTGAGTCTTGATTGATGATCATATGATGATTATACGTATAGGGATACGAATCAAGATCACGAGTACTTGTTAGGGAACAAAGTCTTGGACCCGACCCGCTATGAGAACATAACATGGATTAAGTCATAGTTGTTTCTCATGATAAGTATATATTCCAGTCCTCTGACTTGAGATTACCAGAGACTTCAACATTAGGAACACAGTGATTTGACACAATCAAACGTTGTCTTTAACTGGACGATTATAAAGGTTGTGATTGGTTACTGTGTGAGCAATGTGATGAAGTTGTGTAATCGAGATAGAATTTGTCCCTCTCATATAAAGAGATATCTAGTGGATCCCTCGATGTGTTAGATTGTTAAAAGGCCTAGTCTAAGTGAATTGATATTGATCAATGTCACTTGGATGTTTTCGATCTACCTAGAGACCGAGACTAGTACGATTGAACATGTTGGATGACAATTCCATGCCTTATGTTTGATCAAAAGGATATCGTGTGACAAAAGGATGTTATATACATTATTGATTAGGTTGTATCGATTTGATATTCGTACGACTTGGGTAGTCATAATGTCTTGCTAGAGGCCGCTTATGACTTGTATACCAAAATGTGTTTTGGTACACTGCCAACGTTGTATGAGCCTATTGGGTCGCACACTAAGAATGGTTTTGCGAGATTTTAAGACGATTCAGAAAAACGAATTTTATGTGATAAAATTCATGACAGAAACGTCCTTGTGGTGTATTACACTTATACTTCTTTAAGTAAGGGTATATGTGTAATTTACTTAAACGTCTATATACAAGAGTTGTATAAATAGACGCTTTAAGTTAGAATACACTAACAAAAGATCAAAAGGCCAAAACTCCTTTTTCGTTTGAGAAACGACTTAGGGTTTTTGGTATGCTCGGATCGTTTTGGAGAGATTCAAAAGGTTTGACATTCTCTCGACGCTAGCACTTCGAATCTCGCCGCCGTTCGTGTGTGGATCGCGATAGAGGGCGTTCGTCGTTGGCGCGCGCCTTAGAGATCGATCAACCTTCCGAAAGGTATATTGCGATTGAGGTATGATTAAGTTTTTCATGGTTTAAACGTTTTTAATGGAATTAGATTCGGATCTGTTGGGGTTTTTGTCAAAATTGTTTTGTAATCTCCGTGCGTATGAACCCCAAAACCCAACAAGTGGTATCAAAGCCATCGAGTTCGATTCCATTAAATTCATTGCATGTTTTCTTCGATATATGCATGATATATGATCGAAAGCATGTTGATAATTGATGTATATGTGATATACATAAGTTTTCTTTGAGATTTATTATCACGCGTTTGTGTATATGATACACATATTTGTGATTTAATTGAAATCATTAGGTATAATCGTTATTCTTTGTGCATTGATGCATGGATGAAATCTCTGTAATTCAATATGCATATTTAGGTTACATTGTTTTACGTTTCTTGAATTGTATAAGGTTGAATATTAATTTGAAACTAATATGATTAGATTCGATTGGGATAGTAGTTCATGATTCAATGACATATTTGTGATTATCTAGATGAGGACCGAAATTGCAAATAACTAATTTTCGAAATTATTTATTTATAATTAATTAATTTTCGAAATTAATTATTTATATTGTTATATCTATTTTGTTATGAAGTTTCTATTTTATAAAGATAGATAACAAATTAGAATATGAGATAAATATCAAGAATCTTGTTATTGGTGATATAATAGGATTAGGATAAGATTAGTCCTAATTGGATTAGGATAAGATAAGTCCTAATTGGATTTGGATAAGATTAGTCCTAATTGGATTAGGATAAGATAAGTCCTAATTGGATTAGGATTAGTCCTAATTGGATTAGGATAAGATAAGTCCTAATTGGATTAGGATAAGATTAGTCCTAATTGGATTAGGATAAGATGATTAGTTAGATGTGGGTCCGGGTTAATTAAAAATGTTTTAATTGACTTAATTTTGGATAAATTAAGGGGTTAATTTAGTATAGTAAAATCAGCTATAAAAATATGATTTTCTATAGCTTAATTTCAATTTTCGGAATTGAGATCCGTCTTCTAAAAAAAAAAAAAAAAAAAAAAAAAAAAAAAAAAAAAGGCAAGCGCTTCAGACTTCGTCTCATTTGATTCGGCGGTCACTGGTTAATGAACGCAAATCTAACTAATCCTAGCGCAAGGAAATTCTTTTATTGGTGAATAATATAGAAATTTCCAAATTGTTTAGTGATTGAACAAATCAATAGAATATATGATATTTTATTGTTTACATAAAATTCACTAAAACAGAATAAAATCCCTCTATTAAATTTTAAGTCTCATGTCATCCATTTTTAAACACTTGTCAAGGCCTCGATCACACTAATACAGTTTCAGCCATAGCTGGGTGTATTGTGTTATCTTGGTGAGACAAGTTGGGTAAGAGTTACCTAAATGTTTAAAATGGTCCGACTTAATAAAGCCATCAAAATAGTTTTGAGCTTTAGGCAAATGATGAGATAAAACATGCTAAGACATAAGATGTCCCGTATCTCATAAAAGGATCTAAAAATTACATAAGATGTAATTGGTAACTGTTACCTACCTAAATAATCTAGTCTGTGTTTCATGCCATATTTGTCATAGAATTAGGTGAAATATGGATTTTAGTCCCCTAAATAAACAAGACGTTTTAGGAGGGTTGTTAATTTAGTGGGAGTCTATTCCTCTATACTAAAATAAACTTTGCATAATCTTTATTGTAGATCAATGACCTCTTCAAGTAACAATAATCCCCTGTCATCGCGATCCATCCTTGAGAAGGATAAACTATCGGGACTAACTTTCTTGACGGTTCGAAACTTGAGAATTGTTCTTAAGCATGAACGCAAGTTGTATGTCCTGGATGCTCCAATCCCCGAGGACCCACCCACCCAATGCTACGAAAGTGTGAAGGATGCGCATAGTAAGCATGTCAACGATTCTACCGATGTTGCATGTATTATGCCGGCAACTATGGTTCCCTGAACTTCGAAGGACATGGAACTAATGGAAGCCTACGACATGGCTATAACGCTTATTTGAAGGAAATGTTCCAATGCAAGCTAGGCAAGAAAGGTTCGAGATACAGTCAAAAACCTACATTCTTGCAAGATGACCGAGGGTGCGTCGGTTAGTCCTCATGTTCGAAGATGAAGGGCTATGTTGACCACTGATAGACTCGGATTCCCCATGCCAAGAGTTGGCTACGGATTTGATCTTGAATTCATTACTGAGAGAGTTACTCACAATTTGTGATGAACTACAATATGAATAATATGGAGAAATCAATTTCGAGTTGCATTTGATGCTCAAAACTCGCCGAACAAAATATCAAGAAACCCTCTAGTAATGTGTTGATGGTCCAAAAGGGAAAGGGAATGAAGAAGAAAGGTAAAGGCAAGGCTAAAGTTGCCAAGGCCAGGTCGTTGCGCACTGTCGCAAAGCCTATGGAACAAGTCAAGCCCCACTGTTTCTACTTCAAAACACCCAAAAGAAAAGGAAGGAAATTGCCATTTCGTCATGCACTGGACATTGGTTCGAAATTGCAAACTCTATCTGGAAGATCTAAGGAAGAAAAAGGGTAGTGCGACTACCACTACAGTGTATTTATGTTATTGAAATTAATTTATCTACTAGTGATTCCTGGGTATTAGATACCGGATGTGGATCTCACATTTGTATAAATGTGCAGGGACTCACTGTGAAGTAGAAAGTTGATGAAAGGAGAAGTCATCCTCCGCGTAGGGAATGGAGCAAGAGTTCACGCTACATTTGTTGGATCATATGACTTAGTTTTATCTAGTGGACTTATTTTAACTTTAAATAATTGTTATTTTGTGTCGCCTTAAGCGAAACATCATTTCTGCTTTCATGTTTGGATATGGATGGTTTTGATTTTATTATTGCTAATAATAGATGTTCCATTTCTCGTAAAGGCATATTTTATGCAAATGCTGATTTGTATGATGGTCTTTATATTCTAAGCATGAAAACGTCCATGATACTCCAGTCTTTAACATAAATACAAAGAGGTTCAAGTCAAATGATTTGAATCAAACCTATCTTTGGCATTGTCGTCTCGGGCACATAAATGAGAAACGCATAACGAAGCTCCATAAAGATGGACTTCTAGATTCATTTGATTTAGAAACATATGAAACGTGCGTATCTTGTTTACTAGGCAAGATGACTAAAAGTCCCTTTATGGACACAAGTGAAAGGGCAAGTGATTTATTGGGTCTAATACATACCGATGTATGCGGTCCTATAAACACAATGGCTAGAGGAGGTTATCAAGATACTTCATTACATTTATCGATGATTTCAAAGCAGATATGGTTATGTATATCTTATGAAACATAAAGTGAATCATTTGAGATGTTTGAACGTTTCAAAATGAAGTGCAGAATCAACTTGGTAAAACTATCAAAACACTTCGATCAGATCGAGGTGGTGAGTATTTAAGCCAAGAATTTGATGATCATCTTAGAAATTGTGGGATTGTCTCCCAATTGACTCCACCAAAGAACTCCACAATGGAATGGAGTTTCGAAAGGAGAAATCGAACCTTATTAGATATGGTTCGATCTATGATGAGTCAGCAGATCTTCCATTATCCTTTTGGGGTTATGCATTACAAACTGCACTTTCACTCTAAATCGAGTTCCTTCTAAAGCGGTTGATAAAACACCATATGAGATATGGTACGGGAAGAGACCTAGTTTGTCTTTTCTTAAGATTTGGGGTTGTGAGGCTTACGTAAAGCGACAAGTCTCGAAAAACTAGCACCTAAATCGACAAGTGTTTATTTGTGGGGTATCCTAAGGAAACAAAAGGATATTACTTTTATAATCCCGCTGAGAACAAAGTGTTTGTTGCTCGGTATGGTGCCTTTATGGAAAAACAGTTTATTTCAAAAGACACTAGTGGGAAAGAAATAAATCTTGAAGAAGTTCAAGAATCACGGGTAAACATGAACCACATCGGAAGTTCAACAACGTTCCGAACCAGTTGAACCTCCACAAGTGACACAAGGCCCACGTAAATCTAGTAGGGTAAGACATGAGCCGAGAGAGATTCGGATTTCTCATTATCGATAGTCGTGATGTGTTGCTTATAGACCAAAATGAGCCCACTACTTATCGGAGGCTATGTCTGGACCAGACTCGAGATAAATGGCTAAGTGCCATGAACTCGAGATGCAATCCATGTATGATAACCAAGTTTGGAACTTGGTTGATTTACCTGAAGGTGGTAAGACCATTGGATGTAAATGGGTTTTCAAGAAGAAAACTCGACATGGATGGCAAAGTGCATACTTTTAAAGCAAGACTTGTAGCAAAAGGTTTCAGCAGACTCAAGGTGTTGATTATGATGAAACTTTTTCAATAGCCATGCTTAAATCCATAAGAATTTTAATTGCCATCGCTTTGCATATTATGACTATGAAATATGGCAAATGGATGTAAAAACAGCATTTCTTAATGGAAAGTGCTTGAGGACGTGTATATGACACAACCTGAAGGTTTTGTACATCCCGAGAATTCTAGGAAGGTATGCAAGCTTCAAAGATCCATTTATGGATTAAAGCAAGCTTCTCGGAGTTGGAATCTTCGTTTTGATGAAGCAATCAAGGATTTTGGTTTTATTAAGAATGAAGATGAGCCTTGTGTATACAAGAAGGTCGTGGGAGTGTAGTTATTTTTCTCGGGTATCGTATGTTGATGATATATTACTCATTGGAAATGACATCCCAACATTGCGAGAATGTCAAGTCTTGGTTAGGGAAGTGTTTCTCAATGAAAGACTTAGGAGATGCACCTATATCCTAGGGATAAAGATCTATAGGGATAGATCTAAAAGGCTAATCGGCCTAAGTCGAGTGCTTACATAGACAAGGTCTTGAATAGGTTCGGTTTGCAAGACTCTAAAAGAGGATTGTTGCCAATGTCTCATGGGATAAGTCTCAAGAAGACTCAATGTCCTAAGACAAATGATGAGCGAGACCGTATGAATAAGATTCCATATGCATCGGCCTATTGGATCTATCATGTATGCCATGTTATGCACTCGACTCGATGTATCATATGCTTTGAGCACTACAAGCAGATATCGATCAGATCCAGTGAGAGTCACTGGATAGCAAGAAAGAACATCCTTAAGTACTTAAGAAGGACTAAGGAAGTGTTCTTGGTCTATGGAGGTTTTGAAAACGATCTAGTTGTAAATGGTTACACAGATGCGAGTTTTCAAACTGATATAGATGATTTCAGATCGTGATCTGGATATGTGTTTACTTTGAATGGGGGTGCAAAGAAGTGGAAAAGTTCGAAGAAGAGATCGTGGGCAGATTCTACAAATGAAAGTTTCGAGTATATTGCGGCGTCCGATGCAAAGAAAGGAGGCGCTTTGGATCAAAAAGTTCATTTCGAACTAGGTGTGGTTCCGAGTATTGCTAACCCTGTTTGTTTGTATTGTGACAATAACGGGGCAATAGCACAGCCAAGGAACCTAGATCACACCACAGATCCAAACATATACTCAGCGTTTTCATCTCATCGAGAAATTATTGAGAGGGAGACGTAAAGATTTGCAGAGTACCATCAAGACAACGTTGCGGATCCATTGACAAAAGCTCTTCCACAAGCAAAACATGATGGTCATGTTAGATCATTAGGCATTAGATGCATGTATGATTGGCCCTAGTGCAAGTGGGAGATGATGGGGCATGTGCCCTAGTCAATCCATTAACTGTCTTTATGAATACTTTTAGTTAATAAAAATAGAGGATTTCATTTGTTTGTTTATTATAATTAATTTGCATGTTTACATTATAATAAGATCCATGGGTATTTACATAAATATCCTAAATGTCCCTAGTCGATCATTATACTTGGGAACTATAATGAATTAAGACTAGTGTGAGTCTTGATTGATGATCATATGATGATTATACGTATAGGGATACGAATCAAGATCACGAGTACTTGTTAGGGAACAAAGTCTTGGACCGACCCGCTATGAGAACATAACATGGATTAAGTCATAGTTGTTTCTCATGATAAGTATATATTCCAGTCCTCTGACTTGAGATTACCAGAGACTTCAACATTAGGAACACAGTGATTTGACACAATCAAACGTTGTCTTTAACCGGACGATTATAAAGGTTGTGATTGGTTACTATGTGAGCAATGTGATGAAGTTGTGTAATCGAGATAGAATTTGTCCTCTCATATAAAAAGAGATATCTAGTGGATCCTCGATGTGTTAGACTGTTAAAAGGCCTAGTCTAAGTGAATTGATATTGATCAATGTCACTTGGATGTTTTCAATCTACCTAGAGATCGAGACTAGTACGATTGAACATGTTGGATGACAATTCCATGCCTTATGTTTGATCAAAAGGATATCGTGTGACAAAAGGATGTTATATACATTATTGATTAGGTTGTATCGATTTGATATTCGTACGACTTGGGTAGTCATAATGTCTTGCTAGAGGCCGCTTATGACTTGTATACCAAAATGTGTTTTGGTACACTGCCAACGTTGTATGAGCCTATTGGGTCGCACACTAAGAATGGTTTTGCGAGATTTTAAGACGATTCAGAAAAACGAATTTTATGTGATAAAATTCATGACATAAACGTCCTTGTGGTGTATTACACTTATACTTCTTTAAGTAAGGGTATATGTGTAATTTACTTAAACGT
Organism: Stephania yunnanensis; assembly: GCA_039657365.1. Taxonomy (NCBI): domain Eukaryota; kingdom Viridiplantae; phylum Streptophyta; class Magnoliopsida; order Ranunculales; family Menispermaceae; genus Stephania; species Stephania yunnanensis. Next base: position 230,992 of record JBBNAF010000046.1, read on the forward strand.
CTATATACAAGAGTTGTATAAATAGACGCTTTAAGTTAGAATACACTAACAAAAGATCAAAAGGCCAAAACTCCTTTTTCGTTTGAGAAACGACTTAGGGTTTTTGGTATGCTCTGGATCGTTTTGGAGAGATTCAAAAGGTTTGACATTCTCTCGACGCTAGCACTTCGAATCTCTCTCGTTCGCCGTTCGTGTGTGTGGACTGCTGATAGAGGGCGTTCGTCGTTGGCAGCGCCTTAGAGATCGATCAACCTTCTGAAAGGTATATTGCGATTGAGGTATGATTAAGTTTTTCATGGTTTAAACGTTTTTAATGGAATTAGATTCGGATCCTGTTGGGGTTTTTGTCAAAATTGTTTTGTAATCTCCGCTGCGTATGAACCCCAAAACCCAACATCAGACTATTAAGTTTTTATAGTAAGCTTTGAATTATTCTACTTAGATCTGGATAATAACCTAAACAAAGGTATGAGACTATTATTTTGTCCTTTACATTGAAACTTTGTCTCCTTGTGAATAGATAGAATATAGAACTTCCATATAAAGGATTTCTTAATGTTGAAGATACATGTTGCTATCATTGACCACATTAAAGACTAAATCCATCCATTTAAATTATTGGTATTGTCATTGAATTTGTAATCAATATATGTATGAATTTTTGCCTAATTAATTAAGCTATCAAATAATTAATCAAGTGATTTGATCAAGTCTTGTGGGTCTTCCATCTTACATCACCCAACCCTTATCCTTGTCCTTAGAATTTGGGTCTATATGGTTTCACCAAGTTCTTCCTTTTTAATTAAGAAAAACAAAAAATTTATTGATCATAATGGTTTAATACATTTAATAGAACTCGATCAAACATAGAATGATCGATTACCTTAATAATTATTCAAAAGAACATTTAACTGCCATAAAACTTATTTTACTTTTTTACATCGATAGTAATAATAGAACAATATGATAATTAGTAATTATTTTTTTGACAAACGTACAGAACGCAACAACACACTAAAAGAGTCGTAACGAAAATAAAACTTTTAATAAAGGAAGACAAACACACACTCGACCTTTCTTTATCAACAGATTAATTAATACTTTTGAGCTAATACCTTCTGTTATGACTTTCCAAGTCGAAAGCAGAACATAAGATGAGGAGAGGGCACGAGCAGTCATCATTTCACTTGCTTGGAAACCAAAACTCCAGTTGCCTATCAACAACATATTTTTTTGAATCCTGGTCTTCTCTTTCACAAATCAATTAAAAAACATTCTCTTGTTTTGCACTATTCATTTAAATAACATAAATACATTCTAATTCTTATGTTATCATCTTCCGTCGTAGAGCATGTCCAATCAATGTTATTATAGCGTTAATTAGTTGATGTGGCCACAAAAATAGTGTAATATTTTTTCAACCCTACGCTATTATTTTGATGTGCACCATCCTACTTGGATAGCACAGATAAATAGTGACCCGTTAATTTAGTGTGGCACTATTTGTAATATTAAATATTATTTTATTATTATTTTTTAGATTTATATATAATGTTTATTTCATTTAATAATAAATAAAATAATAATAAAAAAAATAGTGTAAAATATAGTGGTGATGAATTGAAAAAATAGTAAAATTTAGTATTACACTAAAATAATGCAAAGGTTGTATATAGTTATCCTGGTACAAAATGACTTTAATTTGATGACTTTTTTTTGACAATGTTGAAATAGCTGGCATATATGTGATTAAAGGGAATTTAATGATTTGGAACTTCATTTTTTGTTAAACTTTTGTTAAGTTTTAAGTGCCCTTTATAAAGGAAATTTAATGATTTAATGACTATGCATATACTTTTTTTATAGTATAAGTTGTTTATCTTCAGATATATTCAGTTCCGAATTTTTTTGTACTTTTACTCTCGTTGTATAATCATAATTCATTTATATATTAAGATTTCATTATCAACGCGCCTTCCTTCATCTTAACAACTATAAAACTTTTCTCAATGACTACACGACTTGAACCATACATTTCTATATTAATCAAATATCATCGCACCAATAATAAAAATAATAAAATTTTAATTTTAAATTAATTTAGTGCGCTACATTGATCAAACATTTTCATTCAATTCATTTTATACGTAATAAAAAAAAAAGAAATAATTTCATGCGTTTTGTAGCGAAATCACTCTCTCAAATACTCATCACAAAAACAGAGAAAAGTTGATCAAACAAGCAAAGCAGGGGAGATAGAGAGAGGAGTGAAGAAGCCTAATTGGCTCCATTTTGTTCTTCTTCTCATCAATTTTTGAGACCAATCATCCTCTGTTCTCTTCTTCAAAAGTGTGTTCATCAAAACAGAGCATCTCAGATTGTGAAAAACAGAGATGGGTGTGGATGCGATGGAGATCACAATCTATGCAAAAAAAGCCCTGTTTTTCATAATCGGGACTTGTTACAGATCGGCTCGCACTCATCCAATCCTTCTGGGTCTTGGGTTTCTCTTGCTCCTAATGTATGTATACTTCCCTGCCCTGTTTTCATTTCTGCTCTCTTCCTCCCCTGTTATCGTCTGTACAGCTACCCTGCTCGGTACCCTTTTGAGCTTCGGAAACCCTAACATCCCAGAAATCGATCGAGAAGAAGAAGAAGAAGAACAACAACAATATGGAGAATCGGAGAAGACCCATCTTGGGATTTCGTCTCTCAAAACTGGTTTCAAAAAGGGGACCTAATTGTTGAGGAGACTCAGAGAATTTCTCCTGAGAATAGTGTGCAGGGAACAGAGGAGGAGAGAAAATTAGGGTTTTTGAGAAAACCCCATGAAGGGGGATTTGATGGTAGTAGTGGAAGTGTGTCAATTGGGGGAATTCATGATCCAAATCAATCGATTGAGGCCGAAATCGAGTCTCGAAATCGAGGGTTTGTCGAAATGGAGGGAGCTGATGATGATGATGGTGATGGTGGGAAGGGAGTGATCAAGGAGGGAAGGGAATTGGAAGAGGATCAAGGGTTTGTGGATTTGATAGGATTGCACGAAAGGGAGGCGCCGTCGATGGAGGAAAATCGCGGTGGAATTCGATTCTCAGACGATGAGGATCGAAAGGATAGAAAGGGAGTGAATGTAGAAGATGAGGAGAATGACAATGAGCCATTTGGTTCAATACAAGACTTTTCTCCGTGGAAAGAAATGGAAGGTCATGGTGGTGGTGATGATGATGAGTCATTGGATTCGGATTCGGATTCGGATTCGGATGGAGCTGAGAGCTCTTCTCCTGATGCTTCAATGGCTGATATAATTCCAATGCTGGATGAGCTCCACCCGCTATTAGATGCCGGCGCAGCTCAGCCTACTTTCATTCCACTCAATGATTCCGATGCTGCCTCGCAGAGGTCTCATGGTTCCAATGAGCACCAGGAGGAGGAAGAAGATGAGGATGACGACGAAGAGGAGGAAGCGCAACGAGGATTGGAGAATGCGGAAGCTAAACCGGTGGTACATTGGACGGAGGACGATGAGAGGAATCTCATGGACCTTGGGAACTCTGAATTGGAGAGAAATCGTCGATTGGAGAGTTTGATAGCGAGGAGGAGAGCTAGGAAGAAGTTTGGAGCAATGTTGGCTGAGAGGAATTTAATCGACTTAGATGGTGGTGAACTTCCATTTCCTATTGCGCCCATATCTACGGCGAGGCGCAATCCATTTGATATTCATTATGATTCCAATGAAGCCATGGGATTACCTCCAATTCCAGGGTCAGCTCCGTCGGTTTTGTTGCCGAGAAGAAACCCTTTTGATCTTCCATATGATCCACTTGAAGAGAGACCTGATCTCACTGGTGGCAGCTTTGAGGAAGAGTTCTTGACTTCTCATGAAAAGGACGCGTTTTTCAGACGGCACGAGAGCTTTAGCTTGGGATCGTCTTCCTTCTTCGGAGAGTCCAAGCAAGAGAAGCAACGGTCGAAATTCAGGCCATACTTTGTGGCTGAACATTCTGATAGGGAAGGTTTTCCTATGTTTCAAAGGCAATTAAGTGGGAGAAGTGATTCTAGAGTGAGTTCTATCGCTGAGACCGAGTCACTCTCTCCGGTTGCGGAGCAAGATCGTGATCACAAGAGTTTGAATGAGCAAGAATTGTCTCAAGAAGACAAGCCAATGCACCCTATTAATGAACTATCAGAGAGGGTGTCTTATCCTATGTTTCAAAGGCAATTGAGTGAGATAAGTGATTCTAAGGTGAGTTCCGTGGCTGGGAGCGAATCGCATTCTTTAGTTGCTGAGGAAGTTGATCACAAGAGTTCTAATGAGCATGAATTATCTCGAGAAGACACACAATTGCCCGATGATGATCTTATTAGCAGTGGCAACAAAACCGTCGATGGGGAAGATGTCTATGAAAGACACCCGAATTTGCTCAATGTAGAACCTGAATTAGCTCGAGATTACTTGGAAGCAGAAGTGAGTGAGAAGCAGTACATCAGATCAAGTTCTTCCTCGTCATCAGAAGAGACTGAAAAGATCTTTCATGTGAACGTGGATGAAGCAAACCAAGACCCGGCAAATGATGAAAACGAAGTGCATTCCAACAGTTCCACAGGATCTTCGGCCGTGGACTCAGACCATGCTGAAAGGGTTGTAAATTTGGATGATAATCAACCAAAGGAACCAGTTTATGATTGGAGCCCAGTGGAGAAGAGCCTTTCTGGTATATCAATCATTCGAGAAGCTCTATATGTCGATAAAGGAGTTCTTACTTCTACTTCCTCGGTAGAATCCGATAAGCGGGTGGATGTCATGCAATCGCATTTAGTAGAAAGAACGTTTTCGCCTGCAGATGGTGATTTTTCACTGCATCATGATAACACAGCTGATGAAGGAACCTCTGGCCTCGAAGGTTCATGGACAGCCTCATCGCATATGTCAGCAGTTGAAGAGAATGAAATGATGTCGAGGGAAGTAACTGTGATTAGCGAACATGATGTTATTAAAATTGGCTTTTCAGGAGATGTCCAGAATTCCCATGATCCGCCAGTGCAAACGGTGCCATCAGTGGTTGAGCGAATTTTGTCTCGGAATGACTCATCTACGTCGGAGATGGAGTCCGAGGATGAGAAGACTATAAACGAGGAAAGAGAGCCTCAGTTTCAACAGGCTGAAGCCTCCTCCTCATTAAGTTTGAAGCAAGAGATGGATATCGGGGCTCCCGAATATGAGACTGATGAAGCAGATGTCAAGGCTTTTATTGATTCAGGAGAACCTTCTGAATACTTAGTATCCAATACTTCCGACAAGCTGCCTCTCCTATTCGAAGAATCAACGGTTATATCATCATCAGACGAAGAATCGAAGGTCAGTACAGTTTTGATTATAGAGACCGCAATCTAGAGATGGAAACACTTAAGAGTAATCTTAGCATTGAGAGATTTTAGATGACATGAAAGCAAAACTACTTGAAGCATTATGTCTTTAGAAATTTTTTTACTTTTGACCATGATTTCTGTGTTTTCTTTTTCTTCAGTTACTATTGTTTTAAATTTTACTTGTTTTTGCATTCTATGATTCTGACTACCAAAAGAAGTGCCTGAAACAACTTTGTTAATGTTTTTTTAATCTTCATGGTTTATTATTTGTAGTACTTTTGAAATGCGATGGGAATTTGTCATTCTGAACAATTTATTCAAGTCTCTCACTGACTAGAACTAGAACTAGAACTAGAACTAGAAGTGATATGATAATGAGAATGAGCTGAATCTGCACTTGCTTTGATAAAATTATGACTGTTCAATTAAGGCCCAGGGCTCTTCATTTGCCAATGAAGGCAAACTAAAGTTGACTGACAATTCTTTCTTCTTTTGTTAATTACTAAGCAGGAACCGCAGAGTCCCCGTGAGACGTCAATTAATGATGTCGACGTCGTTAGTGAGTTCGATGAGGTAGTAGTCTATGATCATGAACATGAAAATTCATCAGATATATCACCATCAGCCTCTGGTCCCTCCTCCTCTTTCCCTCAGCTTCTTGTCCCTCAACCTGATATCGAAGATGTCCTCCATGATGCACCTGAAAACGAAACAAGTTCTCCTGTGATAAAGCGCCTGGATGTTCAACATGAAGTGATTAGCTCTCAGTTATCTGAGGAAGAGGTCGATGCATTCAAGGAAATCAAAGAGATCGACGAGAGATTGCTGACGGAATTGGATGCTGTTAGTGACTTTCATGTGGAAGAACGAGTAACCAACACAAGCCGCACAGCAAATGATTTGGCGGTTGGGCATGTGTCCGAAGCTGATTCTGCTGAGAACATAGAAAATGCATCTGAAAATTCGGTTGAACCCCAGGTTGGCGTGGAACTACCTCTTGAAAAAGGGGCGCAGCCACTTGATGGCATTGTGGAGGAGCAACATCCAAGTGCTAGTGGGCGGAGTACTTTCGAATTGCATGTTGACATGGCAAGCCCTTCTGAAGAAATTGGTACAGCATCTGAAGAACGCAGCCAAGGAGTCTTAGAATCTAGCTTCTCACATGAAGATCGACTTCGTAAGGAGATGGAAGCTACTTATGCCATTGTCAAGCCTCTCAATGATGGTCCAACTCAAATGCAGCCAGTTGAGGAGCTAGCAGGTATCAAAGCAAGATGTCTGGAAGTCAAAGATTTCAACTCTGGACATGAATCCGAGGGAGAACCTGAAAAACCTCTTATTCCTAAGTTGGACGAAGTGCCCTCAGTGGAAGAGGCTGAAGCTAGTTCGAGCGAGCTCAAAGTTTCCAACCAACACTCAAATTACATTGCTGACACTTTGGAGATGCCAATTCTTGAAGCAAGATCTCTCGAAGATATTGATTTAGTCTTCAAGCAAGTTCAAAAAGGCGAAGAGAATGAGCCAATCCATGATACTTTGATATCAGACACAACTGAAAGTGATTCTGCTTACATTGAGCATTCAAAGCAGGATTTGATTGAGATGGAACCGTCAGCAGCGGAGGAGAGATCTGTTGAAGATAAGCAGATTGAAGGGAGAGTAACTGAAAAGCTTGTAACCCTCGAACCAATTCCTGACGCCGCAGTGGTGCAGGAATCTAAAGTTCAATCTTCCGAACTAAGAGCAGCTGAAAGAGTCCCAGATTCAGTTGACTTTGATCCGGAGCTCCAACTCTTTGAAGCAAGATCTGTTGAAGATGTCAATGCAGCTTTGAGTGAGTTGTCGGAAGGAAACGATCCTAACAAGCAAACCTGTCCAGAAACTATGGATTCTATTGGCTCTGGTTCAGAACCCGTCTTGTTGAAGCAAGGTCTCTTGAAGATATCAATGAGGCTTTCAATGAGTTGCACCAACAAGGTGATCATGAGAAGCATGGCAGTCATTCTGAAAATGTGGAAAACGAAGCGCTGTTATTGGAATCCCAAGATCCTCATATGCAAGAAGTTGTAGTGAGATCTATAGAAAGGATTGATCCAGTTCTAAAGGAAGCCTCTGCAGAGGAGAAATCAGTGGAGAACACACTCGCAAATGTCAACACTGCAATTGCTTCAAGTGAGACGTTGACACCTCCAACACAGGAGTTGGAATCAGCTGTAGAAACCAAATCAAGTGTTGAAGAATCAGTTGATGATCGAGAAACAAAAGCTGAAAGTGAAGAATCGAAACCTGCATCAGTGGAAACAAGTGAAGATTCTAGCTCACGGAAAACTGGCCTTAAAAAAGAAGAAGAAGAAGAAGAAGAGATCTAGTAAGTCGGGTTCAAGTTCGAGCTCCAGTTCCAGTGATTCTGATTGAAGTTGGGAGAAAGCGAGAGTGATTGTTATGCGGTTTTTTCTTTCTGATATACAGGTGACAATTTTGTTATTATTTTTAGAGTGGATTGCTGATTTTGGCCTAGCAAAAAGGCAGTTGTGCTATTTTCTTTAAATCGATATTTTGTAACAGTAATTTGTCTGATGATTTGTTTGCTTCAAGCAAGGCTTGTGTTCGAGTCCTTGAAGGTTTGTGTACATCAGTTCCCTTGTGTTTTTGTTCGAGTGTTAGGTTGTTGGGGGGCACCCCTTTTGTCAAATGCTTTGGATGAGAGTTCTGATGATTGACTTGTATGCTCTATTCATTCATATTTTTACAGTGAATGCAATATTCCCTTGCCTTTGTTTATGCTGTTCTTTATGTGCAATTTGGATATACATTGATTTCTTCTCTTTTATTATTATTATTATTATTATTATTATTATTATTATTATTATTATTATTATTTTTTCAATGAATTTCATAGTTTAGAGAAGCTCACAAGTAATCTTGAAAGTGACTTCAGTGAATTCTCTGGCTTTTAAAATTGGTGCTTCTCTTGGTATACTCCATCAAATTTTATTAGAATAGTTGCTTCTCTTACTTTTGATTGTGTATCCATCGTTTTCTCTTTAGTTCAAGGTTGCCTATCGAAAAATTCGAAATGGAGAGAATGATGTCAGGCAAAATATAAAGTTTTATCAAGTTGTTTAGTCAAAATATTAATGTTTATGTGATACAAGATACATGAATCATAATGAATAGCGGAAGAACGAGTTCGTGAAGGTGTTGTATAATATTCAGTACATGTCAACATAATTCTTTCAAAAGGATGTGTCAATTTGTGTATATATATATGTTAGGTGCATGCTTTACTTAAGACATAGGATCTTAAGATTCGCGATCCAATTCTGCAGCCCGAAAGAGGCTGAAGAAGTTTCTAAAAAGGTGAGGTTTCCTTGGACTTCTATCTTATTGTAACTTTTTTTTTTCGCCAATAATCACCTTGTTCTCCTATTATTTGTGATGAGTTCTTCTCCATGTCTAAATTTGGATTATTTTCCATGTCTTTTTTAAGTCTCAGTGTTCTGTTTAGGATTGTTGATTAGTAGCTCTTCCAGTCCCAAGCCTTTAATCTTATTTTTCTTCTCCTTCAAAATTATTACTATGCACTATGACGAATTCATTACTTTTGCAGGTTGTGGCGTCCGGTGGTCAAGCTATAACATTTTGCGGCGATATTTCAAAAGAGAAGATGTAGAATCAATGACGTCTAAAACTCATTGATTCCACATCTTCTTCGTTTGAAAAATCGATCTGTTTGGTTAACAATTGTAGGGGGAGTATCGGAGATAAGGCGTTGTTCGTATGAATGTATCGGTCATACTCGTTTAGTAGTTTGCTTTCTCTTTTTCTTGTGTGTTTTTATTTTCAGCATTTCCTTCTCATTGTATAATGCTTTACTATAAAAGCATGTTTCCTATTAAAAAAAAAAATGATCAAAGCTATGAACAAAATTCTAGTTATTCTGATTGAGCTCTGCTATTGAATTATTTTGAATTTCTCATAGTTTCATGTGATGATTTGGCTCTATGGCTCTATGGTTGACATATTGGTAAACAATGCAGGTTATCAAGATTTTGCTTCTCCCTTCTTTCCTGAATGAATGCATTTTCTATAATCACCTTTCTAACTTTCCCATGTGATTTCAGGAATCGCCGGAGATGGTTTGCCGATGCGAGTGAAGGAATCCAACGGCCGGAAGTTATTGATGAAAAGAAAGATAAGGTACTTAACATGACATCCAATTAAATTCACAGAGGACTGCATTTCGTAGGCAATTGATTTTTATTTAGGGTAATGCTAGATGGACTCAAAAAGTCCGGACTCAAACAACCAAAAAGACATAAAGACCCTTAATTAAAATTCATTATTGGTGTTTGGGGGTAGAGGGTAATTAGGTCTTTTACTTAAATAGATATATTAAATTATTAATAAAAAATCTTTGGGTCCGGACTCTAAGAGTCCGAACAGATTTTTTGTTTTAATTTATTATCTCTGCTCTGAATTCTAAGTGTTCATAAAATCCTCAATTTGCTACTTTGTTTTTCATTTGCTTCTTGTGATTCACGCCCCTGATTGTGTTTAGATTTATTATGTACAGAGTAGTTGGAAAGGTAGGGAGGAATCAAGGTTTTTTTCTTTTCTTTTTTTCTTTTTTTTTTTTTTAAGATCTCTGGGTGTCCAAACTGCCTCGTCCCCATTCCAATTGAAGTCTGACTAGTCCCAAGGCCCACCGGGGATGATGGGAACACCTTCTCCAACACCCTAAAGTAGTCGGAGGACATAATGTAAGTTGTTACGACTCGAAACTCATAATCATTGCCTCAGTCAACGTCTTAAGCTTGAGTTGCTACTACTACACCACATACCACATCGCTCGGGTGCGAGAGGAATCGAGTTGTAATTAACGGATCAACACCATCGTCAATTCTCTCTTCAAGTACATACCGAATGATCAATATTTTGTAGCAGGCATTTGTTGTTTGAGTACTCCTTCAAGGTTTATGTACGAAGTTTGATTCAATTTTGTTGTCTTGTTTGATTGTTTGTTGGTGTATTGGGAGCGCCTATTTTTTAAAACCAAAGCTATTTCTTTTAATTTTTACTTCGGTTGGAGTCGAACTCATAACCTTCATAAACCTTGTTTTTTGACAAGTGATACCGCATCCATCTCAAAAGAATTGTGTAGAGAGATAAAGTAACACTTATTAAAAAACAGAGGAAGTAAACGTTTGATAAGTTGACAACTAGCATATAAAACATTTGCTACTCTCTACAAAATAGATGAAATGTCAGAGCACTCAATCAAGCAAAGTAGAAGAGTTCAATTCATGTGGCTGACTACAACAAATTTGGGATCGAAGCTTTGTTGTTGTCTTTTTCTTCTTTTTTTTATGTCATAGTTTATAAGCCACATTTGCTACTCTCTACAAAATAGATGAAACGTCAGAGCACTCAATCAAGCAAAGTAGAAGAGTTCAATTCATGTGGCTGACTACAACAAATTTGGGATCGAAGCTTTGTTGTTGTCTTTTTTTTCTTTTTTTTATGTCATAGTTTATAAGCCTCACAGTTACTCTTGAAAATGATTTATCATTCTCTCTGGCATTAAAAATTGCTGCTTCTCTTGGTATACTTGGTCAAATTCTATTAAGTCACTGAGTTTGGTGATTTTTTATTTTTATTTTTCCTTTTAGCAACTTGTGCATTAGTTTTTATTTACTTACCATACAAGATTGTGCATCCATCGTTTTCTTTTCTTTTTTTATTTATTGTCATAGCCCCAACTAATTTCTGACTTAAGAAACGTAAAACTACAAGGCGGTGCGGTGCCTCTAATCAAGAGTTTTAAAGTTTTTCATTCACAGTACTCGAACTCGAGACATCGATTAAGTGAGGAAAGGCCCGTGCCATCCCACAACAATCCTCTTGGTTCTCTTTAGTTCATGGAAATAGAAAACTTTGATTCATATCCTAATGAAAAAGTCAAGATGGGGGAGAGTGTGATAAGGTTAAATATAAAATCTTATCAAGTTTGTAGGATCAAAATGTATACATGTATATGAATGTGATACTAGACAAATTTCCATAAAGAGACATGGGAATTCTTGCCCTAGATTTCCATAACTATCAAAAATCAAGATCAAACACGATTTCTAGAATTACCCTGAATTCCCCACACCACAACCACCTCTTTCGCGTTAGCCCAGAAGTTGATCAATTTCTTCCAAATCCACAATCTCTTCAGCAGACAAATAATCTTCAATGGCTCTTCTTTACTTCTGAAGGCTCATTGTTTGTTGTTGTTAGAATCTGTTGATTTCTCAACATGCATGTCCTGAACAAGGATGATGAATTACATTTAGAAGAAATTCAAATGATGGAAGTATATGTATGGTGTAGGGTGTTTAACTGCCAATTTTGATACAAGAAACCATTTGGAAGTATTGAAAATTTTAAATATACGACTAACTCCCATGGGATTGGTCGAATCAAAGTAAAGAGGGGATGAAAAAATTCAGACACCCATGGTATGATAAAATCAAATATACACGTCTATTAACATCCTATGAAGATAGAGATGCCTGCATGGCTAATATAAATTTACTACTGAAAGTCTGAAACAATTCGGATTGCAGAACTGAAGTAAATCAAGAGCTGCAGAGGCTGCAAAAATGCTACATTTGCATTGAAGCAGCACCCTAAACAACATAGCTAGTTCTGCTAATAACGGTATGATAAAAGTTCCAGATTGGATGAAGAACTAACCTGATAAGGGAGCTACAATGAGAGAGAATCCGGCTCGTGATCACATGGAAGGTATGAGCATCCAATCTTGCAGACATGTCAAGAACTTCAGAATCCCCGTCCTCATACATGATCTGCCACAAAAAACAAGTGAATATCGCAACAATTTCTTACCATATCTTTCTTTACAAATACAGATGATATCTTACAGTGTGTTTTCTTGAGTATTTGTCAAACCGCCTAATAACCCCAACAACACACCTGGAAAAATTATGATACAAAAAGAAAAGGTTTTTATAGTTAATGAAAAATCGATTAGTACGTACAAAATGCAAGAATAGCATCTAATTATCGCCCTTAAACATTTCACGAAATCCAAACTCAAATTCTGAATTCTCAAGAACAATTCAACGTCAACAACCTCAGCACAAAATCACCCGTACTAGAGTAGAAAAGCAAAACTTCTATTTTTTTCATTTTAATACAGACAAGTTAGTTGCAAGAATGACAAGTGAACGAGCGATCAAAGAAAAAGTCCAATTCCCTTGGAGGTCAGCGATCAAACGATTGGATTAGGCAGGAAAATTAATGAAAAAAAAAAAAATGATTTGAGTGGCATTATTAAGAATTACTCTGCGAAATATGTGCATCAAGATTTCAATGTGTCCAAAGGACTCCAACAACTTCATAACAAATGTATGTATCAAAAGGAGGTAGTCAGTTACTTTTCAATAATGAATTAAGAACTTTTTAATTGCATCTTGTGAAGAGCTTTAAAGCAGCTGACTGTATATGTAGACAGCACACACAAAAACAGGAAAACTGATTCTAAAATGAACCCCAATATTGGGTCAAGATTCTCAATTAAAAGAACACCCTTAACAGCGAACGCCTTATTACTAGAACAACTTATCTATATTCTATAGGGAGGGCAATCTCAAACAATATTATGGACTAAGTATCTGGGAAGAAACAGAAGCTAGTAATATCTGATATGGCATGTTTGTCCCGACCAACCGATGTTGTACCTAATAAACCTACTCATTGTCACTCGATTTTATCATGAAAAAAACAGGAATCCCGTAGAAATGTTTGCATATTTCCACTCAAAATTTCTGACAGGCCAATTCCTGTCGACTAGAAAACCAGAGACCTCCACAACACAACCATCTTACATCAACTTTTTCTTCCAAAAGCAAAACCCATCTATAATGTCTCAATATATCATGTCCTAATAGATCATCAACTTTTTCTAAAAGGCTATTCATTATCCTGTTCTACTCAATAATCATTATCACATTTAACAATTATTGGTAAAATGCTTCCACTACATTCAAAGTAATCCAAGTCAAGAGCAGAATAGATGGAATAAACTCTTCGCCCATTTCTCCATGTTGCTCATTAATGGAACTCAATTTTTTTTTATTCTAACGCCAGTTATCTTCAGGTCCCGTCATTTCACAATGCTAAGTGAGATTTGTTGTTGTCATTCAATGCAATCCATTGAGTGTCATTCAATGCAATCCATTGAGTAGTCTACGAATGATTTAAAGAAAATTACACTTCCATATTTTAATATTATCTAGCAATTTTTAGTAGATTATCATGATCTGTCGCGGTCTCTAGTTTGTTACGTGATGAATCAATCACAAGCAAATAAGAAAACATATAAGAAATGCCTCTATACAACTGACTAAAGAAACGTCTGGAATTAGTCAAGTAGAGATTCCCAGCATACCTGTTATTGATGGGGCGGATTATTAGAATTACTTTACCAATGCAATCATGCAAATGCATTTTCCCTTCACGAGGTGCATGTCTAGAGCTTCCTGGCATTTCATTAGATGAAAATCATTCAAATGGATTGAAAAATAAGACAAGCTTTAAAAAATAGCCACTTGCATAATGTACACTACCTACCTACTTGTAAAGTTCCACTCGAGACATCCTTTGAACATGAAACACATACAAATTAGTTCAACTTTCATTGCATTACACTTGATAAAATACAAATTGATATTACAAAGGGAGGTGAGTCAGCTGAAACATTTTTGGGATAGCATCCTAGTTTTTGCATGAATCTCTCAGACAAACCAACTTACATATGCATTACTTCCAGAGAGAATTGCTTTCACTTTAGGAGAAGATGCTGCTACTTCACAAGCAACCAATTTCAATGCGGCATCCGAAGACGACAATTTGAGCTTGCTAGGCTTGGCGCCAAGCTTCTGCCTGCAGCCTAGAGCACCGCAGTAGCAATCTTGATCTGCACCAAACTGAACAAACCTGCATATATTGTTAAACATTTTTCGATAACGATGGGTATTTATTGGATATATATTCTTCATTCCCCAATGAAAGGCTTAGACAACATATACACACTAAAGGTATTTGTTCTGGTAGAAACAAACGAGAGCAACAAACCAATGTAAGTGCACCTACTGATAATCATATGTCAGATGCTCTCCTGTTTTTATGTCGCGAGTAGCAAATATGCCGATTCTAGTTTCACCATTGATACTCCTGAAAGGAAACTATGCATTGTATTAACAAAAGAAATCTACTAAAATCAATAAATTTAAAAAACAGAAATCAGATTAACCATTTTTGCATCTCAGTATTAGGTTGACAACTATGATTTATAAATCTTGACTTGTTTCCCTTGTAGGTGGCATCAATCACCGTATCTCGATTGATTTCACACAGATAGAAATTGGTTTCTCCACAATGTTTCATTTTCCAAAGCCGCTCCTCGCAAGTTTTGTCGTCTATCACTGAATTCAAAAGTTTTAAAATAAATAAAAGGAGAATAGAAAATCAAATTTTAAATCAATAAAACAATGCAAAAAAAGACTTGATTCATTAAATTATCACCTTCTCCCACATATTCGATGACAAACTCCCCGCGTTTAATATCTTCATCTGCTACTAACCCAGAGCCGCATCTCTCTGTCTAAAAAAAAAACATCTTCAAATAGGAAAATGATAATCTAACATTCCAGGAGACATAAATTTGCTACACAATGGTGTAGATTTGATTGAGATGTATGGACCCCACAAATTTTAAGGAATCTACACCATTGTGTAGCAAATGTATGTAACAAAAAAATGTCAAAAAATAATTTTCCCTTCAAATAATCCTTTACGTGAAAAAAAAAATTAATATATCCTAATAATGTCAAATGCATGCATTAAAGAAAACTGAAGTTGGTAAAGAACATATAAAGAGACCACAACGATGTCAGGAGTTGATAAATGAATGAATTAAAGCCTAAAACTTTTGCAGCAACATTTACCACATTTAGGCACAAGAAAAAATGACACAATATAGGTGCAAGGACTTCATTGAAATTAGAAAATTTTGAAATTAATTTAAGAGAATAAGATTTAACTCAGCCATGCAAATAAATACCTTCACCAACTTCATCTTCTTCACAGGCCTTTGATGAAATGGTTTGTTGAGGCAGGAACTTCCACATTTACAACTTGAAGAACAGCTAGACAGAAGCATCCTTTGTGGGACAGTAAAATACTACAGATTAGAGTCTATTCCTTGTGTCAACACTAAGTTTAGCATTAAAAAAATCAAAGAAATACTTTTTGTAAGAATAGATTAATGCTTCACTGAACTTCAAAATTACTAATAAATGTTTATGAACTTGATAGGTATTAAAGCAAGACTCAAGGACCTGAGAGTAACTTCTTAGTATTCTAGTACTTTTCTTAGTTGTAATGTGAACATGCCTCATGAAGGTATAAATAAAAGGTGTGATGTGTTGTGAAGGGGATGAAGAGTTTAACAGAATAGTCTCCAGTTAGAGAATTAGAAGACAAGTCCAGTGACTACTGTGTTCTGTCTCTTTGAAATTCTCCTCTTTCAATCATGGTTCTCAGCAGAACTTTTTGCCACCAAATGACATGCAAAGTAATAATCCATAACACGAACTTTCAAGATTGGCGAAGAAACCTTACCCACAATGACAATCCTTCCCGCAAACAAAAGAACCAGTTGGCGAGTTGCATGAACAGAAAATGCCATCATCCTCAATACGTTTTTTTATCTTCTTAGTAAGATACACGTCTTCAATTAGTCAATTACAACAAAAGAATGTACAATCAAGTTTCAAAAGATAATGAGCAATCAATCAAATTCAGACTCAACAAAAGCATTTTTCCAACTTTATGAGGATGGTTTACATATACTCGTTTTCTCCATACCACTCTATACAAGGTAAATCATATATAGCCATACTAGCAGGACGCATATTGT
Organism: Stephania yunnanensis; assembly: GCA_039657365.1. Classification (NCBI taxonomy): domain Eukaryota; kingdom Viridiplantae; phylum Streptophyta; class Magnoliopsida; order Ranunculales; family Menispermaceae; genus Stephania; species Stephania yunnanensis. The sequence goes on from JBBNAF010000046.1 coordinate 247,352, forward strand.
TCTTGTTCATTTAATGTTAATCTAGGTCCCCCTCTTCCACAAGCATTGACATTTACTATACATATCTGGTGCATCTATTGGTTTTTTTATATATCTTTATATAGTAATAATATGCAAAAAAATAAGCCCAACTTTACCATTTTTTCCAAATTTAGCACAAAGTAAGAATTTTGTCGCAGATATTCTGAGCTTGTTACAATGTTAAATCTTATCCCAATACTAAGCTAATGGTGGAACTGTACAGAGGGGGAACAAAAACAAAGTGGAAAGTGAGTGAAGCATGAGGTCACTTACATAACTTTTAGCACCACGTCAACATAGTTTAACCCTCTACAAGTTTGGGATATATGTGATGAAAGTTTTAGTCACAAAGTTTGCAAAAGAGGGTATTTTCTTTGCGTATGTACAAACAATCTTAATCGATTGTCTCTACTTTAATCACTAGTTGATCACCAATTTTCAGTTAGTGATTATTCTTTTTATCATATAATGTTTTTACCAAGTACTCGTTTCAACATATCATTTTTGCGATGTTTATTTATGTACCATGTTTATATGTTGTCCAACATGCAGGAGGAAACAAATGGAGCTCTCTAATTCAATGGAGCCAACACAACTCAAAAAGGTATAATAAAATAAAGAAAAAAGTAAGAAAGACAAAGAAAGAGAGACATATTGGCCGAAACTCAATTTGAAGATTTACAAATTTGAAACCTTTGAGCATTCGAAATAATCCATGAAAAAGATAATGCAAAAACCCCACCTAAGCATTTCATTATGACCATCTCAACAACCCAAAGTAAAATCCAATCAATATCATTGAATGAAATAAACAATAAACAGATAGACGAAATTGTGGATACTGCGCCTAATAAAGGTGTATGGCATAGTATTCTGCTTTTTTATCCAGTCTGGAAGCAAGAACTCAACTGGACTTCCAACATCTTTCAACAACTTGTCGAATACGAGGGCAATGTTGCTATGCTCTCCATTCTGAATGGATAAAAGAAAGACGCACAACATGAAAAGCCAATCTCATAAGATAAGCAAAAAGAAGTTGAAACTTAACTCCAATAGAAGAGTACATCAACAATAGTTACAATATCAAGCTAGCTTCCACAACTGAAGCACAATTTAACACTGCATTGACTCAGGTTGAAAATGAAACAATTTTTATCTGAATTTATACAACAAAAAGAAAAGAAGAAACGACAATAGACTTGCTGGACATGAAATCATCATATTGAGTTTTCATTAGCCGATGATTCCACCTTTACGCTTTGATTACCATGGCAACCACTTTGAAGCATATATTATTGAAAGCTGAGTTTTTCTACTCTAATCCATCTCATACGGACCTATTTAACAGTTGGAAAGGTACTACAAACCATGCCCAAAAATCTATTCAAAAAATAAATAAAAATACAACTTGAACATAAACACAACAACCAGGGACGGACGCATGTGTATGTAAATTTTTCGTTTTTACTTTTTAGTAGAGTATACATGCGTATTCAATTTGCTTCTCTATCCACCCCATTAAAATCTCAATTTGCCCCCTCACACATCTCTCACAACAGTTTTAAAGTGCACGTTTTGCTCTTAAAATGCACATCTTCCTATTATTTCGGGATTTCACTTGCTTTGCTAAGTATTTAAGTTTTTTTATAAGTGTAAATTTATAATTTATATTAGTCATCTTCTTGGGCAGCATTATTTTTTCAGCATTTTTGTGCAGCTCTTTATTTTCTTCACTATCAAGGTATAAGTTCCCACTTCTCACCATTTTTGCTTTCCTCATCAGGTTTGCTTTGAAACATTAAGAGTTATTCTATATTGACGGTAATCAATGATATTGTAAGGTGTTTCAACTTCTTTACTTTTTTTTATAAAAAATAATAATTTTTAAAATCTTTCACATACTATTAATGTTGAACAATATCAAAAGTACTCCAATGTAAGAATTTAACGTAGCTCTTAAGTCTACAAACTAACAATTTAACTACTTTTGATTAGAGAGAATTTTGGCCCCCCCTCAAGCAAGAGGCTGCGTCCGCCCCTGCTAACAACAAAGCCTCAATCCCAAATTAGTTGGGTCGGCTACCCAAACAATAACCAAAAGCAAAATATACCAGAAAAGACATTTATTCAACAAAAAAAGGCATTTCTTTGTTTCTTTAATCAAGAAGCTAAGGCGCCAAATGACCATTTGACCAACCTTTTTTGTAGTCGGCATGGATTACCAACTAAACTTTGCTCCCCACTACATATCCATAATTGTATCCTGAACAAAACCAATTAAGGGAGTATAGTCATTTTAGGGCATGTACAATAACTCTACTTCTTAAATTTAAGTGTTTAATAATAACATCATTTTGGGAATTGGGATTGAGGCATCATAGTTTGGCAATAGCATCAAAACCTCTTGTTTGAAACTAAAGCCTTCGATGAGAAACTTCCAAAAATCTTATTTTTAACTCATCATTAATTCATTATTGTTAAAAGGTTAATTATAACATTTGCCATTTTTATTAAAACTATTAGTCTTATGTGCAATCAATAAATTTAATTGAATCAAAAAATTAAATTATTAATTGTGCATTATGAAATTTTTTTTAAGATTTTCTTTAATCCAAAAAAAACTTTTGTATTGATAAAGAAATTATAAATTATAGTTACAAAAGCACAAATATAATGTAAGAGACAAATGAAAGAGAAGACATAGAATTAAACCCATCACACTTTAATGTTTCCTCCTTCTACTAGTGTATGAAAATACATAATTTATCAATCAAAAATGCAGTCGAATAGGACTTCTAAAGTCATATTTTGGATTCCTTTTTAAAACTGTAGATCATCTTCTTCTTCTTTTTTGACATGCTACAAGTAATGAACTTCAGTGCTGATTTTGTTAGTGACATTTGAATCTGCCATTTTCTTCAAATAAAAGAGAAAAAACCAATATCTTATTTTATAGGAATGAGGTTTTATTAATTGATAGCCAAACCAAGTAGAAACAAATTCGTGAGAAAAAAATGTTTCCCTAATAAAGTCAAAAAAAAATCCTACCGGTGTAATACAGGAAAAACATAAAGTCGAAAAAAAAAAAAAAAAACTAGTGTAGTAGGGGGAAAAATAAACAACAACAACAACATAGCCTCGGTCCCAAATTAATTGGGGTCGGCTACATGGATCAAACTTTTCCATTGTGCTCGATTAAGTGCAATTGATGGTGAGCTTTGCAAACCATTCATAGGGGAAAAATAAAGTCGAAAAAAAAAATCCAACCAGTGTAATATGGAAAAAACATGAAGTCGAAAAGAAAACCCTGCCACTATAGTAGGGGAAGGAAAAAACATAAAATTGAAAAAAAAAAAAACCTACCAGTGTAATACGGGAAAAAAAATTCTACCAGTGTAGTGTAGTAGGGGAAGAAAAAACGTAAAGTCGAAAAAAACCATATTGGTGTAAAGTCGAAAAAAAAACCATCCTACTAGTGTAGCAAGGGAAAAAACATAAAGCCGAAAAAAAAATCCTACCAATGTAATACATGAAAAACATAAAGTCGAAAAAAAAAAAACTAGTGTAGTAGGGGAAAAAATAAAGTCGAAAAAAAAATCATACCAGCGTAATATGGAAAAAACATGAAGTCAAAAAGAAAACCCTGCCACTGTAGTAGGGGAAGGAAAAAACATAAAGTCGAAAAAAAAAACTTACCAGTGTAATACGGGAAAAAAAAAATCTACCAGTAGTGTAGTGTAGTAGGGGAGGAAAAAACGTAAAGTCGAAAAAAAAATACCAGTGTAAAGTCGAAAAAAAAAAAATCTACCAGTGTAATAAGGGAAAATAAATATATAAAGTCGAAAAAACGAGTAAAGTCCAAAAAAAATCCTGCCAGTGTAATACGGGAAAATAAATATAAAGTCGAAAAAAAAATCTAATAGGGAAAAATGCGCCGTCCCTACTATGAATATGAAAAAATGCAATATGCATGAATCTGGATATTTGGATCTAGTCCTTGTCTGCAAATTCATGAATCTATAACTAATTTTATAGCTTCCTTTGAAGTGAGTTCTTGATCTGAGGTTGAATTGGAACTGAACTCATGAAACTCAGAACATGAACACAAACCCTAGAAAACGAAGCAGACGAAAGATGGCCGAGAAACTCACCTACCGCGACAACAATGTGTGCAGAGCGGGAGTGAACGCGAAGAGGGCGAGTCCGGCACTGCAGTGACGACTCAGTGAGTGAACTTCGGCTGGAATCGGTCGACAATTCTTGTGTGCCGATTTTGCTGGAGAAGAACGGACTTCAGACGGCCGAAAGGGTAAAGTTTAAAAGTACCGCGATTTTTCGGTGGCTGTGTTTAATTACGAAGAAAATATTTCATAAAAAAAAAAAAATTACAAAAAGTTTTATTGTTTTGATAAAAAAAAAAAAGAAAAAAAAAGTTTTAGTAAATCTTCTTGAGAGAAAAAAGAAAATTTTTTTTTATTATAAATGTTGAAAAGAAAGTTTTCTTATATGTGTTTGATTATGCATGTAAGAAAAGAAAAATATATTTTTTTCGAAAAACTCAGTTTGTTTTGGTGGAAGAAATGACAATAAGTTTTGAGATAATTTTGAACACTTAAAAATAAGAAAATAAATGAATAAAATAGGGGAATATTTTTTTTATATTTAAAATATAAGTTTAATACAGTTCACAAAAAAATAGAAATTTTCAAATTTTTTATTTTCTTTGCTAAAACCCTAAATGTTTTTTTCTTACATGTGTTTGACTACGCATGTAAGAACTTTTTTTCTCAAAACTCACCAACAATTAATTTTGAGATAAATATGAAAATTTATCATATATGTTAAATATATTAATTTTTATATTTAAAATATAAGTTTAATATGTCTTTATATAGAAACTCAAATTTTTTAAATAGAAAACTCAATTTGTCCATCATAGTAGGTGGAAAAATATATGGGTCATAATATGAAAAATTGGCAATTGTGAGAAAATATTTCATGATAAAACTTTGGCTATCAAAAACATAAAAAGATCATTTTGTTCACGGAATTTGTTATCTTCCTTTTAATATTTTCCTTTTTCATCAAATCAAATAGTGTCAAAATTTTATAATTGGAAAATGATTGGTTAACTCACTTAAGCGCATCTACATGTGGACACCCTTTGATATCTTTCGATGCAAGCATATGACTCGCATCTCGAGGTGGAATGAGGGAAGTTTTACTCGATTTCATTATTTTTTTTTATATTGCTCATGTTGCTCTAGTACCATAGATGCATATATGAAACTTGAAGGGTGGGTTTCGAACTTAAAGGTCTAAGACTAATAACCATTTATTTTTTATGAAACATTTTGTTTTTCTATTGAGTTTTGATTTTGATGTGATATGTACCAATTTTAAGGTACGTTGTAGGTTGAGGGTATGATCCAACTCGACCAATATATATGTCGGTGCTTTTTCGAATTCACGATGTAGTAATATTCCACTCTTAAGGCATGATAGCGCTCAAATTTGTACATCGCCAACCTGAAAATTGACCTAAATGGAGGGGCCGACAAACTTGTTAATTAAAGGTGGTTTGGGGCAAAGAAACGACAAGATCGAGAAAAGGGATTAAGGGGTTGGGAACGATATTCCGAGAAAGATCTTAAGGAACCACCAAAACTTGCTTTATTGATGTCGAATGTCCAACCTCTCACTTAAGTGTCTTCATATCGAATTAGTAAATCATTACTTACTTAGTTGGCACTTTTATAAAAAACTTAATTCATTTAGCCGCTTCTATTACTTTTGAAAATGACTTCTCATTCTTTGTCTTTTAAAATTGGTGCTTCTCTCGGTATACTCCGTCAATTTTTTCTTAAGTTGGTGATTTTGTTTTTATTTTTTTCGTTTGAGCAAGTGGTGCATTAGTTTTTCTTTACTTACCATAGAAGATTGTGTATACATCGTTTTCTTTTTAGTTCGAGGAAATAAAAAACTTTGTTTCATTAATTTTCCAAATGACAAAGTCAAGATGGAGATGAGAGTGACATGATGAGCGAGGTATAATATGGTAAAATATAAAGGTATATATATATATCAAGTTGTAGAATCAAAATGCATGCGTATGTAAAACAAGACAAATTAATAGTAATGTCTACGAGTGAAAAATAGCACAAGCATGAATTGATTAGTTTCACATCAACAACAACAACAACCACAACAACAACCACCCTTTTTTTTTTTTAACATCGGTAGGTATCCGGGAAATTTTGGCTTACAAGGCTATGATGCAATCCATCCGAGCGTACTCCAATAACTCAGACAATCTTGACGCAGTTGGGAATTGAACTTGTGACAGTGCGCTAATCCCAATAAGCTAGCTATTACTGTTAGATCAACATGTTCGAATTAATTTTCAATCCCAACTTAAGAGGCAACGATTATTATATATATATAGAGAGAAAAGTTTTTTTCTTGGAAAATGCTACAATTACACCTCAAAATCGCTACTCAAAGTTATTCAAAGTTATTGTACTCTTTGACGTGGTATACGGGCCCGTGCCTTGAGAGCAATCAGTACGTGTCTCAAGATATATATCATACATGTTACGTATCGATAACTACTTTCGTACATTTATTTTCACGTGAGGGACAAACGCCAAATCACCAAGATGCGACTTTGGACGTAATCACTTTGGGGTGTCATTATAACATCTTTTTTTTGGGATTGATATATGTAGGTATCGAGTCTGACAATGGCTACTTGTTTATATTGGACTAATGTATATGAATTCATTTTCACCGGAAATAATAGTTGTCTAGACTCAAATTGAAGAATCAGATCGGAAATAGCACGTGCAGTAGCCTTAAAAACTATATTATATGGAGGAAATGGGACTCACGTACGCAAATCTAATTTGGTTATACAATGCGTGACGCCCATGTATTCTTGTGTGTTGCCAGCTCTAAATTCATGTTTTATATATGATTTTATCAATCCTAACCAATTTATTGCTCTCTTTCTCCGTGTCATCCGTCATGTTCACGAAACTATTCGTGACAACCATATAAATCTAAACAAAACAATCTTTTACTTATTTGATGAAAAAATGACATGAAAACAAAGATGCATGTTTAATTTTCAATGAAATCAAAATTAACATGAGATGCATTAATTATGAGTGATTTAAATGGTTTGAAAAGCTCACCATCAATTGCACTTAATCCAAAGACAATGAAAAAGTTTGATTTTCAGAATTAACTCAATTAACCCAATTATATTAATGTTGTTGTTGTTTCAATTTTAGCGGATATTGCCATCTTCCAATTTGATCCAAATCAAATTCTTCAACAATGGGCAACCAAAAATGATAATGGTGAATCATGATTCATGTATTTCTTCTTTACAAACAAACTAAAAAACATAGAAACAAAGAATCCTAAACACATAAAACATCAGAACCGTCGATTAAAGAAATGCGGTTTAATCATGATCAGATGCTCTTCCAAGGCAACAAACGAACGCGACACTTATTGGACACAACAGAAGCATCGACCCCCAACTTGTCGACTGCCACGTCACACCCAACTTTCACAGTAACCGTCCAAGTCTTCACAGACCCAAACCTCACCCTCACAGGAACCTTCAGATCCAACCCAAACGGAATCTCGCCCGTCCGTTGCTGCCCCATCAACCCCAAGTACGCATCCCGAGACAACCTAATCCCCTCCCCCACCATCACCGTCTTAAACACCGTCACATTTCTCGCCGGCTGGTAGAACCCCGGCCACTTCCCGGCACACAACCCCACCCCGTCGTACGACACCGCCGCGACGGACCCCCGCCGCGGTAGTACACCCCGATCTTCGAATTCGGGTTGTTCGCCCTCACCGTCACCTCAAATTCAGGTGACATAACACTTGTGAGTTGATTGTACTTCGCCGTCGAATTGACGTAAAATCCTTTGATCGACACATTATCAATCGTATAATTAATCGCCTTGGGCCGAAAAACCAAGTAGAGTATGCCAGAAGCAATACCCAGAAAAATCACAAGGAGCAACACAATGGAGACGATCCAGCACAAACAGCAGCACAAGCTGCAGCTCCGGCGGCTCCTCCGGGAGTATTTCTGGTACCGCTGGGCGTTCTCCGGCGGGGGTACCTGTATATCTGGTCCTTCGGAATTTGGACCACGTAGGTCCCGCCGGCGGACCGGGCTTCACCGGGGAAGTTTCAGCCGCGGCGGCGGCGGCGGTGGCGGCGGCGGGGGCGGTTGCCGGTGGAGAGTCTTGTCCGGGGTGGACTCTATCCGCCATTGGGGTGGGGGCTGGTTTGTTGGTGTTTGTGTTGTTGCTATGCATGGTGTGGTGCGTATTTATATGAGAGGGGTGGCATGTTTGATGGGTTGGCGCACGCGAAACGGTCAGAGAAATGTTGATTTGGATTAAGAATTTTGAATATTATTGTCACGGTTACCGCAACGCGCAGGACTTAATCCAAGTCACTGTAATAAAATATTACTATGTCTGTGTGCTCTGTTGTGTGTGTACTAGTGACAATTAACGGTTGATTCAATTTTGAATGGATGGATTTGCATTTAATATTATTTATGATTTTGTGCGTGAATGTGACTGATTCAAAATTGAAATTTAATGTGTATTTGTCCCAAGATTTTTTTTTTTTGAAATTGAAATTGATGGAGAGTGTTAATTAGAGATTATATATGGAGAAGAGATACGTTGTATATATATATGGGGAAGAGATCGAGATTGAAGAGTAATGTAATTAAATAACTACAACAGTAACATAGTCTCTGTTTCAAATTAATTGAGGTCGGCTACATGGATCAAACTCTTTTATTGTGCTTTCGATTTTAGTGCAATTAATCCATCACAAACCATTCAAATGGTGGATTAATTCATCATCAAGTTAATTTATTCAGTATTTTGAATTTATTCAAATTTTATTGAGTCAAATTTTTTAGTGTGCATTTGTAGGCGTTTTTGAAGAGTAATTAAATGACTAGCGATTTAATTATTTTTAGACAAAACAATCAATTAATATAAAGAGTTATATTAATGCACAAAATAATATCGGTTGCCTGCTTTTTAAGTCTATGTTGGCGTTGTGCCTAGACGGCTGGCTACCAAGCAAGGCCCTTAAAGGTAGAAATTAGTTTGAATTCGAAATGAAGAAGTTAAAGTATTGTGACGTAATAATACTTATTTTACCGACAATTAGCTGGCCCGAGGGTGGTAACGGACTTGATCCTCTAAAAAGAAGTTCGAGTTCAAGTCTCATGAAAGAAAAAATTAGATTATGAGGGTCACTACTCTCGTATGGGGCCAACAATGTCGAGCGTCAAAGCGTGAAAACATGTGACAAATAAAAAAACAATACTTAATTTTGAAACATGTATTGATGGAGCGTATTTTTATTTGGATCTTGATTTCATTTAACTTGATCATCATCATTTTTTTGTTTTGAAATAAATAGTAGTTGTTAACTTGTTATACTGAAAAAAAAAAGAACTAATTGTTATAGGTTTTTTTTAGCTCATTTTTTTTTCTCTGCATGGTTGATTAGTAGAATACAAATATACAAACAGTAACAAATGAAATGAACAAAAAAATATTATAGCTAGGGTAGTATAATTCTGTTGCTACAAAGTTGTGGAAGTCTTGGAAGTCGGAACACACTTATGTAAAACAATGAATACTATATACTACTCCAGTTTGTCTTAGCAAAAATCTCATCAATAATCGTGTAACAGCTGTATATATGTGTAACACGTACTAAAGTCTATGGAGGGCTGGAGAGGGTGGGTTGGAAACGTAAAGGAAAGCAATCGGTGCATGCAGTGCAGTTGCTTCTCATGAAAAGTTAAAAGTGATAAAATTAATTGTTGGGATATTACGTGGGTTAGACACATGGTCACAAGCTTGATTCTCCGTTGTATTAAAATTGTCAGGGCCACTGAAGTACATTAAGGCCGATATAGCATTGGGACCTCGCGGAAATAGTCAAATTTACTTGAATATACCTGTATATATATATCAAAAAATCTGTTTGAACTCTTTGAGTCCGGACTTAAAGATTTTTTATTAATAATTTAAGATATCTATCTAAGTAAAATACATAATTACCCTCTACCCCCAAACATCAATAATGAATTTGAATTAAATGTCTATGTCTTTTTAGTTATTTAAGTCTGAACTTTTTGAGTCCATCTAACATTACCCTATATATATATATATATACTGACACATGGTTTTAGTTCAGTTGAATTCAGTGCTTCCATTTGGCTTGTGTTGGAAGTGAAATTGGTAGAGAGAGAGGGTCCACACGGAAGAACACGGCGTTGGAGTTATCGAGGCTAAATACATAACCGCGTACGCGTGAAGGCATGCATGCCGTTGTAAGTCAGCTTTTGGTATATATGTTGTGTAGGGTTAGATTTAACATGAAACTAAGATGCATTAAGTTAAAAATACATCATCAAACTCTATCAAATCGAGCTTTGTAGAAGAGTTTGACATCTATACGTAAAAGTAATTGACCCCAAATAATTCGATCGGTCTTGTTGTATTTGTCGATAATTTTAATGAAAAATTAAATGTATGCATTTGCTATAAACTTGTGGAAGTTCTTTAGATGCGCAAACGAAACTTAAAAGGATTGATCCCCATCAAACTATTAACTATTCATGTAACATATATGCATGTGTCAAAAGTCCATCACTCCATCTTTTTCAAGAAAAAAAGAAGTGTGTGTGTGTGTATATATGCCTTATTTTTCTTATGATGATGTGTTTGCTAAAAGTCACAGAGTGAGACAGAGTCTTGAGTGAACCTGTGGTGATACAATGTGTATTTAACAAGCCAACGCTAGCTAGCAATGGCGCCCTTTATTTGACTGCTTGATTATGAAGTAATGAACCAAGTCCACTCTCCAACTCCATTAGGGCTGGTAATTTGGGTCATGAAACGATTAACACGACACGATTTGACACGTAATAAACATGTCGTGGGTTTGATTTAAGTGGGTCTGAGTCATAAATATGTTAACACGTTTACACACGGTTAATAAACGAGTCATTAACATGTCAACATGTTTAACTCGTTTACGACTCTCTTAACACGACTAAAGAATAATATATAAATAATAAATATGGTATAATAAATATATTGGTACAAAATTCACCATTTGAATGCATGTTTATAGCATGATTTATTTATTTTATTTATAGACGTTTTTTTATCATATTTTATTTTATATTTGAGAGGAAATATTGATTTTACTTTTAATATATTATTTATGTTTTAGATTTTATTAATAATTATTTATTAAGAAAAAATAAAACTTTTCACCAAAGTAAAATTTAGATATTTTTTTAGATGATTCTTATAATTTTGTTTATGTTATTATTACGAGTCATTTTTGCTTTATTATTAAGAGTAATAAAGACTTGAATAAAAAAATAAAGTAAAACTAACGACTATATACAACCACATTATATTTTATTGGATTTTTTAGTATGTTTGTTCGAATTTAATCATTTAAATATATTTTAAAAAGTAGTAACCAAATTATAAAAGTTTAAATAAAATAAAAATTTTAAATACAATATTTAATAAATAGGTGACACGAATACACGACATGTTTAACATGACCCACTTAGACACAAAAATGATTAACACGATTAATAAACATGTCATGTATAGGTTTGCATTATATGGGTCATGATCTGTTTATGACACGACACGTTTATAACTCACCGACACGAATTGCCACCCCTAAGCTCCATGCACATTATTAGCTATTGGTCTCTAAGTATATTTAATTTACTACCTATCTTTCCCTCTCTATTGTCCTCAACATGTATAAAGGTCTTACACATCGGATCCATTATTAGGTTTATTAATTTAGACTTTTTAGTTCGTGATCGACGTAGGTTCTATGATCAGTCTACTATATATATATATATATGTCTGATTAGATCTGTCCACAGAAACATTAGTAGCTTGTAATTGGTACAAAAATATACATGCCTCTTAGCAGAACTGCTCCTAATGAACATGTAATCACTTTTTGGACTAAAAAAAAAAAAAAAACACCTTTCGAAAGTCATTACTAATTACTCGACGTCACTAGCAGCATTAATATCGAATATATTTAGTACTAGCTAGTAGGACTGTTTCTTGGTGATGCTATACTGCATAAAAACAAAAATGATATTGGACGTTCCTATCAAAAGAAAATAAAAAATAAGAAGAGGTGCTATATATGATTATATACAATATTGATCATACAGTAAAAACTACTCTCCAATTCTATTTTGAGCAAATAGCGCCAATGAAAATACTTAAATATATTCAGGGCCAAGGCCGGATCTAATTATTCCATGATCACATTCAAGGTGACACTGACTATGTGACAATAATGTTGTTGTTTATTTGAAAATATTTTACTATCCAACTTTAATAAGGGTAGTGCGAGATGGATTCAAAAAGTCCGGACTCAAACAACCAAAAAGACATAAAGTATTCAATTGAGATTTTAATAGACTTTTAGTTACTTTTATAAGTGGATAACTTTTATAGACTTTTAGAGACTTGTAGATTTTTGTAGACTTTTTAAAACTTTGATAGACTTTGATAGACTTTATTTTTAATGACTTTTATTAGCTTTGATAGACTTTGATAAACTTTTATTTGGATGACTTTTGATAAACATCCATGTAAATTTTTCGAAATCGAATGTACCCCCACTTTTCGAAATCTCTCCCGTCTCTCCTCACCGTCGATTGACTTTGATGAGAGATCGACGACCGAGAGAGAGAGAGAGAGAGAGCGAGAGAGAGAGCGAGGGATGAGAGATCGACACCGAGAGTGAGAGAGAGCGAGAGAGCGAGCAGGGATGAGATATCGACGACCGAGAGAGAGAGAGAGAGAGAGAGAGAGAGAAAGAGAGGGATGAGAGATCGGACACCGAGAGTGAGAGAGCGAGAGAGAGAGAGAGCGAGCGAGGGATGAGATATCGACGACCGAGAGAGAGAGAGAGAGAGAGAGAGAGAGAGCAGAGGATGAGAGATCGACACCGAGAGAGAGAGAGAGAGAGAGCGAGAGAGAGAGAGAGAGCGAGGGATGAGATATCGACGACCGAGAGAGAGAGAGAGAGAGCGAGAGAGCGAGAGAGAGAGAGAGGATGAGAGATCGAGACACCGAGAGAGAGAGAGAGAGAGAGAGAGAGAGAGAGAGAGGGATGAGATATCGACGACGAAGAGAGAGAGAGAGAGAGAGAGAGAGAGAGAGGATGAGAGATCGACACCGAGAGAGAGAGAGAGATGAGAGATCGGACACCGAGAGAGAGAGAGAGCGAGAGAGAGAGAGAGAGAGAGCGAGGGTGCTTTGACGATGAGAGAGAGAGAGGCCACGAAGAAGAAAAACAAAAGTCTCCAAAAGTTTCTCGTGGAGGCAAAGAGATGGAGAAGACTTTCAACATATATAGAATTAGGTGAAAGTCTCCAAAAGTCATCCAAACTCACAAATCTACCAAATTTCTAAACAAATTGAATACCCCTTACTTTTAGAAACTCTCTAAAAGTTTAAATTGAATACCCCAAAACTTTTAGATACTTTTTAAAAGTCTCTAAAAGTTCACATTGAATACACCAAACTTTTAGAGACTCTCTAAAAGTTGTAATTGAATACCCCTAAACTTTTTTAATCAATAAAAGTAACTAAAAGTCTCTAAAAATCTCAATTGAATACACTCCTGTTAATTTAAATTCATTATTGGTGTTTAGGGGTAGAGGGTAATTATGTCTTTTACTTAGGTAGATATCTTAAATTGTTAACAAAAAAGTCTTTGGGTCGGGACTCAAAAAGTCCAAATAGATTTTTTGCTTTAATAAATGAAATGGTAGTGCTATTTGGACTCAAGAGTCCGGACTCAAAAAAAAAATTTATTACAAAGTCATCATCAAGTAATTAATGAAGCTCGCACAATCACTTGTAAAATTCTTTTGTTACCCTTTAAATATTTGTAAAAATTTGAAAATCCTCCCTATGAGTCCGGACTCAAGAGTCCAAGTAGATTTATTGTAAATGAAAAGTGAAATAGTCCTAAAAAAATGACAAGTAGGAAATTAATCACCCTTTATTTTTCTCAGTAAAATTCTCATGAACTATTTGATATCAACTACACCGATTAATCTATGGGCAGTTTGTCTCATCCAAAAGATTTGAAAATGAAATCTTGCTTAAAAGAGAATCGAATCCATTATCTTTCATATCAAATCAATTGTTGATTAATTACTTGATGACATGTATTATAATCGTTCTAAAAGAATATTTACTTTTTGTTTCTGCATTTGGTATAATTTTCTTAAATATTTTTTATTACTAACTAATGAGGGAGATTGGAAGAATCATAGTAAGTGGATAGAATAGACCTAATCGATCATACATGTAAGAGTCCAGTTAAATAAAACCATATTTATATTGTAACAACCTTTATCATAAGTTTACTCACTTATTTTTAAAAAAAAATTGAATTTGCAATCTTTCTAATTAAATTATCCACTCCCTCGCGTACGCCCCCACCTACCTCTAATACTCTGTATAATACTCTCTTTACCTTAATTATTCGTGATATTTGAAATAATCATAGTTGATGTTGCGGACTGTCACCAAACCCAAGCCTTGATATAGTTTTACTAATTAACAATGAACATCCAAGTCATTGGGACCTCTTTACCCTAATTGTGGGTCGACTCAAAGCAACCTCGATTGGTCCATATATCAACATGATTAGTAATTCCATAAAACTTAGCATCTAGGCCTGTTCATGGGCCTAAGTACCTGTCCATCATGACCAAACTTGGGCCAACTAATAAAGCCCAAGACCAGTTGGACCATACTATTCACTGTATTCAGACTTCCAGTCAATGTTGAATTGAAGTTTGAAAGTTAGGTGATCGGGGAATGGACGGTCAGGATCGACTATTTGGCACAAACAAGTCTTCTCATCTTCAAAAGCAACTCTCAAAGATCAAACGCTAGGGTTTCATCAAGTTTCAACAGCCCCATCGATTTGAGCTTCAATCGGTGGAATCCGAAAATGGGGTTGATGGAGGTCGTAGAAGCGTACACGGGCCTCTCTCCAACGGCGTTCTTCACAATTCTAGCTCTCATGGTGGGAGTCTACAAGTTGGTCTCCTCCATGTTCGTCGACCCAGAACAAGACTCAAAACCCCATCTTCGCCGACAACAACAAGAAGCTCAAGCTCGAGAGGCCATGGCTTCGATGGCGACCGCCCCTGTTCCCGACCCAGTTCAGTTGGGAGAGGTGACGGAGGAACAGCTTAGAGGGTACGATGGGTCCGATCCCCAAAAGCCCCTTTTGATGGCCATCAAGGGTCATGTCTACGACATCTCCAGATCAAGGTATCAATCCACCAAAACCCTAGAAAGATTGGTTTGAATTAGTTGTGAATTTGATCATTTGATGCTTCAATTTCCTTATTTTTTGTGTGAATGAACCCGGTCGGGTTGGCCCAATGGTAAGGGGGAGCTTGGGATTGTGCGGGTTATGCGCATGGTGCCAGGTTCGACTTCCCCGCCCCCGCTAGGTCAAGATTGTCCGAGTCACTAGGGTAGGCTTAGGCCGATTGCACCTAGGTCTCGTGGGAATAGTTAGGCTCCCCTGGATACCCACACGTATAAAAAAAATAAAAAATAGAAAATTTTGTGTGAATGATTTCATGTCTCAAACTTAATTGCAATTGTTATGTCTACTTGATTGATTTGGTGCAATGTATGTTTAAGGTTTGTTGTTGGGTGGAATTCGATCTTTGGTCTCGAATAAGGTGTGAAATTTGACCATTTGGTGCTTCAACGTTCCAAAGACTCAAACTTGCACTTGTTTGCTCACTAGATTGATTTATTGGAATCTATGTTTAGTGTGCGTTGTTAGGTCGAATTTGATCATGTCATGAACAATCTTCAAGAAAGAGAAAGCCTTCGTTAAATTCTAGCGGAATACGTTCTCCTCTCTAATGGTTGATATGCATCCATTGTTCATACAATAACAACATAGCCTTAATCCCAAATTAGTTGGCCTCGGCTACATAGATTAAACTCTTCAATTGTGCTCGATTTAGTGTAATTGATGGTGTGCTTTCCAAATCTTTTAAATCATTCATAATCAATGCGTCTCAAGTTAGTTTCGGTAATGTATTGAATTATAGTTACGTGAGTCCATTACAAATAAATTACTTGGTGTTTCTTGATCCTTTTGGAAGGACTATGTGTAATATATCACAATGCTAGCATCTCCTTTGCGCTTATTAGTAGAACCTTGTGACTTGTGTATGTATGTGGACTCCTTGTTTTTGTTATTTTTTCCAACATTTGACACAAAATGGTATTTGCTTTATACCATAAGTAGCCAACTCAGTGGTAGATCTACCGGTTTGACATGTGTCCTATACCATTGCTACCTTACTAAGTGTTAGTTCCGCTAGTTTGACATGTGCTTACCTCTACAGGAGCAACTTTTAGACTTAAATCTTCTCTCTTGCGAGTTTGAGTTTTTAGTCGAGGTGACTAAGGGTTCATGAAATTTGATTGTGAAACGTCCTCTATGCTAAATACCTTAGATAAATCCATTTGCATTAGGTTGTTCTACAACTTACACCTTTGGTGCTGCTCATACAGTACTTTTCAATTTCTAGATGTCACTTAATGGCTAATGCACTCATATTCTATTGTATATTTTTTCTTTAATTATCCTCTGAGTGTTGGAAATAAGTGTGTTTTTTATAAGAAAGAAACCATTTTAACTTGTCCCCATTGAGACTCGAACCTCAACCTCTTACACCAATAACCACATGCCAAACAATTGGACTACTCACTTACATGGGTATATTCAATTGAAATTTTAATAGACTTTTGGTTACTTTTATAAGTTGATGACTTTTCTAAAGTTTGTAGATTTTCGTACATTTTTAAAGACTTTGATAAACTTTTAAGTAAACTTCTTTTTGATGACTTTTATCAACATTTAAGATTTTTAGTGACTTTTATGAACTTCTTGAACATGATTTTGATACTAGTAAATTTTTGTGATTTTAATATTGAAACAAATATTTTACACTTTATTATAAAAAAGACGAATAATTTATTTATTTTTCTTAAGAACTATTATTAATTTTTTTAAAGTATTTTTATATTTTAATAAAAAATCATATAGATATAGTAATGAATTACGACTATCGAGATATTAACATAATAAATAAGTAAATAAATATCAACAAAACAAATATGCAATTGAATAATCTTTTAGTGGCAAAAAAAAATCAAGTAATATCACTGTGTGTAAAAATTTTGCATTTTTTTTTACTTAAGTAAAAAAAAACTTATATCTTTTTCTTTAAGAATGATAGTTTAAAATTTTTAAAATTCATTTCTTGCATTTGAAAAAAAAATACACGATTTTTTTCTCAAAAAATAATAATATTACATTTTGATATTATAATTATACACTTAATAAACAAAACTTCTTTGTAAAAAAATCCTATAAAATTTACAATGATACCAAAATGAGATCTTGTTAATAACGACATCATTTTCATTTTCATCAACATAAACATTAGAATATAATGAGTGAGCAATGAAATTCACGAGTTGTTGAGTGATTGGAAAGTTGATAAAACAATTGATAAGAAAAGACATTATGAACAATGAAGTCCTTATTGAATAAGAGAACTAACAAAAATTAGAAGTCTCTAAAAGTTTTTGGGTTGAGGTGAGGAGAAGTTGGAGATTTGTTTATGTGTATTTTTATACAAGAAGTCTATAAAAGTCGAGATTTGTAACCAAACTACAAAAGTCATCAAAAAATTAAATACACCTTACTTTTAGAAACTCTCTAAAAGTTTAAATTGAATACTCCAAAACTTTTATAAACTTTTAAAAAGTCTATAAAAGTTCACATTGAATACACCTTACTTTTAGAAACTCTCTAAAAGTTTTAATTGAATACACCTAAACTTTTTTAGTAATTAAAAGTAACCAAAAGTCTATTAAAATCTCAATTGAATACACCCCTAGTTGAGTGTTGGAAATAAGTTGATTAGGCACTTTTTTGTCCCTTTTCTTTTGAAATGCTTGCTCATGCAAATACCACGCCCTTGGAGAAAAATATTTTGTTTTCACAATTGTCTAACTGCAAAAGAAAGATGGTGACAAAATTTCTATGTATTTCTAGGAATGATTAAAATGTTTTTTTAAGAGTTGAAGAAAACTCATGATGTATCGACGATTTCTTTTGCAGGATGTTTTATGGGCCTGGTGGACCTTACTCCTTGTTTGCTGGGCGAGATGCAAGTCGAGCCCTAGCTCTCATGTCCTTCGACTCCAAGGATCTCACCGGAAATCTTGAAGGTCTGAGGTCATCAGAGCTTGAAGTTTTACAGGATTGGGAGTACAAATTCATGGAGAAATACGCGAAGGTCGGACAGCTTGTTTCAGGAAAAACAAATACTGGGGATTCTAGTGCTCAAGAGACAAGAGTGGAGAACCAAGAGAGTGAGAGAGAAGCAAAGGCTGGAAGCTTAGATTTGAACAATAAAACCGCTGCAGAAGCTGTATCGGAGGGCTCATAGCCTCTGATCGACTGCAATGGAATGTCAAATCTGCGAACGTCCATCCACGGGGCTTCCTATGAATTGGCTACATTTGCGGACTTGCATTTTGAAACATTGCGATTTTGTAGATACGACAGCAGGGAAGGATATACTGTCTTTACTGGCATCTCTCTCGAATATATATTTGATAACGGATTGGCACTTTCTGACAAAAAGTAAGTATCATGGACCTTTCGGAGGGTTTCTTTGAATCCAATGGTGTTGTTATTCTTACAGTGTTAAAGGCTTGAATGTTGCAGTGCATACAGTTTGGAGTGTATTTACTATGTTTAAATGCTCACCATTTGACCACTCTTATTCTATAATCTACATTAGAAAACTATCCTGTATGAAAAGTTGCTATCAAGGGAGGAGAGACTTACAGGGTATTGGGAGAATTTCAAATTCAAATGTTTGGTAGGTGGGAAAGTTTAGGAGGATATGTAGTAAAATCCGTAAAGATTGAATAAGAAATATAAAAATTTAAAGACAAGTAGGAGTATCATTAATTGACGCAAAAATTAGGGAAGGCAGTTGCGGTTGTTTAGTCACTTGCAAAGAAAGCCTACAAATGTTTTCACTAAATAACTTGACTTAATAGAAGTTGTAAAAACTCGACAAGATAGGAGTAGATCAAAATTAACATGGGAGGATTAATTGGGAGGGATTTGAAAATTTTACCATCAATTGCAATTAATCGAGCGAAGAATTTGATTCATGTAGTCGGTTTTAATTAATTTGGAATTAATGGTATGTTTATGTTGGTAGGTGGAAAAGCCAAACAAACAAATCAACTACTGATTTAAAATTGGGAAGTTGAAAGGGAAAAGGTATTAGGTAGGAAATCAGGTGGTTAGCATTAACAGTGAGATTACAAAAGAGCTGAAACCTTAGCTGCAACACTGTGGGCATGTGACCTACTACCTAATAATCTACTTTTTTTATATAATTTGGAAGCCCTAGTTGGTTGTGCATAATGTTGTCTACCACTGTTTGATGATCTTTCAATAATTTTTGTATACATATATGTATATATATAATGTAAGTGGACCATTACTTTTACTAGTGTTGTCTCTTTGTGTAACGTTTTGATGGCCTGCAAAGGATTTTTCTAGTCCAAATACAATAAATGAAAGAAATTGAATATTCGAATTCACCTTTTTTTTCTTTTTGGTTCTATAAGAAATCTGCATTGAAAAATTAGAAGATTCTAATTTTGTGATTTTAAAGAGGGTGTTGAGCAACTAGTAGCTCCCGATCATTGCGCTAAAATTGAGTTGAATTCACTCGTTAGTTCTTCTTTGAAGATTTTTTTTTTCTCGACGAGGGTGGTCCTAAGAAATTGCGAGGAAAAAAGTAATATGAATAAAATTTTACACAAGAAAAGGAGATTTTTCTTAAGGTAATCTTATATTTATTGAGTCGGATCAAAACTTTTTTTAATTTCAAATATATCAGCAATTAATGAAATAACCATAATCACTTGTAAAATTTCTATTATACCCCCGAAATATTTACAAAAATTTTAAAAACCTCCCTATGAGTCCGGACTCATAAGTCCAAGTAGACTTATTGTTTTTGTTATTTCATATATGTTCATGTTCAAACACTCAACCAATATTGATCATAAATAATCAGATATAGAATAGAACATCTATATATCTTCTTTAATTTCAACTACTTCCCGCATTTATTATCTCTTTTGCATAGTGTTGAGATTAGTTGGGAGATACTTTCCTCATCAAATATTGATGTGATGTGCATAGGCTATAGAGTGATTGCACCTTTTATTTTCAACTTATAAAAAAAAATGGGAGACTTTGTTTTTGATGACTATAGGGATCTGAACCGATTCAACCATTCTCAATTAAGATCCAACTAATAGGAGTGCACTCCATCATTAACTCAAATGACGAATAAGGAAAATGATGTAGTTGCTGTAAATCAAACTTATTACATATGTTTTAATCAAATTATTAAAGCCCTATTTGTAACTATTGCATTGATCACACCCCTACAATAAATAAATAAAAATGGGAGACTTTGTGCTTTAATTATCAGCTAATCTTGGGTTTGCTTATAAAGGAGGGGGAGGGGACGCATTTAATTCAAAATTATTTGACTCTTCAATATGACCATGAGACATTTTTAACAGCTACCCACCATTCTATTCTATTGGTGGGTTTTTATTTTTCCTGATGAAAACAGTGATTAGGGGACATCCTTTTGATGCATGTATCACTTTTTTTTTTTTTTTTTTTTTTTTTTTTTTTTGTCCAAGTCATCCGATATCTGAAGCCCAATGCTTCGATTAATTCAAGTTCGAATTAAGTAAGATCATTAAGTGGAGGCAAAGTTCCCTCTCAAACATAGCTAGGAACATGCTTCATACGTAATTGTCTTTGTCATGCATGCCCTTATCATCCTTTTTACTTAAAGTTTGCTCTGTCTTAATATTTAATTTTTTAGATTTGCCGCTGCACACACACAGATATATATATATATATATACTAGTTTCAAGACGTGCTACGCACGATTCCCCCGCTCGCTTCGCTCGCGGGAATCAATTTCTAAGAGTTTATTAACAAAATCTAAAATTGTAATTAAAATTTTAAAAATAAAAATACAAGTGACCTTTTTTAGCTTATCAATATTCTCTACTGTGATTGAGATAAGATGTGAATGAAAAAACAAGCTAATCATGCTAGGACATTACTTCCTTAAAAAAAGTGTATTGGATTGATGAAAATGAGTTCATGATTGATTTGAAGATAAAGAAAAAAAAAACGTGTAGTGGATTGATAAGGAGTTGGAGTTTGATTTGGATACAAAAGAAAATGTTGTTTTGGAGATAAAAAAAAAAGAAGTATGGGCAAATAGGTAAATTTTATTACCACTCAAAAAATTGTGATTCGTGCTTTTATATATATGATAGATATAAGAATTAGATGACTCCAACAATTGTGTAACAAATAATGTTTAGAGAGCAAAAAAAAATAAAAATAAATGACATCATTTATTTTCCATTCTCTAAAAAATATTTTTGTGCTTGCATGGGATACTTTTTGATACATTCATAATTTGCTACATTAATTAATTATTGTTAAAGGAGAATGCTACTTCAATTAGTAACATTTTAAATATGGGTTGAGTATTGGTGCTCACCAGCTAGCTGGTTGGTGGTTATTATGCACAAAAACAATTAGGATTAAATTAAGCTTTCCTTTACTTATGAGTTGTATATATCTACTTGTATATATGTATATAGAATATCTAAACATGATAAACATCAAACCATTAAAATAGTAGTGCCAACCATCAAGTGTCAATAAAATAATTTCATAAGGTGTGCCAAAAACACATGGACACATACTTATATTTGTTTAACATGCTTATCTACTCATTAAAATTATATTTGTTTGGTTCCTTTCATAAAAAGGGATAATTATTTTACGCTGATTATCAATTTATCGCATTTAATCCTCCTTTATTTGAAAATGATATAGACTATAAAGAAATTGCTCTTTATATAGCATGTTGTTTTGATTAGTTTCAAAATCCCTAGAGAAAAGTCTATGGGTTTGATTGCTTAGGGAGCTCTACTTTATGGAAGCTCAGTCAACTTGACTCCTAATTAATTGAGTCTAATGTGATTATTATTCCCCAAAAGGTCAACAACGTCAACAAACCTCCATCTCAAATTAGATGGGGTGGTTGTATTTATGGATCAACTTTTCTACGTAGCTCTAACTTTTGTTTTTTTTTTTGTATCAATAGCTTTACACAGATTAACCTCGGATTCAAAGAGAAAGGATTATGAATGTGATAATTAATAGTCAAATTTTTTTAGAGTTTTTTACTTTTAAGGTTCAAGTTTGAGACCTCTAATTAAGAGATGAGAGACACGTACCATCCACTATACCCCCTAATCAAAAGTGCTAAATTTTGTAACTGAAAAATTTGCATGCGGTGTCTTTGAATGATGCGACACCCAATTGTAAAATTAAAAATATATAAAAAAGAGTTCTAATGGGTCGAAAAACATGAACTCAAGTAACCAGTATTAATGATATGTTGTGTGGTAAAAACTTAGATGCCTTCACGATCAGAATAAACATTATTTGTCAATTCTTAACCTATCCTCTGCGACGTTAGGAGAGGTGACAAAATTAAAAAAAAAATACTTACTATATATGCGAGTGGTAAACAAAACTAAGGTCTTGAAAAAAAAAAAATATACTTACAAATTTAGTCAACTTTTGATTCGTAACACTTTGATAACTAAATTCAATTCGAATTGTTAAACTTTCTTAATTCTTTCACAAAAAAAATGGCACACTTTCATAATTAATGGCAAATTACCCATGTTTCGTTAGCAATATCAGAAGAAACCTTGAAGAAATCAGAAGCATAGCATTTCAATATCAAGTTCGGCCACCTCCCCCTCCAAGCACCGCCCTATCTCCCCTCCTTGGCCTTCATGGTGCATTTCAAACCCAATTCTCTCTTTCTCTTCTCTCTTTTCTAATAAGATGACAAAGTTGTCATTAATTATGAAAGTTGTGGTCAAAGTGACTTTTGTGAAACAATTAAAAAAGTTTGGTAAGAACTTATTCGATCAAAAGTTTTTTAATTGAAAGCGCGATGTTGAAATTGCTGAAAAAGTTGGGCCAAAAAAACAACGTAAAAACACAATCAATGGGTCAAACGCACCCCTCTTCCATATAAAAACGCCTCCTCCTCTCTCTCTCTCTCTACGTGCGATTCGTCAAACGTTATCGCAACTCGCTCCCCAAATCAAACCCCTCTCCACCAAAACCCTAATTTCAGCTCCCAACAAATCAAACCCCAACGATCGATCCCGCCAATTCTCTACAGGTAATCTCACTGTTCATCTTAATTTCCCTTTTTTTCCTTCCAAGATCCGATCTTTTTCATTCTCTCTCGTTGATTCCATGATTTCTTCATATTTCTAGGGTTTTTGTAGGGTTAGCTTTCCAAATTCCCCCATCTAGATCATAGATTTCATCCCCCACTAACCCTAGCCCCCAATTTCACTGCCCTATCCCTAAAAATCAAGTCTTTTTCGATTGTGTGGATCGAATTAGGGTTTGATCTTGTAATTAGGGAAACCCTAGTGAGTGAATCCCAAATTTGTGAAATCTGATCGAATTAGGGTTTGATCTTGCAAACCCTAGTGAGTGGATCCCAAATTTGTGAAACCTGATTGAGAAAATGCAGCTCAACACCAAAATCTACGATGCAGATCTCTACCCAGACCACTTTGACAAGATCCCAGACTCCATACTCCTCTTGATCCTCAACAAGCTTGCCGATATCCGCTCCCTCGGCCGCTGCGCCGCGGTTTCGAAGCGGTTGAACTCCCTAGTCCCCCTAGTCCATGATGTCTATGTGAAGATAGATAAGGTTGTGTCCATTGATGGGGATTCTGATGACTACCCATTCTCCAATTCACACAAGCCTCGCGCTTTCTTCACCACATTTTTCAAGCTTTTCGCCAACCTATTGAAGCCTTTCAATAACGCCGTGAATTCTTCGAATAAGACCCTTCTCCCCCAGGTTTCGCAGCATACCGCGCATACCCCGGATCAGGTTCTTCGCAATTTCCATCACATTCATAATCTATGTATTGAATTGCCTTCCGGCGATGTGGGTACCGAAGACGGGGTGGTTTTGAAGTGGAAGGCTGAGTTTGGGAGCACATTGCAGACTTGTGTGATTTTGGGAGGTACATTGTTGGATAAGAAGCCGGTGTCGATGGATAGAGGGGGAGGAGCAGCGGTTGACGACAGTGGGAGTATACCGGAGTCGTTTTATACTAATGGGGGATTGAAGTTGAGGGTGGTGTGGACTATTAGTTCATTGATTGCGGCGTCGACAAGGCATTACTTGTTGCAGCCGATAATTAAGGATCATCCGACGCTGGAGAGTGTGGTGTTGACTGATGCAGATGGGCAGGGGACTTTGAGTATGGCTGGTGATCAGTTGAGGGAGTTCAGGGAGAAGCCCTTTGCGGCTTCTGCGGCGTCTTCTAGGAGGACGCAAGTGCCTGCGTCGAACATGAAGTTGCGGTATGCGCCGTATTTGGAGCTTCCCGGAGGAACGGGGATGCAAGGGGCAACTCTTGTGTCGATTAAGCCTACGTCGGGAGAGGGTAGTTCGAGTAGCAAGAAGGAAGTGGAGTCATTTGTTCGCGGCGCGTTTGATGGATTGTTTAAGGCAGCTGCAAAGGCATTGATCAAGAAGAGGACTTACCTGTTGGAGATGAATAGTTTTTGAGGGATAAATGAAATGAGCATCAATAGATGCTGTTTTGGTTTATCGATGCATCGATGACAAGACAAGCCGGCCTGAATTGATTGAAGAGATGCAACAACTTTGGAGAGGATGAAAACAGTGTTTAAAGGTCCTTGATCGGCGCGGCAAGGCGAGCACGCCATTGGAGGTTTTGTAAATATAGATTCAAGGTTAGGTTTGTTGCTATGGTGTTTTGTATTTCAGTTGAACACTATGTTGGTGTTCTTCTGAGAAACTTCAACAAAAAGAATGAAGCCTTGAATTGGATTTCTTCCACAATGTACTGATTTGTTAGATAAGAAGTGGACATTTCACTGATAAGAGTGAAACTCCACTTCTATGAACTAGTGTTTTGCTATTGCTATTTCTGGATTTCATATACTTCATTGGTTTGATTTTCTTATCACAAAAAGTTGCATGAATAAAAAGAAGAGAACCAAATGTTTGTTGGCACAACTGAAAATATGTTAGAAGCTCGCTTGTATGGTGCGTAAGTTGGGGCAAATCGAATAATTCGGATAGTTCGGATATCGGATGGTTTAGGCTAAAAAAAATGAAAAAGAAGTAGAAAGTAATGAAAAAATTACAAAAGTACAAAAGTTTTTAGTTTAAATGAGGAAAATAAGTGTTTTTTTTTTTTTTTTTTATTGTAAAATTTGGCTGTCGCCAATACAAAATGCGCTATTAGTTGGGTGAGTTTTTTCCGTTGACGTGGACACATGGATAGCGCATTTTGGGAAGACGCTATTCGTGTAAACGTCCACGTGGGATGACCACGTGGACATGGGCCGAACACATGGGTCGCCCATCGACATACGTGCGTGACATTTGTGCTCGATACGTGCGTGATGTTTGCATGGGGTTCACGGTCTGTAGTGGATATGCATGGCTCGCCCACCGACATACGTGCGTAGCGTTTCCATGTGTTGTCAACTAAGAGATGTGTGTGACGTTGACATTGGCTTTACCACCTCGAGACACGTGCGCGACGTTTGCATGAGTTGCACGAGGTTGTATCGATCACCTACCTCGATAGACGTACCTAACATTTGCATGAAATCTCCACCTCAGCATATATAGATGACATTTGCATGGGTTGTCACATCAATACGCGTGCGCGTTGTTTACATCGATTGTCTACTTCGAGATACGTGAGTGACGCAAATTCGTCCATTTCCATACACGTATCGTTTACGAGGAAAAAAAAATTGTATTGATAGCTCATTTTCAAAAAGAGTCATTCATGGAGTGTATAATTTTATGTATAGATAGCTCCTTTTGAAAATGAGCTATCTATACAATCACCACCACCTCACCACCACCTCACCACAACCTCACCACATCATCATTACCTCCTTTTCAAAAGGAGTTATACCCTAGTTTTGTAATTTAAACGTAAAGTTCCATCTTTTGTGAAATAAAAATAAAAACTATCTCCACCCCCACTTTTTGAAAAACCCCAGTAAGTAACTCATTCTGACAATTCAGATGCAGCAGCAACACCGGTAACTGGGGAAGAGAATTCACAAATCCAATATATGACAAGATAGAAACAATGTGCAATTGAGGTGGGTAACCACAAAATTGTGCAGAATCAATAATAAGGTATAACTAAGCTCAAGAAATGATTGAAAACCATTTCGGTTAACTATCCAATTTTTTTTTTTTTTTGCTGTAAATCTGTCGAATCCTCCATCCTATCTGCCGTTCCGTTCGCTGCATCCTCGTGCAATGACTTAACCATGGAAGATTTCATGGGCTAGCCATACTTCCCAATCTCCATCTTCTTCTTTATCGCTCGATGACCATGATACACAAACGCATCGATGATCCCTGATACTGTGAAAACGCCTGAAATCAAAAGAAAATGAACGTTGATCACATGCAAATATGCAAATATGCTTCTTTCTTGCATATACTCGATGAGACACTCCCCCAACCTAACATGTGCTATACTTGATTCATTAAAATCATATAGAGAGGAGGCAACCCACTGGCGTCTATAATCATCGATATAGCTTGGTATATAAAGCGAATACGAAAAAGATCAATATGCAGTAGTAGCAATCAATACCTCCAATGATAGCACAGATGCTTGTCAAGAAGTGTAGTAATGAGCTCTTTTCTTCATTAAAGGTCACCTGCAATTTGCATGTTTTTCAATTTTTCAAATGCATAGCAAGGAATGGATTTGCTTATTACTACCAAGCAAATGAGTGCTTTCTCACCTTGATTGGAGAGAAATCATAAAAGAAGAAAATTCCAGGTGGCAAAGGATGACCATCCGCAGCTCTGAAATGCTCGGTTACTGAGAACTGCACTCCCAATAAACCAATAATCAGGTTTGTAGAACGATAATTGATAATTTGATGTCAGATTGGCTACCATTTAGAGCAGAATCAGTACCTGGTTCGAATTGATCTTTCGTCCTCTTATGTCGGTGTAGATTGTTGGGACAACCTGAACCATCAAATAAATAACATATTAATTACTTCAAAGAAAATTACAAGTACCGCCATAAAACAAAGAACATGGTATGAAAATTCTCTGAACTTCCCTAGATCCGTCAGATTTTGATTTTAGAAACACCGAATTAAGAATTACATATATATGGAATATCACAAAAGTTTTGCAATATTTGGAAAAAATTTCACATTTTGCAAATTTAAATGCAAAATTGCTAATTATAGACTTGTTTTTTGATGAGAAAAAAAAATATAACAAGTATCAGTTTTTGTTAAAAGAAACTTCTAAAGAATAGAAACATTTATACAAAGCACGAATTCTACAGAATTGTCCAAATAAGTAAGAACCGACATTTAAGACTATCAAAACCATTGGCTATAGGAAAACAAAGAACCAGAAATACCATAAACAAACTCTAATTTAATGTGCACTTGCCACTTGGACATCACAAGTACTTGGATGTAGTTATTTGTACTTTCTCAATAATATTAAAAATTTACAAAAAATTCCTACATCCAATTAGACTCCTTCAAATTAATTGCAAGTTTTAAATTACCAAAGTTCTAGGTGCAGTGAGACTAAAACTCCAGCATTTTAAACTGCCATGAGGCAGCCATATGATCAACCAAGGTGAAAAGGAATACAGTGTCAGTAAAGGGAGGCAAAAATTGCAAAATAAGAGAGGAATCAATAAAAACCATCAAAGACCTAGCTAAGGAATAAAAAACACAAGAATAGAAAATGCATTATTATACCCCAAACCTAAAAGGACGAGGATAGCAACTAAGTAGTACGATATACTTCAATCAATCGACCAAATGTTACCTTAATGAAATATTGGTATATCCCTGATTTTTGCTGTGTCCATTGAACCCTGAGATTTTCTTAGCAAAAACAAAAGCAGTTTAGAACTCGGTGATACAGTAATACACGGTTGGTAAAATTGAACATGCTGAATAAATCGGTTGCAGTTCCAGTATGGTATAGTTAACAATAATCCAGAAAAGATACATGGCATCCTGAAAATGATTGAAACTAACAGCCTAGTTATCAATTTAAAGATATAACTTCAAACTAATGTTTTCAAGGCGGTGAGGCAGTGTTAGGCAGTTTAGCCCCGCCTAATCTAGGCAGTGTCTAGGCGGACAAAAAAATATTTACAAAGACCTTCCTAATAAATTATTCAATTTATTTAGAGACCCCTCAACAGTAAAGGGCATATTTTTTCAACTACACATTCTCATCAACATATTTTCACCTCCACATTTTTTCACACATTGTGTAATAAAAATATATTTTCAAACAAATAAAGTAATAAAATAATAAAAACAAAGTTTTGAAAATTACAGAGACCTCCCTACAAAGTTTCAAAAAAAATATTTTCAAGCTCACTGCCTGCCTAATTAAGGACTAGGCGATGGGCACCCCTAAACGCCTAAGGTGGTGCCTAGGCGGCGCTTAGGTGCTGCTTTGAAAACATTCAAACCAATTAAAAGTAATATTAAGTTATATAAGCCTCTTACCCATCAAGTGGATTGACAATGCCCGGAAACTCTTTACCAAAAGATAGCTTGTTTATTTTGTGTGTTATCTGTCATCGTAAACATGGAAGGAGATAAACACTTGAACCAACATATGCTACTAAATAAAAAGGGTAAGAAACAACATAAGAGCTTCAAACTGATCCAAGAACAATAAACATCTCAGGTTTGTTGCTCACATTATAATTTTCTGCTTGAAGTGACAATAAATCAAACAGAGGGAAGGTTGATTGGTGAAAACTCTTCCCAATAGCAAAATGGACACTGCCAGCCACTTTATTGACTTCTAAAAATCCATGAATGTTGCATCCTTCACCTTCTTCCTCTTTAATCTTTTGAATGTATCCCTCTCTCTTGCACTGTATCAATAATCTCAACATCAAATTCAGAAAATTATTGGACTTAAAGCACCAAAATGGTGAATGCAAATTAAATATTTTTTGATACTGAATGTAAATTACATATTAAAGCTTTGATTTCAAAAGTTACTTCACAAAAAGGTTGAACGCTGAAGTTTTCAAGAATTATCAAGTTTTAATTGATACCTCATCGAAGACGGGAAATATCTACCATGCATACTAATAATACAACCAAAAGTTTTACTTGTCAACACAATACTAATCATACAGTAGGTGTCGGAAATGATTGTATGTAATTGGAATAACATGCAAAGCAACAAAAACAAGAAAAAACTTCAAAATAAAATGAACCACAGTATTCAAATGTAGTCCAACAGACCTGATCAATTAAATCATGATTAGTCAATGCCCACCCTTTCTTTTGGTATGCCTCACGGACTTCTTCACAGGAGTTGCAGCAATCATCATCTGACTGTAAGAGAAAAAATCCTGGGACAATTTAATAGTGCTAAAATACCAACCTCTTCACAAATTGATGTTGAGAATTTCCCAAGCTACTAACAAGACTGTCAAACAGTGCAAGACCCAGCCTAAGCATCAACATCATTCGGAGGAAATTGAAAAGCGTTTTTGGTGATATATTTACTAAAGATACTGGTTCACAATAGAAAATACCGCTTCAGCTCCAAAACAAGAGCCACAGTAAGTCTCATTATGATCAAGCCTTCCACCATGCTTCTGCAACGGTCTTTCAATCTGAAAGAAGAGAGTGGATAAAAATACAAACTCTAAGTGAATACATATATTTTATTCATCATGCATACAGCAGCAAATAATGAAGATGAAATGAACTGTTCTAGTACATCATTTTCAAAATGCAATATCAAAGCATGACAGTGAGTTAATTCACATGGAATAGGAAATACCAAATAAATTGACAATTATGTCTCGACGGAAGACATGCACTAAGTACGATTCTTCTTTGATTCCGATTTGAGAAATGGAGAAATAGAAGCTAACGAGCATCCAATTCCCTTTCATACCTCATCGAGGACTTTAAAGACATCCCTACTCTTTTTAGGTGCGCAAAGAGTCAAAGACGTCCCTACTTACTGCCATTGCCAATGAAGTAGGCAACGAGTAGTTTGCTCCTACACCACCAAGGCAATGCCTTTACAACAGTCATAACCCTAATATTAGTAAAACAAATAAGAACACCCATGCAATTGTTTTCCTCAAATGGCTGACATTCCTAGTGAATTGTCCTAAGAATAAGGATTGCAATGCACCAAAGCGATCCCCAAACGATTTTCTTGGCCAAGGCAAGGTGATGCCTAGACAGTGCCTAGGACGCCAAAAAAATATTTATTTCGAGGACCTAGAATTATTATTTATCTATTCATAGGCCCATAATACACTATGAAACTATGGGAGAGGATAATTGACAATAGGCTAAGGAGAGAAACAACAATATCAAAGAACCAATTTGGTTTCATGCCTGAGAGGTCAACTATAGAGGCGATTTTCCTTGTAAGACGATTGTTAGAAAAATATAGAGAAAAGAAAAACGATCTTCATATGGTATTCGTAGATTTAGAAAAAGCATATTATAGAGTCCCTAGAGATGTTCTTTGGTGGGTTCTGAAAGAAAAAGAGTGCATGCTAGATACATAGACACTATTAAGGATATGTATGATGAAGTAGTAACGAGTATAAAGACATTTGGAGGAGCTACAAAAGAATTTCCCATTACGATAGGACTACATCAAGGATCGGCTTTAAGCCCATATCTATTTACTTTAGTTATGGATGAACTAACTAGACATATTCAAGAGGATATACCATGGTGTATGCTATTTGCAGATGATATTGTCTTAGTGGATGAAACAAAAGATGGAGTGAATAGGAAATTAGAACTATGGAGAAATACAATAGAATCTAAAGGCTTTAAGTTGAGTAGGACGAAAACCGAATACATGCACTGTGAGTTTAGAAACACTAGACATCGAGATGACGGAGTAGTAAAATTTGGGGAAATAGAAGTTCCTAAGGTAAACCATTTTAGATACCTAGGATCAATCATACAAAATGATGGTAACATTGAGAATGATGTCACACATAGAATTCGAGCTGGATGGAAAAAATGGCGGAGTGTAACAGGGGTGATTTGTGATCGAAATGTCTCTACTAAGTTAAAAGGAAAATTTTATAGGACCGCAATTAGGCCAGCTATGCTCTATGGAAGTGAATGTTGAGCGGTAAATCAACAACAATTAGATAAAATGAACGTAGCAGAAATGAGGATGCTTAGGTGGATGTGTGGTAAAACTCGTATAGATAGAATAAGAAATATAGAAATTCAAAGACAAGTAGGAGTAGCACCACTTGATACAAAGATTAGGAAAGGGCGGTTGCGATGGTTTGGTCACCTGCAAAGACGACCTACAAATGCTCCAACTAGAAAACTTGACTCAATAGAAACTGTAGAAATTCGACGAGGTATGGGCAGACCAAAGTTAACATGGGATGCATTAATTGGGAGGGATTTGAATGGTTTGCAAAGCTCACCATCAATTGCACTTAATCGAGCACAATGGAAAAGTTTGATCCATGTAGCCGACCCCAGTTAATTTGGAACTGAGGCTATGTTGTTGTTGTTGTATTCATAGGCCCATAAGTAATAATAATTTTCAATTAGTCACTATAATCCATATTCAATATATACTTCAAGGATACTAATAAGTCTTTAGGTCCTTATGTAACATTAATTATGTTAAGACTTTGCCGTGTGGTAGGTTTTCATATTACCAAATTTAATTGTAATTAGCCCCTTCAATTTTTTTTTTTCAAAATATTTAGGATACAAGAGGTTTTGCCCAAAAATGCTTATGTGATGGCTTGCAATTACTACCTAAAAATGTAATTGGATGTGGACACCAAAGAACTGAGATATTTGCAGATGAAAAGCGATGAATTTGCTGACATTAAGAATTCATTCATACAAAAAACTTGCACACCAAAAATTAGAGGAGAAACAAACCTTGGGAGCTCCAATTCCATCTGATCTCGATTCAATTACATTCCCAAAATGATCTATTCTCTTCTTTATTATATCATGTCTCTGAAACACAGTAAACAACATATCGTAAGCGAAAACCTGCCTAATCTGAACTTAAAAAAAACAAAACAAAACAAGAGCAACAAAATACACAAGAATATTACAATGTCATAGTGCTGCTCCCCACTGATATCCATCGCGTCCACGCTGAGAAGCGAGCACGCAACCGCCGGAAACGTCAAATCGAACTGCCAAAAATCCATTCAGTAAAAAACCATCACTAACATCAAACAAATGCAAACTTTTCCAATCTAGAGCAAAATTACATGGCAAAAACGCGAAAACGAGTCCAAAGGTGACGACTTTGAAGCAATTCAACTCCAAATTCAACATTTTAGCAATCAAAATTGAACGAAGAGAAATAAAAAAACTAACGTTAACGCGCAGGGTTTCGCCTCGCGAAGTGTCGACGCTGAGCTTGCTCTGGGTGGCGGCATTGAGATACAAACCTGCAAAACAAAATTGTACCTATAAACAAAAGCAATGCAGAGAAAACGAGAATGAGTCGCTGAAGATCGAATAATGTGATTACTGAGTTCGGAGAAGAAGAGGAAGAGAATGGCGAGGGAAGAGCAGACGGTGATGAGGCCTCCGGAGAGGGTTCTGCTGTAGAAATCTTCGTTGATCTTCGGATACGCGTCCAAGCTCCTCAATTTGTTTAGGATCTCCATCGATATTGCGCCTTCGATTCTAGGGTTTTAGAATTTTGCGAAATGGATCGGTGGATCGATCGATCATTGGTTCGATCGCGAACTAGGGTTTCTCAATTTCTCGTCAAACAAAGGTCCTCTTTGTTTCTGCTCTATATCAAGTGTTACTTGTTTGTCAACTGCGCGTGCAAGTCCTAAGTCCTTGTCTAAGGAACGCAAGTCCGTAATTCAGTATTGTTGAGCTTTATATTCAATTTTTTTTATCCACGAGACTCGAAACTAAGTCTCTATCCAAGTCCGTAATCTAATATTAAGCACTGTTGAGTCTTATATTCAATTTTTTATCCACGAGACTCGAAACGAAATCCTTGTCTAAGGAACGCAAGTCCGTAATCCAGTATTAAGCATTGTTAAGCCTTATATCCAATTTATTTCCTCCACAAGACTCGAAACTAAGTCCTTGTCTAAGGAATTGCCACTTAGACTTAAAATTCTTGATTTTATTTATTTATTGTGCAGCTTCGTTTTGGTAATAGCTTATAATCTGAGTCTTTGTTCAATGAACTAAATTATTTTGTTATGTAATGTAAAAATTGAATGAGACCTAACCTCATGTCGCCTCCACAGTTTTTTTAGCATTACCTTGACACGACT
This sequence comes from Stephania yunnanensis, assembly GCA_039657365.1. NCBI lineage: Eukaryota > Viridiplantae > Streptophyta > Magnoliopsida > Ranunculales > Menispermaceae > Stephania > Stephania yunnanensis. Next base: position 281,161 of record JBBNAF010000046.1, read on the forward strand.
AATTTGAGATCTATGCAGGAGTGAAGCTTTGTTGTTGTTTTTGTTGTTGGTTGTCGTCGTCGTCTAGACTTAATTTGTCAAAGTAGATTATAAGTTAGTTTGTGTGTTTGTCAAGAGACGGCTTGAAAACAAGGAAAATATTTTTGTAAATGTATGTTTCGATGTCCCTTGTTTTTTTTTACATCATAATACACACTCATCCCAAAGTATATTGCAAGGACGACGACAAGTGTGTGTCCGAACAGGTTTACAATAGCTGGAACCCCTGGAACCCCATTTCAAGATAGGATATTAGCATGGACCTTTTGCAAAGATTACAGGCATATATCGAGAAATGCACAAGGCTAGCAAAATCATCTTACACACAATAAATAATGTTGATTCTCTAATGAACAAATGAACTCATGTTAAATAAACACATCAATGCACATAGCAATGCATACAACTTGATCATTCACTTCTCAAAGGACTTGTACATGATTCCATATATATAATATAATGACAACGATTAAAAGCTGTACAGGTCTCATTAATCTACAGCTGTGACCATGGCGTTAGCCTTCGCGGCGTCTTTACATCAAAATGAAAATGGCGCATTTATTCGGAACTCAGTGAAGGACTCGCGACGAAACTTAAAACCATAAACCCATTATTGCTTCTTCATATTCAAAAATGCTCAAAGCTTCGCGCAGATTCTGCAGTCGAGAAAAATGTCCAAGTGCAGCCTACAAGCTTTGTTTGATCAAGTTCCTTTCATCTCAATGTGCTTTCTTTGCTGCAATGGCATTCTCAAGTTCTCCATACATGTTGACCGACGACAAGGCAAAACCATTCAAGTGTTCGAGGAAACGCACCAGGCTTGATCCGAAACGCTCTTCAGCTGCTTCATCTCTTAGCCTAATGGCTGCTGCTACATTATTGTCATTACCATCCTGCGACGGCAGAAATGACTTTCCTCGTTTCTTCTCCTGGGGTGGTAACAAACATGCAGCGTCGGCTGCTAACATCTTCATACAGTCTGCAACTTCCCTGACAGACAACAGTTCAAGTTTAGTGAACCAGACATCACAAGTTAGAAATATGGGTGGCCCTAGCTCACTCAAGGGTATCTCCTGCTCTTTTCTTTTCCTCCTTGACGATTTCTGTCGTTGAAGGGAGACGACGCATTTATGAAGCCATCCATTTATGGCTTGCACATACGATTTCTGGGAATTCATCCACTTCAGGAAGCTTGACGATAGAGAGCTTAATTCATTCTCAAGACGGATAGCTACCGCCCGACGTGCTTCTGACTGTATGGAGATTTTGATGCTTCTTTTATCTGCCTCCGAGATTATCTTAAATTGCCGAGCATGGCATTCAAACATCATTTCCCACATTCGACTTAACCTGTCATTAAACATTGACAACAAATAATGATAATGAATAATCACCAAAAAATTATGACAATGAAATTTTCACAAAAAAATTAAAATAAAATTGCGAACCATAAGTATTAAATCATTTGTCCAAATGCTATAAATCTTCAGATATGAAAGAAGAGTCCTACAAAAACTTTACAAAATCTATGAAGTTGATTCTTGGGCACAGGCTTCACAAGGAGTAGATCAAGCATTAATTAGGTACGAAAAATGTCAGGGGATACATACTTTTGTTACAACCTTTGGGTACAACATCGATGGGGTCATTTGGCTCATGCATTTTGATGTGTATCCAATAGACCTCATCAATGTTGTAACTAAAGGTTGAACCCTAATGGCATGTTTGGTTCATGGTATTAGCACAGATTAAGTAGTTGGACTACTTAAGCCGGGTGTTCGGTTCGCCTTCTATATAGTCCACAGGACTAAGATAGCATAAAACCTTGAGACTTATCTGAACCATGATTTAGATGGTATTGTTTGGTTCCACCCATATCACTTACCAAATGATGAAACTGCACTCATCAAAATACACACAATACTCCCAACCTTAGGACAACTTTAGAGCTTCAGACGAGGAAGACACGGACGGTGAAGACACGGATGAGGAAGACGCACGAACACGAGCGCCACATTCTCTGCACTAGTCGACCGCTACAAGGGTTTCTCAATTTGGAGATTTAAGTAGAGATAGAGAGACACTTCAGTAACTTTACCTATTGCAATCACATTAATCCCACCCTCAATACTCACAACCGAACAAGTTACTCAAAATGGACTAATACCTAAACCCAAGTGTCAATCCTAATATAAACTAATCCCATGATCTTAGGCCTCCCAAGTATGTAACTCTAGCATTTCTCACAAGGTAAAGTCACTAATTCAAATGTAAGAAATCTACTAAGTAGATTTTTGGTGCAGGCTACACGCAGACAAGATCAAACATTAATGTGGTTATCTTAGCCTAGCCATTATGAGGACGGGAAGGATGCACAACAAATAATGCACAGCGTATTAGCAACAGTAGCATACACCAAACAGTATTTTTCTTATTACCCACGTCACTACCAGGGAGCGACCGATGCCTACTCCCCGCTGTGTTAGGAACTTTTGAAATAGAGATTTCTCATTATATTTTCGTGGTGACAATATGGAAAGTGCATCATCGGCCCAGGTTGCTCTACAAGATTTAGGTCCCAACTCCAAAAGAATGAACTTGAGTGAAGAAACCCAATAACAATATAACTCGCCATCCATAATAAGAAGTCACTAAAGACAACATACCCTTCAATTAACTCCTCGAGTTGTGGCTGGAGCTCTTTGTCTCTTAGTTCCTCAATCCTCCTTGATATAGTATCAATTCGATGGATAGCAACTCTTATTCTTGAATGGAGATCCTTGACAGCTGCACGGGTTTTATCAATCTGCAAAACATTTTGGCCTGTTGAATCTTGTTGTCTCAATATTTTGCACTTCATGTCATACTCCCTTCTTATAATTCCACTGGCCTGAAATAAGATAGTTCCATGAAGCGTTAAGCATCGTAGATGCGCAAAAACATACAAATCCATGTATTAGAGTCTTCATGTCCATAGTTCGCCTAGGTCCATATTTTAGAATGCATACACGGGACCTGGTCCTCATGCTATTGATAGTGAAGAAAAGAGGAAATAAAAAAACAAAACAAATATTTGGCTTCTTCTCAAATGGAATTTGAGAATTACTAAAAGTTTGATTTGGCAGCCGACCCCGGGAAAGCTCCTCATCAGCAAAGTTGTTATAGTGTTACCTTCACTTCATCGTAAAGCTTTCTCTCCCAGGCATATAGTCGATCCAAGGTCGAAGCATGGCTGCCTGAATTCATGCAAAAATTTTCAAAAATGTTGCTGCCAATGTCCTCAGAGTCATCTTTTGACGGAGCACCAAGTGGATTCCTTGACGAGGAGGAGCGAGATGACGCAGTCCTATGCCAAGTTAAGTACTTCATGGTAGGTTGAGCCACCTCTAGGTAGAAAAAAGCAAGCAATTAGTTGGATAGAGAAACCGAAAATAAGCAGATGCGTGCATTTAACCCAACAAGATCAAGTGTACACTTTTAATATGAACAGCAGGCGCTAATGTATCAAGGGATGCTTAGAAATGGTAGGCAAGGTATTGTTTCACATTTTATTTGTCATTCACAGTTCACACTCAAATCTCAACGTTCCTCCAAACAAATAATCCGAGGACCAAGACTAATTACGGAAGATATAAACAGGGTGACACTATCTAGTAATTAGCTCTCTTTTCAAATACTTGAAACATTGAAGAGGAGAAAGATCATCAAGAAACTCGAGTCCTGAGAAGCTGAATTTGGTTGAAGAAATGGTGAAACTACTGATATTGGAACATACTTTACCTTCCAATTTGGCAGGACATCCAAAGCTTAAAAGCCTGCTGAAGTTATTAACAGAGAATCTATATCACTTTCGCGATGCACAATATGCATGTTCAGAAGCTTAGGTAATTATTTACTTTGCTTAGAAATGTATTGAAGAAATACGCCATCAGAATTTTTCACGATCCGCCTCTCAAATAAGCATGGATATTTCAAGGAAGTTCTGATAAGATCCCAAACTCCAAGACCCAAATTCAATACAATTAATAGGAGAGCACACTGAATTATAGATCAATTATTGAAAGAAGAGATGAAAATTCAAAAAAGGAACAAGAAAACCATAGCCTAGCATCATTTGAGAGGCTGCAACTCTCCCAAACAACTCTACAAGAATGAAACCACAATTATACATTTTAATATGTGTTATTACTAGGAAGTTAGGAACTCACAAGAACATTTATGAAATGACTAACATGACTGTCCCTCTTAAAAGTCCCAACTAACCTAATTTGAATCAAAGTAGCTCTCTATGAAAGATTTGCGCTGTAAGATATTGGAAATACTATTATCTTAAGCAAGCCTACGGTGCTTACCAACTCTTGGGGCCCTCTTTGAGAACGTTTATGTTTTAAAAGCATATTTTTAAGCAAAAGTTGTTATGAGAATGAAGCATTGTAAAGAAGGGGGGGAGCGATACAATTAAGCACGGGGCAAGTTTGCATGTTTTGATTGTGCGAGATTTCAGTATTTTGGACATCTGGCTACATTTTTTCCTTAATTACAGTGCCAAGCTCATCAACTCCAATTTCCCAAGGCAATTACAACTTGTTAAATTGTTAATAAACATATGTTCAAAGTTAGTGCAGCAAGAATTGGATTAAAATGTCAAGAAGCAAAAACTGATTTTTGCTTCCATCTTGCAAGATATTCCCTAAGTTTATCTTGTGAGATTCCACGTCCAGTGCCTTATGTCATAATCTTTGTCAATATATAATTAACTAGAAAGACCAAGCGTAAAGACAAATTTTCTACAGTTCTCGCAATATGCCCCTGGATTACATACCTGAGCATTCACAAGACAAAGATACAAAAGATTCAACAACAACAACAACAACAACATAGCCTCACAAGACGGCTACATGGATCAAACTTTTCCATTGTGCTCGATTAAATTGATGGTGAGCTTTGCAAACTAAAAGATACAAAAGATTAAAAGAGAAAAACTAATTGGAAAACATACCGTCAGGAGCAGGGATTGGATCTTCACCACAAGACAAGCAGTCCTTAAAAAGCGCAAACACTCTCGATTTCCCTGCTATGTTAGAGTTGCTCATGTTAGGTGTCTTTCTTTCCATAACTTTGTATGATTTTCATAAAATATAAGAATATACAATAAACAAGATGGATCAACCTAAAATTATTTTTAGGCAAATAAATAAATAAATTGATAAATTCCCAAAGTCAATCAGCCCCTTCTCTTGCTGTCATGGCTCATGTATTCACTATGACAAAACTGATTACAAGCAACCAACAAAAAGTTAGCTCTCCGATTTTACAAACACTTCTATGAAGTTACTGAAAGGGGACTAATAAGAATACTGAGTCTCCATCAATCCCACCACAAATAGCATCCCAAACACTTCTATGAAACTACTGAACTTTGTGAAAAAAAGAAAAAAAAAAAAAAAAAAAAAAGAATGAACAAGTTAAAGACATAAGCTAGGGATCAAACCTTCTTGACCAGGAAATATTGGACGAAAATGCATTTTATTTGCTTCAAGCATCCTTGGAACTTCTTTTCCAGATTCAGACGCTTTCAAGAATAGAGATTCTATTTCTTTTATGCATGTCAAGAAGTCCTTGGGTAGTGGCTTATTCTCTGATCGATGTATTCTTCCGGTTGTTTTCTTCTCATAAGTCGGAGTTGTAACAGCTGATTTAGTAGTTATAACAGGCGTGGAATCAGGAAAGGCGCTATGTTCTCCATTCAAAACCTCAGTTTCTGAAGTTTTGGTCCTTTCAAGGGGCAAAGTAGGGGACATACTAACTGAATGAGGATCCGACGCCCTATGATTCTCAAACCTCCGAACAAGATCATCCATAGAAGGCTCAGAAAATTCATCTTCGGATATGTCAGACCCCGCACTTCCACTAGAAGCACCCTTCCCTTCATCTTCCAAGTCAGGAATCCCCTCCTCTTCTCGCAGTCTCCTAACATTATCAGGATCATCCAACTCATTATTCGGTTGTCTTCTAGGATGGAAAGAAAATTGCGCATCTATAGTGTGAGCAGGACCAAAATAATCCCAGGGTTGTTCAGATGGAGTATGGGAATGCTCAACTTCTAGTCTTTCACCCCTTTCAGCAGATCGAGGGGTTAAGTCTTGAGGAGTACTTGATGTGGACCTTGAAGTTTGGTTCACATGAAAAGAAGATTTTTCTTCAACAGAATTCAAAGAACCGATACCAGTTTTCATACAGTTTTCCTGAAAGTTGTAAGCGTCGGAAGGAGCAGGAGAAAGAGATTCAACCCCATCAACCTGCTGCGACAAAGTTGGAGACAAGTTTGAGAAATGAGAAAAGGACTTGTCGGTCAAAGCAAGCGGTTCTGGAGTGGCAGTCGTGGAAGGGTACATGGAAGACTCGGTTGTAGCATCAAGCTCGACAAACATCCCAAGGGCAATTCCAGTGCTTCTAAGAGATTGTATATAAGTTACATGGGCAGCTGCAAGAGAGCACCTCCCATCAAGCGCTTGCCTAACAAGTCTCTTCCTTTCGCGACATAGCTGTAGCGCCTTATCTTCTTCCACTCTAGAGCTCGATACGCCCATTTAACAAAATAGCTGTCAAATTCTCACAATGTATTTGCTATGGCCGAATTTTCCTGAAATTCTGAGATTTCACCCAGTTACAAAAGATAGGAAATTCATAGAGATTGTGCAACAACAAATTGAAATTTTTCATGCACTCGGATTAATGCCCGCTACCCTTTGTCATGAATAAAATCTAAAACCACTCTCACTAAATTGTACATTTTGCGCCTCACTTCACAAGCAACAAGAAAATTCACCCGCGAATCGTACTGAGATTTCATCAACTTCCATATGTAAGAACCCCATAAGCAACTGAGCAGTAGAACAAAGAGAGACCCAAAAAGATATGAATGAATTAAACAACAGTTATATACAATAAAAACTGAAGTAAGCAAAACCTTCCTCAACAAAGCATCAATCCCAAATTAGTTGGGATCGGCTACGAGGATCAAACTCTTTCATTGCGCTCGATTTTATGCAATAAATAATTTGCATACCAAAAAAAAAAAAACAGATTAAAAAGGGGGAATAATTATCACATAGAAAAAGAACAAAACACAAATCCTAATCACCTGGAAATGCAAAGCAAAATCACTATAAGATCTGAATTCAAATACCCAGTAACCTAAACATAGAACTAAGCTTTAGTGTTCAGTGAAACACCAATCAAACTCTAAAACTAAGATCTAATCACTAAAAACAAAGAACACAAATCCCAAATCTCAAAATCAGGTTTTACACATGAAGGGCAAAAACCCACAAAAAATTGACAATCAATCAAACCCCTTTTGAGATTGAAATCAAAGTCATCAATCAAGCAAAACACAATCTGAAAACGACCCAATAAACAACACAGAAGAGCAGATTCATCAATCAATGAAACAAACAAAATCGACGTCGTTGTGGGTATTACCTGAACAGAAGAAATTGATGAAATCGATGAGGGTTCGTTCGAATAGCAGAGTGAGAGAGTTGCGTCTCAGTCATGCAATTAGAACAACTGTAACAGCCCAACAGAGAACAAACGCTGCTACTGATAACTTCCTAGAGAGAAAAAGTTGGGCGAGAAAAGGTGAGACCCAAACTCCAACGTTTTCGCCGATTATCTGAGTTAAACACACTATCTTAGTCTGATTTTAATGTGTCGAGATTGTTTGGGCTACCGAGGTATGCTCGGGTCGATTATATCAGAGCCTCATGAGAATAGTCAGGCTTACTCGGATACTTGTGGATAAGAAAAAAAAGGTGGGTTAAGCGTACGGTTTTTTGTTTGATTCTCTACTACGGCAAGATTATTCGAGTTGCTCGGTTACGCTTAAACTTGATTGCATCGAGCCTCTTGAGAATAATGAGTTTCACTTTAATACCCACAAATATGAAAAAAAGAAAATATTTTTATAACCACTTTAGCATTTGATAGGTTCAAGTGGGTGTCTCTACATGTGATACATCTCGAGGTGTTACGCACACACCTCGAAGTGTATCGCACGGTTGGACACTCACTTGAGCTCGTTAAATATTCAAAATGGTTACTTTAACATTTCTCTTTTAAAAAAGTAGATTAGGCATACGATTTAAGGTTCGATTCTTTGCTGTATTAATATTGTGTGGATTTTAAAAGTACATTCAGGTCGATTGCATGAGAGCTTTGTGGGAAATGAAAATAGTCAGAGTGCCCCTGGATATACGCATACATGGAAATAACAAAAGAAAAGTGGGACCCGCCATTTCCATTTGTCTGTCTCACTTTCTCCCTATAAATATCTGGCCGTCCATTGATCGACAGTGGTGAGTAAGTCGAGGATCCGATTCCCAGAATCACACACAAAGCTGGTGTGTGCCTGGACTGGAGACCCCAACGCAATTATGAGGGGAGCTGAGTGAATGAAAGCTAATCTAAGTTTAGATTTAAAAAAACATTTTACATGTTAATATTATTATATTACCTCTAATATTAAAAACGAAGAAGCGGATCTAAAGGGGTAAAGAGGCGATCACCCTAACCTCGGAGACTTTTTATAGTACTTATACGTATTCTTCATTTCTACCTTTTTATGATCAACATATGCTTTTTATATAATAAGTGTAGTATTATAAAAAAAAATATGTATTTAAAGTATTTTGAATGTAGCATTGTCAAAAAAAATTTGTTATGCTTAATTTTTTATATTAATATATTTTTTTGTTTGGAGAAGAAAAAGCTAAAGTTAAAGTTCACTGTCGAACAATATTTTCTGGTTTCCTCATGTGTGCATTGACGTTTTGAGAAATGCTTGGATGACAATGCCGTGGCACGGCCCAACGCTAGTAGTATGAACAAACTCAATTTTATTAGATATTGAATGGATTTATAATTGAAACAATAAAAGTTCAAAGAGAAGTGCTAGAATGACAAGAATATGTCACAATGTAAAATACGTTGACTCACGAGAGTTATATATACGCACTTTATAATGCGAGTATACATATATTTCAATTCATTACATATCAGTTGATGTCATATGAAAACCTTGAGAGTTAACATATCTTGTGGCTTGATATTGCTGATATTGTTGATGTGACAATGACATTATCGTACATAAACAAATAATGTTATTATGGACCAAAAAGGTGAGCCAGCAATAACTATATGCTACGTATAAACTAGCTAAGAAACAAAAATGCTACAACCACCCACTGTAGGCGTGACAATCACACATCAAAGAGGCACAGACCTTGTAAATCAACAGACATATTTTGAAGGAAAATGATTCGGTGACCTGTTTCAAAACATCCAAAATGGACATTCGGCCCTTGTTTGGTTAAGGATTGAGTTAACTTTCGGAAAAATAATTTGAAGAAAGTTGAAACTAATTCAACTTTTCTGCAAATTATTTCTCAAATCACATTCAAAGACGAAAGATATCTCCCAACTCCATTTTCGATGAGTTATCTTCTAAGAGTTTGTAGACACAATTACCCCTCATTAATTATATTTTGTTACTCACTTCTATCATTTTTTGTTTGAAATGTATTTATGCCAATTCATATCTTTTATCATTATTTAAAATTTACAACTTTCTTGCAAGTTTAAAGTTGAACCAAATATGAAAATGTGATGTTTCACTGTAAGTTATCTCCAGCTCGCACTGTAATTTGACAAAAATCAAACCAAATGATGTTAGTTGTTGGTGTTCATTAATTTTTACATTAAAATTTATGTACACACAAATCTATGTGTAAATAAATGAACGCCAACCATTAAATGTCTATTTTGAGTGTTTCAAAATAGTTCATACTCTTTTCTTTTCTGTTTTTTTCGTAACTCAGCTGAGAAAGGAATCTTGAAGGGTGAGTCAGCCAGCAACACATGCGCAGACCAATGAAAAAGGTGGAGCTAGCTTAAAAGATAAAGTTGATGTGGCTGGCTATTATTTTGGCTGAGTCCAGAATATACCAACCACTGAAGTATGCAATGGTGTACGATTAAATTAGAGTTCACAAAAGCAATTTCGACTTTACTTTTATGCCTTTTAGGCTCCAAATATATGTACATTCCCCTGCCTAAAAAGCTGAAAAAGAATAAAAAGAAAGGGATGGATAGAGTTTATGACTCGGACAAAGAGAATGCTTTAATCCTAAATAAAAATGCTCATAAAAAGCCGTTCGAGTTATGAGTTCGGACTCGTAAAAGTTTATAAATCGAATGATCAATCACTAATAAAGGGTGGTGTCATATATAGCACCATTAATAATTATTGTTTTGAAATTATGATTTCGATTACATCAATTAGACTTGAGAGAAAGAATTTAGGATCGACCGCTAATTTTAAAAGTTGTTACTTCTTAGAATCATAGACTAAATAGTAAACCATATACATAAATAATTACAAAACTATGCTTATTTTTCTACTTGAATGTATAGTTTTTGCTTAGAAAGTAAGCTAGTTGTGTTGGGGAATTTAAAATTGCAAAATCTTTGTGCCAGCTTTTGTTTCTCTTTTGCCGTTAAAGCTTGTGGGACACCATTAATCTCAGCAGTAATAAGAATATGTACATTCAATCAAGTCCAACAATGTGCGTCTAATTGCTAATAACTATGAAGGTCAAAGTCTAAAATTCTTGTAAGGATAAAAGAGGACGAGTATTCATGATTCGTGAATCTTAGTAGAATAATTAAGTTTATTAAAAAATTTGGTGATTATGAATTTTGATAGCCTATTGCGGCTCAATATATAAGTTCACTATGACTCATATGGGTATGTATATAATTATCAAAAAAATCTATTTGGACTCTTTGAGTCCGGACCCAAATATTTTTTTGTTAACAATTTAAGTTCTACCTAAGTAAATACCTAATAATAATGAATTTAAATTAGATTTACAATCCATCTAGCACTACCCTATAATTATTTAATTAGATTTACAATTTGTACTTCGATCGTCAAGCCTATCATGACTTTTCGTGAGTTTGTAATCGAGACAAAAAAATCTCATAAATAAGTTGCTTCTTTTCCTCAAAATTATTTTAAATTAGTAATTATGCAAGACATAAAGGACAACTACAAACAACCACAACAACAAAAACTAGCTTCAAAATTAGTTGGATCTACTAAATGAATCAAAGGAGATGCTAGGGTAACTCATTTTGGACACGCGGTGATAGTGTCCATCCATCACGTATTGAATTTTTATGCACATACATCGATGCGCGAATAGATGGACAATATCACCGGATGCCCAAAAAAGGGTCATTCTAGTTTTTTCATGGATCAAATTTTTTACTCAACACATAATTGAATTATTGATAGTTGCATCCAACTTATTTTAAATAGGCAAAACAAATATTTTGGTCTTTGAACTTTGAGACTTTTATGATTTTGCCCCTAAACTTTTATTAGTGTACATTTGGTTCCTGAACTTTCATTCTTATACATTTGGTCCCTGAACTTTTAAGTTTTTATGCTTTTGGTCCCTGACGTTTGAGTTTTTTATGCTTTTGGGGGAAATTAATTTTTTTTTCAACTTTTGTTGGTCGATGCGAGTTGTTCGATTTAGTAATATAAACCATTTTACTCTTCTTGACTAGTCACACAACACTCTTATTACCCACATCGTCAGAATTTGACACTTTAAATGGTGAAAAGACTAAATGTAGATCTTTGTGAAAGTTACCAAATGTATATTAATAAAAATTCAATGACGAAAAGCAAAAAAAAAAAAAAACATAAAGTTCAAGGGCCAAACGATGGATTTTGAACATTTCAAATCGTGTCTCGAATCACGAAACATAACAAGATTCAAGGCACATATTGAGAAGTGGCTTGGGTGCAGCCAAAATTGTAAAATTGAGAGACACAAAGGGCTATATTGATCAATTAAAAGACCACACTCCCTCGTCCTCCAAACCAACCATGCCCTTATCATCATCATCATCATCATCTTCTCTAATAGTTCATCACTTGTTCCCTCCATTAAACAAACCACATCATCACCATGTTCCATCACTTCTCATCCTTTCAGGGTGTCTCAATATCATCAATTACTACACCAAAGGTCTCAATATTAACATTAGAAAAAATTCATGCAGGCACTCAATAATTAATTATGATTATCATCACAACCATGATGATGCAGAGTTGGAGCAAAGCAGGTTCGAAGAAGCAGTGGCTTTGTTCAACAACAGGGAGTACTACAAGTGCCACGACTTCCTCGAACAGCTTTGGTACGTAGCAGACGAGCCCGCTCGAACCCTTCTCCATGCCATCTTACAGTGCTCCGTTGGATTTCATCACCTCTTCAATCAGGTTTGTTGTGCATGCTAATTAATTGTTCGGAAATATAATAAGAGTTGACGTGTGATGTACTAATTAGTGGTGTATATTAGATCATATCGACTTAAGTCAATTAGTTTTGTGCAAGATGGACTCTAACCTTATTTAATTCAGAGGCGCCCCCCGTATTCCTCCTTCCCTCGCCCCGCCCTTATAGTTGACACATGCTCCCTATGTAACAATTAGTGTATCATTGTCAAAAAAAATGATGTATTTAAAGTGTTTTGAGTGTAGTATTATCAATTTTTCTTTTTTATTATGCTTAGTTTTTTATATTAATATATATTTTTTGTTTGGAAAAAAAAGTTGAGGCCAAAGTTCTTTCCCCTAACAAGATTTTTTGGTTCCGCGGTTGACCCTATTTATATGTCCACATGTGCATATGTGACCCATTACTCTCCAGGCCTTTGGACTTCTTGATGGAATCAGAGATGAATTGATCCTAAGAGCAGGCATATATATGCATGTTTGTATGTTGCTCTAAGAATGGATCTAAAAGTAGGTTTGTATCTGACAAGTGGTGTAGATTATAATATGCAAGTGGTATAGATTATATCCTAACATATATCAATTGGTTTTGTCCAATGCGCTCCAACCTCATTGATATACCCACATATGCGTGTGTGACTCATCAATGTACTCTCCGAGCTCATCAATTTTAGACTAATTAATTAACTAGTGATCGACTATATTATAATATTATTCGACCGTTTTTATTCAACTTAATTTAATGCAGATGATGATATGTTGTTGATTATTTGATGTCCTTAATTAATTAGAACCATCGAGGGGCTATGATGGAACTAGGAGAGGGGCTATGCAAGCTTCGAAAGGTGAATTTTGGTGGTGAAGGCCCTTTCTATCTATTCGAGCAAGAGATATCTGCATGTCTAGACTTCATTTACCAAACTCAGTTGGAATTGGCAGCTTGTAAGTACATTATACATAGTGTTAAATTAAATTGATCGATACCTTGCACTTTTTTTTTTATTTCATCCTACCATGTATTTATAGCACCAAGCTTTGGCAGTCGGAAGCATGAACAATCACTTGGGCGTTTTTGAGTAGTTTTTTGTGTCTTTTCATATCAAAAGTCATGACTATATATTGTGAATGAGTTTCACTCTTCTATAAAGGAGAATTGCCATTACATTTTATTATTATCTCAAACACATTTTTGAAACATAAAGGTTTTTGAATCAAAGTGAGTCTCTTGTGTTCTGCACATAACATCATTTTCTTGAGACTTTTTTGTATCGTGAATGCAAGTTTAGATTATCTCATTGTGTATTCGCGGTTTCAATCGGAAGGGAGAAATCTCGTCTAAAAGAGAGTAATTACATGCCTCAAATCTTTGTTTGGTTTTTTCAATATTCCATATTTTTTTTTTATTTTTTTTTTTTTCGAGGAAAGGAGTCAGTACTCATGGAATTTTATTAAGTAGCAAACTTAAACTTATAGCTTGGAGGGATTGTGTACCCTCGACCAAGCCATAGAAGTGCTTTGATTTACAATGACTATCAACAATCACCTCAGACCAGGTTATTCCATTAATGTTTTTCAATACGAAGAAAATTTGTTCTAACACCAAGTGAGGTATAAAGTAAAAAAAAAAGTATTATAAGAGTATGTATTTCATTGACTGCATTAAATCGAGAGGAGCAAATGAATTTAATTAATCATGTAGCATGTCACAGCTAATTTAAATTTGAACATTAATAACTGTTGTTGTTTGCTGTGAACTTGTAATACACACTTAATTTACTATTACATGCATGTAGGTGGTGACGACTTGTGCCTCACAATGGATGGTTCGGAGAGGTCGTACCAATTACTTGGAAGCTTTGGTGCAGGACAGCATTTGTATAGCTTGGAAATGGACGGTGGAGATCATCAGGATGTTCCCTACATAGTCTTCTGTCCGGATATTGGATCAGGATCATCACCACTGGACAACAAGCCTTCTAGCCCTTCCTCCTACTCCTCTAAGAATCAAGCTTCCTATCCTTCATGCCACAAAAGAACATCTTAGAGAATTTTACACGTAAGGAGAATGACGACATCATGTCACACCACGCGACACATTAACTCACAAGAGTTATCAAAGCGTGCTTCAAAATGTCGGTACATACAAATTTCGATGCATAACGTGCATGTGAAAGTCACAATGTGACTCTTATAAGTCAATATGTTTTGTAGTGTGACATTGCTATTGTCACGAATTCTAGTATTTGCCTTGTGTAAATTATTGAATTGAGATTTGCTAGAATGACATGGATCAAAGACATCAATTACATACATGGAATGGCATGTGGGCTGTGAGATGGACCTTGAATAATGTACATACCTAAACATATTGCATTTATCTAGACTTAAACAATAAGATATTTTTAACAAATTTAATCAAAATACAATTTTACCCATATCGAAGTGTATCACACGCTACTACTTAGTTAATTTCGATTTGTCGATCTCAAAAGTGAGTTAGAATAACAATGTCTTAAAGCACATCTCGAGGTGTATTTACACCGCTACCCAATCAATTTGGATTTGATTTAATATTACTTTTTTGGCTTCGCATCAAAAGACAGAGATTTGAGAGGTCGTGGTTTCGACTCAAGTCAAATAAAAAAAAAAATAAAAAAAAAAGGGCAAATGTGAGTGACCAACTACACAAACAAGTTTTCGCCATTTCAGGTTTGCCCCAACCGATCTAAACACTCTCCAACAACGAATTTTATTTTTCGTTCCATCGAAACCCTAATTTCCATCCCCAAAATGCTTCTCCATTGTTAGACAGTTGAGTGAGCGAGGTGCTGCAATTCGTGCGACGACAATGGAGGGTTTCAGCGCGGAAGACGTGTCGACTATCGGAGGAATCGCGACGGTCTCGCTTCTCCACTCCTTCATTCCCACGCACTGGCTTCCATTCTCGATCGTCGGTCGAGCGCAGAATTGGACGCTCTCGAGGACTCTGCTCGTCAGTAAGGATTGTGTTGTGTTGTCTTGGGTTGATTGATTCGAGTTTCTTTGAATGCAATGCATGTTGTGTGGAAAAGTTGATGAATTGGAGTGCAATTTCTGTGTTCTGCATAAGCAATTGTTAGATCCATGTTTTCACATTGTCTTTGATGCGTAATCTAGGTTGGATTTGTTTGTTTGAGATCTTGGAAAACTATGAATAGTCAGTAGAAGTCGAATTTCTTTTGTGCGAAGAAATGCACTTTGTTGTTGCTTGACTTGAAAGTGTACTGCCATTGGCATTGTTTCTCTGTGTTTAGCTCAACAATCCACATTTTGCAAGCTAAAAATGTTGGTGATGTATGGATTGAAACTTTATGACTTCATAAAGAACTGTGTAAGTGTGGATCTCTCCCCAAATAGTACCAAGACCTTTTGGAGTAAAACCCCGCAGCTGAGTCTACTGACTACTGAGAGATCCACGGGCTAGCGGAGAAGTGCGGGAAATTCAACAAAAAGTGTTCTCTAATCATTATATACCATCGTTTGTTTGTTCTGTTGTTCTTGTTTGGAGAAATTTGTATTTTTGTTTTGAGTAGCAATTTAGATGTTCAGGTTGGGCTGGTTTAATTTTTTGGGTTTATTTGTTAAGCTTGGATTTTGATTGATTATATCTTTTGCAAGCGAGTGCCTATCTAGTCTCTAGACTAGATCTTGGTTGAGAATTGTGATTATTGTGGCGCCACGCAGTTCTGAAATGCAGCTAGGTGTTACTTGTCCTCGGGCCTTGGATGCAACTAGGCAATTAGCTTTGTTAATCAATTTCCTTTCTTTTGCACGTGATATGAAATTCGTCTTTGCTTGTGTTCCTTGGATTTGTTTTACGATATGGTTTATACTTGTTAGCTTTCGCTTTGTATCAATGCTCAAGGCCAAAAAAAAAATCATTTTAATGGCTGCAATTCTTACCAAACTTTTTTTTTTTTTTTTCTTGTAAAGTTGGATGGTGAGAGTTTTGGGATTGAGGCTACGTTGTGTTGTTAAGTTGGATAGTGAGTCTGTCACCTTCCTCTTGCAATTCAAAACTAGGAAGTGTTGTATTAATACATCCAATGCTTGTTGGAGCCGATTTAATTTTGTATTAGATAATATATGGTTTCTTACTTGAGTCTTTTATATTTCTTTTTGTCATCTTTTCAGATAAACTTGCACAAAAAACACATAATCCCCCAAATAGCTAGAAAATAAAATTTTTAAGGTCCCTTGATGGAAAGCAGCGCTTAATGAGTAGTGGAGATCTTTCAACTCTAGGTTAACGTTTAGACAACGATGATGGGGATGGTCTAGGTTACCGTTGGAAGACTATTTTGGATGGATTATACTTGGAGTTTTTGGGAAAATGGGATTTTGCCATTTTCATTTCCATCTTGCATTTTATCATTGTTATCACACTTATTTAACTCTCTTTTACTACAAAGAAAAGGCAACTGGCTACTACTAAAGTAGATCTTATTATGAATTTGGAGAGTTTCACTTGTTTGATTGATTTCCTTGCTTCCATGAACAAATTCATGTTCGATTCTCTATTAATAATTTTTCTGATGTAATGTTATATTTACGTATTTATTGGGAACGCATTTATGAATGATTATGTGGTATTGTGTTGGTGCCCTGTTGCCTCGATTGTTCAATCCATGAGTGATGGAAAATTGTTCAGAATTCTGAGACTCACATCTATTTTATTTTTCACTGACCATCCTTTGGACTAGATGTTAACACCCTCTTAGAGTTATCAATAAGCTTTTAAGATCAGAAAGTCCAAAATAATAAAGGCGTTAGAATAGAGTGTTGAACTTGAAATTTGAACTTATGTACTGGTGAATCCATCTATAAATATTGATTCTTATAAACACACTTTAGCACTGTGTTCTTGTATGTTTGACAGTAGAACATTTCATAAGCATGACAAAGATGTATCAACTGTTGATTATTTCATCCATTCCATTCAAAGGCATGAACTCCATATTATGGGGTGGTACCTAATCGACATCATAAAAGGTAAAGTCCCGATGGACCTTAATCTTCCATCGTTAAGTATGATCAGATCCCGATAGACCTTAATCTTCCATCGTTAAGTATGATCAGATCTACAAGTTATATCATGGATTCATCCGATTACTAAAGCACCTCCCTATAAATGTGAATTGTGAGGGTCATCTATCGATTATAATAATATAATCAGTTTTTACCCCCAGAGTCTTATGGTTGCTGAATTTAGTTATAATGATTTATCTCTTGCATTTTGTTTCTGCAGCTGCTTTTGGAGCAGTATTGCATGTAATTTCAACTTCACTCCTCGGTATTACTGCAATTACAATGGCTAACACAATTGCCGGTGAGGAAACAGTTCACAAGCTTGCTTCACTGCTGCTTGTAGTTCTTGGGGGTAGCTACATCCTATTATTTGTGTTAGGAAAGGGTGGCCATAGTCATGCTCACAACCACCCGATGGAGAAAATGGCTGTTGCAGGGCTTGTTCTTCTTCCAGCATTGTCTCCTTGTGCGACTACTCTTCCAGTATTTCTTGCTGTTGGAAATTCTTCTTCAATGATGGTACTAGCAATCATAGTGCTTCTGTTCAGGTAAATAGTTTGTTGAACCTAAGGTTTTAAATTTTAATCTGTTTATTCATCCAATTTATCTACCATGTTTTGTCTATATGTCGTTAAGAGATAGCCCCCGTGGGATTAGTCGGGCCTTAATCGGGAGGGCCCAAGGTGGGTTGGACACACGGTCATAAAACAATATGTTGTTAGGAGATGCAGCTTCAGACACATTTTTTGTATGTGTGGAGGTTTTTCATTTTCTGTTGCTCAACAAACATTTGTTTCCTGAGCCTGAGCATGGTGCTCCCTGCAATGATGACATGCAAAATTATGAAATAACTTATTTAGTTGGTCCTGATAAAAAGGAATGAAAAGATCTTGCGCAATTAGCACCTTTTGATTGGGCTGAAATCTAGACCTGGGAAGCAAATAGTGGGCATAAGGAAAATTGAGTTTGGGTTTAGATATTACAGAATGAACTGTTGTTAATGAACTTGATGCTTACCTCTATGATTAAATCAATAGCAGGTCTTGTCTTGACAAATTAGGAGCAGAAAACATAAATGTGGCAAGTTTTGAAAGATATGAATAGAATTTCAAGAAATTAGTATCACGATTTACAATAATCTCATGTTAATTTATTTTTTAATTCTTGAATTGGTTTGAAGATCAATTCTTATAATGTCTTGCAAGAAAACAAATTCGAAAAGATCAAATGTTCCAAGTATTGATAGAAGTGAAACTCTCCCTAGACACTGCCCCCGCAACAGAGGGTGCAATCGTAATGTTATTTACGATTTGTTTCATTGCCTTCTATTATTCTCATGATGTTGTCTGGATAATTAATCTTTTCATTACGTTCTTCATTCTTAGCTGCATTGTCTTACTAAAGTTCTGTAATGTTGTTCCTTGTGTAGTACAATAACTGTGATGACTTCACTGGTGGCTCTCTCCTTCTACGGCGCGAGCCAGCTCAAGTTTCACTGGGTGGAACGTTATGACAAGCTTCTTGTTGGTTCAGTACTGTGTATGGTTGGACTCCTCACCCTTCTCTTTCATGATCATGATGGTGATCATGGCCATCATCACGGTAGTTCTGTGGGGGAGAATTTGCCTCGGAAGCTCATTGTACTTAGATGATTTCTCCCTTCTTTCTTATAGTCAAGGAGTAAAAAAAGATGCTGTGTTTGGACTGGGAGATGATGGGAAACAACAATGGCGATATGTTATCGCAGTGTTCTTTATGTCGCAAATGAGGTTTCAACTTCTTGATTGTTCAATTTCCCACATTTATGCCTAAAGGTGATATGATTTTGATTGGAATGATCTATTGTCCATGACTCTCTAACCATATATTGATTCTAAAATTTCTACTTTGGATCTAATTGTCTTATAATGTTGGCTTGAATTGCTTATGGCATGTTGAAAGGCTCTTTTGATACTTTGCTCGTAAGGAGCCGAGACTACTTTCGACTTAATGAGTTTTTTTTTTTTCTTTTTTTTAGCTTGCCACGTCTTGCTAATTTGGGACTGAGATTATGTTGTTGTTTGTAGCCTGTCGCATCTTACCTTGGGCGGCTTCATTAGCCCGTGAGAAAAAGCAACTAGCTAAGAACTTATAATCTAACACCTAAAACCCTTCAATTATCTTGTTAGGGGAAGAAGTTGTAGAGAGACGAGGTGATATAGTGAGGAATTTACTAATTGTTCGCTACAAAAAAAAAAAAAAAAGATTTTCTACCAATTCATTGATTTCGTAATACCAAATTGAAGAAATATGTTCTAACTTGTGATGGAGCGCACAAAGTTTAAGAAACCAAAACAAACGAAAAAGAGATACTTCGTCAAAATTCAATTTTATTCATCAAATAATTAAAAACCCTTTTTTAACAATCGATCAAGCCTTTTATATATATATTAACCTAATTAAGTTAACACATTATTCTACTCCAAATAGAATTTCCATTTTAATAATGACTTCTAACGTAACTAAAACTCTATGTAATCTATCCCTAATAAATAAGAAATTATAATCTAACACAAATACTAACAATTTTATCTAACAAATAAAATCACAATCTAATACAAACTTTGATTTGCATCAAGAGTAAAAATTACAAATTTTAACTCTTCAAACATCGACTTTTGGCAAATGATGCCTCTATAATCTCACCACAAATGTTTTGATTGTAGATCAAATCTTAGCAGCTACATTATATCTTATCGGCTATTCTCAAGTTATGGAGTTGAAGCGCTTAACTAACTCCTGTAAAATTACTCGAACCAAAGTAAGAAGGGGCCGAAAAATTTCATAGCATACTAACATTCACATCAAAAAATAAAAATAGTAAAAAAAAAAAATGAAAAATGAAACTTGTCAAAATGAAATAAAAGTACTAGTAGTAAATAAAGGGCAATTCCGTACTTATACTGTATCGAGGAGGCCACCCACAATATAAGGCGCGAGTCTTTCTCATTCGCTAGGGTTTGCTTTGCTGCAGAAGCTCGTTAGGGTTTTCAGAGTTCTCGGCGGCAGCGACGACAATGGTGGCAACGAAGAAGACTGTAAATCTCTCATTCATCACTCTCTCTCTCTCTCTCAGATCTCCACTTCTCATCAATCTCATTTAACAAATCTTGTGATTTGCAGAAGAAGACTCACGAGAGCATCAACAATCGCCTCGCTCTCGTGGTGAAGAGCGGAAAGTACACGCTCGGGTACAAGACCGTCCTCAAGTCGCTCAGGAACTCAAAGGTAATGAGTACTCGAAATCTTGATATGTTTGTTGCTTTGTTGTTGTGTTTTGATTTGTCGAATGTTGAGTGTAGGTAAGCTGATTATAATTGCGAACAACTGTCCTCCGCTTCGGAAGTCTGAGATTGAGTACTACGCCATGTTGGCGAAGGTTGGAGTTCATCACTTCAATGGGAGTAAGTTTTTTTCTTGTCCAACGCAATCAATTTTTGAACTTTATTTTTGTGATTTGGTGCAAAATGATTAGATTGGATTGTCTTCCTTGTAAATTAGTTGAATTGAGCGTGATGGAAGAGTTTGATATATGTACATTGTATTGGGATTGAGGCGTTGTTGTTGTGATTTTATTTCGTAGGCACTGGGCCGAGGATTTTAGAAGTAACGTTTTGGAATTGTGATCATGTCCTGATTAATTTTTGTCGTCACATTAGTCTAAATGTCTTTTTTCCTTGTACATCTTTTAGTTATGATGCGTTCAAGTAGAAATTATGCGTGGATTTCGACTAGAAACTGTGTTTTGTTTAGCTAATAGTTTCTCCGGGACAACATCACGGCCTCAATCCCAAAACTAGTTGGGGTCGGCTTCATGGATCAAACTCTTACATTGTGCTCGATTTAATGCAACTTATGGTGTGCTTTACAAATCATTTAGATTTTTCTGAAATAATGCGTCTCAAGTTAGCTTTAGTCTATCTCTACCCATCAAATTTCTTCAGTTTAGTTTCTATCGAGTTGAGTTTTCTAGTGGGAGCATTTGTAGGCTGTCAAAATTACAGGTGTACGAACCACCGCAACCGCCCAACATCCACATGCTAATAGTTTCTCCTGGAATGGTATGCAAATTGTAACAAGTCTCGGGGGGATAAACTCATGAATGTTTCTTGATTGAAAGTCAGTTGTTTTTGTGAACATTTATGACCCTGCCCCATTAATATGTCTTCTCTACTTTGTTTTTTCAGTAAAACAAAATCTACCTGTAAAGTGTAGGGAACTGGTTAGGCTTCTGTTAGATTATTTTCTTAGTTATTTATGTAGTGAACGGATTAGGCTTCTTTTGAATGACTTTCTTAGTCTTTGATGGTTATTGCTTGCCTCAGTAGGGTTTTTCAATTTAACGAACTGGAGAAGATGAATCTGGAATGGCACTGTTACCGCTAAATTGCACTGGCTACATATCAAACAATATACTTGAGTTCTATAACATGTTTGAGTTTTGATCTCCACAACACAGTGGTGCAAGTTGAATGAGCATTAGACTGCAATTAGTTCTTGAGGGGCTCGAGTATGTGAAGATAAGATTGAAATTTTATTGATGGAAACCTGTCATACACTGTTAAAATTCAGCTAAACAGTGATTGCATGTCATATTTGTAATTGGGTTTGCTTTTGGCGGATCGATATTTGTGTTCGAGTTGTAATGATAGTTATTCCATTCTTCTTTGGAAAATGGTTGGGTGACATACCTTTGTTACATATATTTGCCACAAGATTTTTTAGATTCTTGTAATCATGCATCTACATCAAGGTATGTGCGTGCACATTCCAAAATATGTCCTATCAACCCATGTCATTTTCTTATATTTTTGGTAGTTCTGTTCTAATATTCACTGTGCTCTACATTCTTCAATTTAGTTTTTGATGAATTTGCTCGTTGTTTCAGACAATGTTGATTTGGGCACTGCTTGTGGGAAATATTACCGAGTTTGTTGCCTGAGTATCATCGACCCAGGTATGATTCGTGGTTGTGACTGCTAAAACCGCTATTATTTTGAATATTTATACTTATTGTGCATTGTGGAATTCTCATGTACAGGTGACTCTGATATCATTAAGAGCATCCCTAGCGATCAATGATGGACGAAGAGCAACTAAGCGTCTGTCACAGTTAACTATTTGATAGTATAGGCGCCCCCCTTCTTTTTGATTTTCTTTTTTTGTTTTGGATAGAACCTATTGTTGGAAATGTACCTTCATATGAAAATTGTGTTTTTCCATGAACAATGAAGTTGAATTAGGATATGCTAAATGTCACGGTTTATTGATCTATGCCGTTTGCTCGGAATGATGTTAAGAGATATGAGAATATGAGATTGAAGGTTAAGTTCCTTTATGTTGTTTAAATTGTGCGGATCGGCTAGGAATGTTGAGAGATTACTTGTTTAATTTTTCTTAATAGCAAAGTTTGTGCTGCCAAATTTTCGTTCGAAATCTTTAGTTGTGCTGTCTATTAGTATATATATAGGGCTTTTTATTGCAAAGTTTGGGTTCGTTAATTGCATTGCCCATTGCAGGAAGAGCTGCGCTATAGGCACCTCAATATTTCGTAAGGGCGCCCTAGCAACTCTGGGGTGACAAGCTTGGGTTCATTAATTGCATCGCAAGTCTGCCATACTGCTTTGCATATTAGGATTGGCATATTGGGGTGCCAATAGTGCGACTCAAAAAGAATCCAAATCTTCAAAATTGTCAGCTAATCCTTGTTGTTTCAGAATGCTTTTAAATTTGAAATTTTCAACACCGTGGAAA
Organism: Stephania yunnanensis; assembly: GCA_039657365.1. NCBI lineage: Eukaryota > Viridiplantae > Streptophyta > Magnoliopsida > Ranunculales > Menispermaceae > Stephania > Stephania yunnanensis. The sequence goes on from JBBNAF010000046.1 coordinate 304,433, forward strand.
CTTTTATCAACTTGATTTAATGGCTTATTTTTAAACCTCAAGGTTAATGAATGTTTGGATTTTTTTTGTTTATTAGGCCTTGAAATACAACAGTTACATCAAAGTCCCCATTTCAATTTAGTTGGCGTTAGTTACATAGGTCAAACTCTTTTATTGTGTTTGATTTAATGTTATTGATAGTGTGCTTTTAAATTACTTGAGTCCCTTCTAAACGACGCATCTTAAGTTGGCTTTGATTGATCTCTGTACTAGTCGAATTTCTTTAATTTCTATTAATCGATGATATTTGCATATTTACTTACTACAATAGTTAATAAGAGGATGTTAGGAGTACCCACTTTGAGCATCGATCCACTTGAGAGCCGTCCGATACACCTCGAGGTACATGTGTGCATGTGTGCATCAAATGGATCCAAAGTGCATTGGTGCCCAAAGTGGGCACCCCAAACGTTTTTTGTAGGTAATATTGCGCATAAATCTTGTTGTCAGTAAATCACCAATGGGCATCTATATATCGACATATTTCATAATTGATAAGCCAGTCTAAACTCTAATATTTATCCCATCTCCAACATGCTAACATAAATCCTAATCTCAAATACAAATTTTCTTATCTCGTAAACTACTCTCTCCAATAACAACTATATATCACAAATTGAGTTCGCTTACCCTAAGTGATAAAATAATTGATCTCCTTAAACAAAATCTTAAATTTGAGTCTCCATAAAATTGAGTTAGGAGCTCCCCCCGCGTTGTATAGACTCAATAATGCCTAAACGTAGATTAGTCAGTACTATAAAAAAATCGAGTTGGAAGGGGACCTCGAAGCCCAACGATGTTTAAGCGTAAATTAGTCGAGTTAAAACAAAAAAAAAAAAAAAAAAAACCCGGGGTATCATAAAAGCGGGCGAACCGATCTGAACCGATCCGGTCCTTGGTGCGGATAACAAATACAAATACACAAAAATTTTGTATTTGTTTGTGAGTTCGAACTTGTTAGCAACCTCACCATTCAATTTTATTTTATTTTATTTTTCTTTTCAGTGTTAGGGTTTCAGAGACACAGACAGAGAGGAGGAGGAGGAGGACGACGACTCTCATCGAGATCTTCGTCTTCACATCTCGATAGATCGTTCGCTAGGGTTTCCTCCAACGATGGCGGAGGTGATGAACATGCCCTCGGAAACCCTCGACCGCCGCCGCGAGCGCCAGTCCGAGAGGAAGGAGAAGTCCGCCGCGGATGGGGACTCTGACTCTCCTCCTCCGCCGCCGCCGCCGTCTCTTCCGCCGTCGCGCCGGAGGGACAGGGACTCCAGAGAGAGGAGGGACGAGAGGGACATGGACGGTCCTCCTCCGCCTCCGCCGCCGCTGACGAATCGGCATCGAGATTTCCACGATCGCGGCGCCGGTGGCGGTGGGGGAGGCGGAGGCGGAGGCGGAGGCGGAGGCAATCGATCTCCTCCGCCTCCTCCGCTTCGTGATAGGGACAGGGATAGAGGAGGAGATAGGGATAGGGATTACAAGCGGCGGCTCAGCCCTAGCCCTCCGCCGTATCGCGGCGGCGACAACAGACGCCACTCTCCGCCTCCGTTCAAGCGCTCTCGCAGGGATGATGGCCGCCGTAGCCCTAGGGGGGGAGGTGCGTTTGGAGGCGATGATAGAAGGTGAGAAGAGACCTCTCTGATCCATTGATGCTGTTTGAATAATTTCGTTCAGTGAGATTTCAGAGCTGTTTCTATTGTTTCTGTTGTTTCTATTGTACATTTTCAAGAGAGATTTATATACTGTTTCGAGCTGTTGGAATTGTGCGATGATGGATGAAAATGATGATTAGATTGGAGTGAATTAGCTGATATATTGTTGTTCATGTCAGGTTTGGGTATGGTATGCCGGGTGGTTATGACAGCGGAGGCATGGGAGGTAGGCCTGTTTATGCCGATGACAGGCCTCACGGTCGTTATATGAATCGGCCCGGCGGTGGTTATCAGGGCGGACCTCCTGGTAATTAAAGTTTGCCTTTTCACCATCCATTATTGTGATTATCAGTAGAGATTATGAATTATAAACCCCCCTACTCTTACCCCTCTACATTGCCGTGTGACTCGATAAGCGGTGACTCTCAAGTTTTAACCCTTTAAGTGCTAGGCGTTTTGACAATTTACAATTCGTTATTCGAATCAACATGATTAGGAAACCATTCACTTACAGTTGGTTGAAGATTTTTGGCGTCATATTGTTATCTTTTTAGTTCACATAGGTGACGAAAGATACGTAACGATTCTACTCCAGTTCAACAATATCTGTTACAGTTTGACGTTTGCACAAAAATTAATAAAATGACTGATTTGCTAAAAATGCTCACATTGGGACTGAATTACCCTCCCATAAATGACTTTGTTTATGATAGATTTTGTGGGAAACTTTGATTAATGCTCTCATTAATTAAATTGACGGAGGTTAAAATTGACAATTGATCTTAATCTCCTAATGCCATGTGTATTAGAACCAAAAAAAAAGTCTTAAAGTGTGATGGATGTCGTGGAATGGAGGGAGTATTACCGTACAAAAATTAATGTACCCAATGCAATTTCTGAGAAAATGATAAACTGTTGTGCATCATGTACCATCACATACCCACCAACCAATTGGGTGGCCCATTGGTTTGGTATGTGGTATTGTTGGAAGATGGTGAGAGTTCGAGTTCCATAGGGGCAAAAAAGTTGGTTTCTTTCTTATAAAAAAAACCATCATATAGCCTAAATTTTTTATTTTATTTTATTTTTTCAGTATTTGTCTTACTAAACCTTTTGATGTTCAATATGAATATTTCAAAAGGAAAAATTGATCGATATTGATCTGTATTTGATATCATAGTGTATTTACTATTAGGAAATTTGATTTGCATGACAACCTATGCTATAAATCAATATGAACACACATATAATCAATAAATTGAAATACATTTCGTTAAACGATAACTAATATTTACACCATGAAAGCAATTATTAATATTCGTTGTCTTACAATAATGTATAATAATATTTATTAACAATAACTAACATTGACATTATGAATTGGGGCTAGGCTCTTCAGTATCGCTATCTTAGAATGGTTGGTGGATGCAGTGAGAAAGTAAGGTGAATAATGCCATCGGTCCTTCAAGTAGAAAATACTTTTCTTGAGCTGGCTATGCTAATTTTTGACTAACTTAAGCCTCAAGGTGTTGGGCCTCGTTAAGCTATAACGACGCCCAATCAGTGAATAACTATTTTGTTCTTATTTAATTGTTGCTTTGTAAGTAAATTATCAAAGATAAGTAGGAGTAGCACCAATTGATACAAAGATTAGGGAAAGGCGGTTGCGATGGTTTGGTCACCTGCAAAGACGGCCTACAAATGCCCCAACTAGAAAACTTGACTCAATAGAAATTGTGGAAATTCGACGAGGTAGGGGCTGACCAAAGTTAACATGGGATGCATTAATTAAGATGGATTTGAATGGTTTGCAAAGCTCACCATCAATTGCACTTAATCGAGCACAATGGAAAAATTTGATCCATGTAGCCGACCCCAGTTAATTTGGGACTGAGGCTATGTTGTTGTTGTTGTTGTTGTTGTTTGTAAGTAAATTATCAAATTTTCTATCTGTATCATGCATGTATAATAGCTTAGCAAGTAAGTATTAGATACAACAACAAAGCCTCAATCTCAAATTAGCTGGGGTAAGCTACATGGATCAAACTCTTTCATTACTCTCGATTATAATTGAATATGGATGCATAGCAATGAGAGAATCACTTGTGTTTCTAATTTAAATTTGAACAAGTGAAGTTAGTAAAGAGAATATTTCCAAGGAAGTCATACTTCATATATTTAAACAGATATCCACTTAAAAACAAATAGGTAAATACATCTTATTTCAACAATTTGGAGCAAGGTTTGAAACTTCGACTTCGCCTATTACTTCGCTCACTTAAAATTCGGAATTAATTTGAGGAAGTGTAATTTGATGTGGGGAATTTTGGTAAAATTTCGACATTATAGAGAAGTTTAAATAATTTTTAAAATGCTAAATAATTTTACATCCAAGTTTCATCAAAAAACATTAAAAAGTGAGTAGTTTGTTTTCTATAATATTTCATATTTTTTTCTCATTCTATACTTGATCTTAATTTTTCAAAACTTCAATTTTGACGGCATTGATCAATTTTTTACATTATTTTTTTCTTCACTAGACAATATATTAAAATTCATTTCTAATAAGTGAAGTAAAATTATGGTTTTGTTATCTCATAACATGTTGTCATTCTTTAGATTATATTCTAACAAAAGTTGACCCTAACTTCATTTCTCTTCTTACAAGTGAGCATTAAAACTTGAAATATTATTATTTTTTCTAATTTCGATGGAAGTTTTTTGAAAACTTCGTTTACACCTAATTCTTAATTTGATGCTTCAAAAAATCTAATTAATTCGGAGAAGCTCGGAGAACTTTGGAGAATTTTCAAACTTAGAGTCTTGAAGATTTTCTATAGCTATTCCCACCGTTGTTTATTGTTAATCCTTGTAGCCGACCCCAATTAATTTGGGACCAAGGCTATGTTGTATGCCATCCAAAATTATTATATAATTTGCGTTTAGATTCCTATCCTTTTCTTTGTTTGGCAGTCATTTTATATTTTGTTTCTTTTGCAGATTGGGATGCAAATCGTGGGGGTTACAATGATGCTTCAAATACAGGAAACGTTCAAAGGTCAATTGCTTCCCTTGCATAACTAACTATGTGGAAGGGGATTAGATCTATTTATCAAGTTGATTATTTATTTCTGCATAAAATTACTAAACTCTTTACTATTTTTTCTTCTAGGATAAAAAGTAGATTGTTGTATTACATTACTGTGCTAATTTGCCTACGAAATGTGCATTTGATCTTGTTCTTTGTGCTCTTTGCTAAAGTGAGCAGTATTCATTTCTTACGGATTGTCTTTGCTTAGGAACATTCAAAGGAAAATGATTTCTAACCCAAGTTGGAAACCAAGATTTGACACCCACCTATGTGGCACTGACATGGGGCCCACAACAACTATTGTTGCTCTCTTATCATTGACTACACACACGCTGTCAGTTTGTCAAGTTACCTTTCTGACTGCTGGGTGTTGTAAGAGAGGGTGTCAACTTTTTGGAGGAGCGGGGAATGCACAATGCTCCTTGCCCAATGTGTATTGCACCACAAGATATGTAAGCTCGCATCCCGAGGTGCGAATTAGGGGTGTTATTCCAGTACTTCCCTTTCTGACTGGCTGACTGACCAACTGATTGATTGACTGAAAAAAGGAGCAATAGCTGTGGGTCCCCAGTGCCACTTCGGCTTGGTGCTCAATCTAGGTGCCCAAAGTGGGTTAGTTTAGCAGCTTCCATATTACAAAATTTTAAAAGGAAATCAGTAATATATTGTTTTATAATTTTTGTTCTGAACCTTAGATTGCCCATGTATGTATCATAAAAATATTCGTTGCAAAGCTTCTTGCTGTATTTTGTTGGAGCCTTAAGGACTAGATTATTTTTCTTGTTTGAGTTTTCTATACAGACCTAATTGTTGATAGTCCTGTGTCATGTTGTGAAATGTTTCAGGGAAGGCTTAATGTCTTATAAGCAGTTTATTCAAGAGTTGGAAGATGATATATTGCCTGCTGAGGCTGAGAGCAGGTATAGAATGAAACTATATACGACATCCTTGCAAATCATGCTGTAATTTCTACTTAATTGTTGGTGCTAGGTATCAAGAATACAAATCAGAATACATTTCAACTCAGAAACGAGCTTTCTTCAATGCTCATAAAGATGAAGAATGGTAACACATCATCCTTCTCTTTAGTCTTCATATGTAATTGTATGCTTTTTCTATTTTGGTTTGACTTTCTTTTCATTTTAGGTTGAGAGACAAGTATCATCCAACGAATCTCCTAGCTGTCATTGAAAGGTGAGGTTTACTTTTCCATAGATTTGAAGGGAAATAAGAATCACATTTTGGAAAGAAAATTTATCTGAGGAGATTGATGTGTAATTCCAAATTTAGTTCCAATTTTATGATTGGAAAGCTCACCATCAATTGCACTGAACCTTAGATTGAAGTTTAGGAGAGATTTGAATGGTTTGGAAAGCTCACCATTAAGTGCACTTAATCGAACACAATGGAAGAGTTTGATTCATTTAGCCGACCCCAATTAATTTGGGACTGAGGCTATGTTGTGTTGTTGTTGTTGTTGTTGTTGTTGTTGATTGGAAGTTCTAATTATGTGTGCATTTTCTGAGTTATGGCTGCTATTTGACGCTGGATGGTACCTTTTGAATTTTGAACGGTTTATTGCTTGAAAATTATCTTAGGAGGAATGAACATTCTAAGAAGACTGCAAAGGACTTTTTGCTCGACTTGCAGAGTGGAGTGTTGGATCTGTAAGTTCTGTTCTTTTTGCATCCCTTGTACTTCTTCTCTGTGCTATTCCTTTTGTCTTTAGTTTCTTTCAGATCCCAACCTTAACAATATACTTTTTTTATTTACTTTTGCTCTTCAGAGGTCCTGGTGTCAGTGGAACATTGTCGAACAAATCAGGTCAAGCAAGCGATTTTAACTCAGAAGATGAAGCAGATGCTGGTGGCAAAAGGAGAAGGCATGGAAGGGGACCAGCTAAAGAAAACGATCTTTCAATGGCCCCTAAAGCTCACCCTATCAGTTGTGAACCTAGGCGTATCCAAGTTGACATTGACCAAGCAATGTCTCTTGTGCGGAAACTTGATGCTGAAAAGGGTATTGAGGACAATATCTTATGTACAGCTGATCATGAAAAAATAGATGGTGAGAAATCTCATGTTGGATCCATGGGCCGAATTATAATCGTTCGAGGGTTAACATCTGTAAAAGGTCTTGAAGGCATTGAGCTGTTGGATACTCTTATAACTTATCTTTGGCGTATTCATGGAGTGGATTACTATGGAATGGTGGAGACAAGTGAACCTAAGGGCCTTCGGCACACCAGGGCAGAGGTTAAGAACTTTGATGAGACAAGCTCAACTGGTGCTGATTGGGAGAATAAACTTGACTCCTTTTGGCGAGGTAGGTTGCGGGGTCAGGATCCACTGGAAATAATGACAGCTAAGGAGAAGATAGATGCTGCTGCTGTTGAAGTTCTGGATCCTTATGTTAGAAAAATAAGGGATGAAAAGTATGGGTGGAAATATGGTTGTGGAGCCAAGGGCTGCACTAAGCTCTTCCATGCTGCCGAGTTTGTCCATAAGCATCTGAGGCTGAAGCACCCAGAACTTGTGATGGAGCTGACATCTAAAGTACGGGAGGATCTCTATTTCGAAAACTATATGAAGTAAGCTTCTTTTTTATCCCCTTTCTGATTCTTGCTGTTATTCATATAGAACTTACTTGATTCGTCACTTCTTTTATTGCAGTGACGCAAATGCACCTGGTGGCACACCTGTCATGCAGCAACCTCTTCCGGTATTTTTCATTTTACATGCACTTATAAGTTTGAATATGAACATGTCAAAAGTAAAATGATTGATGGTACTGGCTTTAAATACTGTCGTTCTTCTGCATGTTTTCTCTCTCCTCATTCCCATTGTTTTTCAAGTTTTAGCAGTGGCTGTCCAACTGATTGTGGGTAGGAAATGGAGAAGGTTTATGAAATAGTTGAGTTTTATCATTTTTTTGGGATAGCCACTGGTATTCTCGTTGCCTTGCCTGGACTCTTCCCTTGGAGCATTTTGCTTTCTACCTCCACCAATTGGTTGGGAAATATACAGGAGATACTGAGATAGGCCCATTTTTTGGAATTGATGATTGTTATCTTGAGTTGAACGGTTGGGTAGTATTCCACCTCATCAGAACCTTTGATTTGAAAGTTAGAATCTTTTGTTTTTTTGAGGGAAAAAGTTAAAGTTTTTGGATTAGTAGAATTTAATATCTTGATTGCAGTAGTCACCACTCACCAGTATCCTAGATCTACGTCTCTAATTCATGCTTTTTGCTCTAGTTGACGTGACATTATAGTAGGACGTGCTCCCACTGCAGAGAAAATACTTAGCTGCCTTTGTGCAACTTGTAATCTTATCTTATTTTCCTTTTATTTCTGTTTACTGATTGAACTTACTGTTCTTTTTACTTAAACACTCCTCTAATACTTTCAAGTTGCTCGAGCCATCCTGGTGCTTGTTATTCTTTCCAGAACGTTTTCGGTAATTAAATATATTGTAATTTCTGAATTAGAATATAGATGCATTCTTCTGTTACTTTCAACCACCTTACCTTAGTAATGTTTCAGATAAAGTGAAAAACTATTAGTTTTATTGGTTGGTAGCTGTGACTTACCTAATACCTGTTGAACTATCGGTGTAAGTGTCAAAGTTGTACTTAGTGATCCGTAGTACAACTGTTTACTTTGATCCATCTACCTAGGAAGCTGAAAACTTTTACCAAACCCAGACCATTCTTTCATTCATTTGTTGCATTTCTATTGTCTTAAGTTTTATTTCTTCCTAGAAAAAAAAGTTCTATTTCTTGTCCTTTATTTGGAACCTGGAAATTATGGAATGGCAGTCCACTTAATGCTTTCGCTATTGTGCTGAATTGCTGTAGGCCTGAGAGTTTGCCCTCAGCATCTTGCTTTTGATAATGTTATTAGCAAACATAGAAATTGGTGACTGGAAATATCATTAATCTTCTCACAGATATCTCTCTTTCTATTGGTTATTTAAGTATTTAATTGCTTCATCCTGGCTCTTATATGGCCTATTTTCTTCACAGAAAGAAAAGCCACAGAGACGCAGGCCGCCTATGGAAAGTCGATTGAAAGATGACCGTGGAAACCGTAGAGAAAATGATAAGATTGACAGAATGAATGGTGATGACAAGTATGATAAGGCCGAAAATTCTCCTCGAGATACTGGTGAAGCTGATGGACATAATCAAGATGAGCAGATGCATGATAATTATGGTGGACAAGGAATGCGGGCTGGTCCGCCCTTCCATTCAGATATGCCTCCTCCTCCTGCAGTGTTAATGCCTGTACCTGGGGCAGGGTATGCTTAATGAGAGTTTTGTTTTACTTCTGCCGATTCAATTTCACTTACTATAACTGTTGTTCAAAATCATTGTGTTAATTTTGCAGCCCCTTGGGACCATTTGTTCCTGCGCCTCCTGAAGTTGCAATGAGGATGCTGAGGGAGCAAAGCGGCCCTTACGAAGGCAATGGCAGGAAAGGTCGTGCTGCTAACCAGGTTGGTGGGCCAGGGCCAGGGCCAGGGCCACTCATTGCTTCAAATCCAGGCTTTAGACAGGATCCTCGTCGTATCAGAAGGTAAGCAATAATTTTCTTGGTGTTCATGGGTTGGGAGGTAACTAATAGTTTCTTCATTTTGTTGACACTCAATGGTGTCAATGGGTCGGATTGAATTCACTAGATTGGGTTGGTAAATATTTAACTTCACCTTTTGGCTTTAAAGTATTTTCATTTTAGGAAAAAAATTGAAGTAAACAATAAATACAATTCAAAAGTCATTGAACATTACGCTTGAAACCAAATTTTATTTCTCAATGCATTCCAATATCACCGAGCTTGAAAATCCGCCTACGTAGGGAACATTGGAAAAAAGTAAAGAAAAGAAAAGAAAACCATAAGAAACCATAAGATTTTAGTACATAAATAAACATGTAAATAAATGTCATAAAACCTTGTACTTGCTGCATTTGATCATAATCTGCATTGACTTGGTCAATCAGTTTCGGTTGGTTTGGATTTCTCACCGAATCTAATAACAAGTAAAGACAGACCTAAATTATGTCTCAACTGAGCTTCGACCTGTCGGAATAGGTTGAATTATTTCGATTTACTGGTTTGGAAGTAGTTTTACGTTGTCATATTTACAGTGTGACTCACTGTGCTGTTTGTTTTGGTTGCAGTTATCAAGACCTTGATGCTCCAGAAGATGAAGTCACTGTGATTGACTATAGGAGCTTATGAGTGTTTGTTCTTTTATCGATTTGACTGTACACCGTGGCCTTCCACAGCTAGGGCGACAACGAAGCGATGGCTCCTCGCCTGGTCTGCTATTGCATGGCATTTCCTCACAGGTTAAGAGAAGTGGTTCTTGTAGTATAGCATCTGTAACCGTTCGCCATTGTCAATCAAGTTTTGCTTAGTTTGTGATTTTTCTAGCAGGGAAGGTGAAATCATTCTCTTTCAGTCTTTGATTTATAAAAGAAATGCTTTTATCTATGCTCAAGATTTGGAATCTCTGCTTGATTTTTATTTTTATTTTTGTTTTCCTACTGAACTAAGACTAAGACTGTTCTCTGTACCTTGAAGATCCAAGTGATCTAACTAGTGCCGTTTGTAAGTGCCTGCTTTACATGTTGAACAATGTCTATGAATTCTTGGTAATAATGCTAAGCTCGTAGTCAAGTTTGTCGATTTCGCTTATTTTTCGCAGCGGAACGTGAGTTTTCTTGACAAGATTCTGCTGAGGTGCCATTGAAATCTGCATCAGCACAAGCAAAAGCACACTCAATAAGTTGCAATTGCAAGATTAGCAAAGTGAAGGAAGCATGCATCATCCCTTGTGGCTGGTACTTTTGTATCCGTAAATTCTCTTTACTAATATAAAAGTTAGTTTCTTGTTAAAAGAATTGCGAGACGCACGTCCATTTCGAGAATTGACCTAAAAAAGACCGACGACTGGTGTATTGAAATAGTTTGGCATTTCAACAGCTTAAGAGGAAATTACCATTGAAAGAGCTTTACTCGGAAATGTCGGTTAAGTCCGAATGCGAGAAAAAACGCTCTGGAAACCCCATGTTACAACCCTTTTTTTTTGAGGGAGAGAATATCTGGATTATGGAGCATACTACACCAACAGCTAACATTTCAACACTTCGAAAATCAGTCAGTATGGATTCCTTTGCAAGATTCCTCCGTTCAGACAAATTACATGTACAGATAGAACACATGCTTACATGAAACTGAGAAGTTAGATACAACCAAATACTAACATGACCATCACATCAACAGGTTGAGTTGAGGGTAGCTGCTGCTGCTGCTGCTGCTGCGCCCGATGATCGCGATCACAGCGCATGCAAGTTCGTTATATTAACATAATTAAGGAGTCACCATTTTCTCTAATGCCTGTGTTTCTTACCGGACGGTTGTTCAGAGTGCGGTGGTTCGGCCTGCAAGAAGAATTCCGAATTCCTTTAGATAAAAAGAAACATGGAAACATGCAATAAACACAACATCAGACAGTGGAAAGACAAAAGGTCGATTGCGGATTAAAATAGTTTTTGGGAAATTAACTATAGATCGAAAATAATTCACAAAGATATACGTGCATTCAATGCCAGATTTTCTAGTGTTGAATATGTATTCAGTGGCTCTTAGATGTGATATAATCAAACTATAGAGTGGGTTGGGGACCGAAAGAGCTTACCGCATTCGAAAGCTGCTCGCGAATATAAGCCATTGATCTCAGCATGGCACCAAGAGTATCCCTTGAAACCTGGAATTTCACTTCTGTTTCTCCAGTAGTTGTCTCAGTATCTTGGAGCTAAACATGTTGAACATGAGAAAAACAGATTAATTTGGCACTCGACCTGAAAGTAAAAACCACCACAAAATAATAGTTGCACAGGCTAAACAAATGCTGGTTAAAAAAATTGTGAGTTTTCTCTTCCTACGATTACTTATGAAAATTTCAAACAAAAAACTCTTCCCGACTAGCATAAGACATCATCAACACAACAACGACGACACAACTACAATCCCAAATTAGTTGAAGTCGGCTACATGGATCAAGCTCTTCCATTGTGCTCGATCTAGTGCAAAAATATGGTGAGGTTTCCAAACCATTTAAATCCTCCTAATTAATGCGTCTCAAGTTATAGTTCGGTGTACCATTACCTTGTCGAATTTCTTCAATTTCTATTGAGTCGAGTTTTTTTAGTGGAAACATTTGTAAGCCGTCTTTGGAGGTGTTCGAACCACCGCAACCGTCATTCCCTAATCTTTGTGTCATTTGATGCTACTCATACTTTTCTTTAAATTTATGTAGTTCTTATTCTATCTTACAAATTTTACCATACAACCACCTAAGCATCTCCATATTCGCTACATTCATTTTATGTACTTATTATTTCTTTACCGCCCAACATTCGCTTTCCTAAAGCATAGCTAGCTAATTGTCGTACTATAAAATTTTCCTTTTAACTTGTAGGAACATTTTGATCTTAGATCACACTTTTTAATTTGGTAGGAATTCAATGTGACATCATTCTCAATATCACCATCACTTTGTACGATTGATCCTAGATATTTAAAGTGGCTCTACTTCCCAAAATTTACCCATTATTTTGGCGTCTAGTATTTCTAAACTCACAATCCACGTATTGGTCTTTGTCTTACTCAACTTAAAGTCTTTAGATTGTAATGTATGCCTCCAAAGTTCTAATTTCCTATTCACCCCATTTCTTATTTCATCCACTAAAACAATATTACCGCAAATAACATGCACCATAGTATATCCTCTTGAATATGCCTAGTTAAGTCGTCCATAACTCAAGTAAAGAGACTAGCAAAACACATCTGCATAAAAAAGTGATTCGCAGCATAAAAAAACATGAAATTTAAATAACATTCAAATTGACACTGATGCAATATATGACAAATCTTGATCAAATAAGTCAAAAAAGTTTCTAGCATGCAAAAGTCACACATTGATGTCAAACCTCTATTTGGAAAATACGGGGCATATTTCAAGATCTGTGCGAGCAAACTCCAATGCGTATGGCATAGTCTTGAAATGGGTTTGTGGCATAAGTGTGTAACTTTAGTGTGCCAATATAGCATTTTCCTAATTCATTTCCCCCTAAATAATTTGAAACCTTCCCCATCCAAATCCTTAAACCTTCACAAGATTTGATTAATCTGATATTTTCACCCAAACCATCAAATGCCAATTTTATCATCACAAACCATGTTTTAATTTTCTTCGAAAGTTAACCCTTCCAATTGGTTCTCTTATGAAAAGAAAATTATGAGAAGCAAAAATATTTGCACAAACCAGCAAAGGGCTATACAAAAAAAGGAAAAAAAAAGAAAGAAAAGAAGGAAAACCAACAGTTTTTACCCTTCTACACTGCCGGCTTCCCTTTTTTTTTTTTTTGTCAAACGCAGACAGCTTGCATTGAGTAAGCAACTTGACACATTAATAACTTAAACACACCATTCTTCATCTCATCCTTCATACTATACACTTTGCTTCATATGATTCCTGACACCATCCATTTGAATGATTCTTGCACCGTTACAACATATAGGCCAAAGAATTGCCATCTTAGAAATGAACCCACACCTTTAGGTCTAGCTTCATTAATACAACAACAACAACAACATAGCCTCAGTCCCAAATTAATTGGGGTCGACTACATGGATCAAACTTGTCCATTGTGCTCGATTAAGTGCAATTGATGGTGAGCTTTCCAAACCATTCAAATCCCTCCTAATTAATGCATCCCATGTTAACTTTGGTCTACCCCTACCTCGTCAAATTTCTACAGTTTCTATTGAGTCAAGTTTTCTAGTGGAGACATTTGTAGGCCGTCTTTGCAAGTGATCAAACCACCGCAACTGCCCTTCCCTAATCTTTGTATCAATTGGTGCTACTCCTACTTGTCTTTGAATTTCTATATCTCTTATTCTATCTTTACGAGTTTTACCACACATCTACCTAAGCATCATCATTTCTGCTACGTTCATTTTATATAATTGTTGTTGCTTTACCGCCTAATATTCACTTCCATAGAGCATAGCTTCATTAATAACATACGTAAACAAATAGCCCATCAAGTAAGCTTTAATGACTTTTTACCCCAAAAAAATTCCAAAGAATCCAATGGATAAACGAAATTACATTTGGAGAAAAAAAGAAGTACAAAAGCCTTTTGTTAAGAACCTTGATCCTATTCAATTGAACTCACTTGGAAGAATACAAAAGTAACCCAGAGAAAGGATTCCCAAATCCCTCTGTCCAAATCACTTGAAGAGTACCCAATTACAATTCAAATTCCAAGATATCAAATCCAACTAACTCACCCATATTTATAGTGTTTCCTTCTAACTAATTCTATGACTACACTATGTTGGGATCTTCTCACCTTTTTGCAGTATAAACCTTATGCATGAGTTCATTTTTGCATTAAAAGGCTTTCGAACAATTTAATTTTCCAGATTGTGACGAATCCAAACTCAAAATGAAGTTACTAAACAAAGAGATCCAACAAACAACAAATGTGGAAGCCTAACTGGAGACGTAAACTTCCGTTTTTTTTATTTATATATTTATTTATACATAAAGAAAAACATGATGGTCGAAAAGTATTATGTTTATGAAAAACCTATAATGAAGAAAACATAAAGAGAAAGAAACCAATCCTGATGTATTTGAACTTGAATAACAACATCCACACAAGCGCGCACACATATTTACAAACTTGATTCAATTGTTCTTATTATAATAATGCAATGATGTTACTGAAATTTAATCTGGGATTCAGGATATCATTTAGATAACAAAGCTGCTAGGCTTCTTGCCTATTTGTATGAATCATAGTGAGATAAACCTAGCTTAAGAGCAATAACAAGGTAAGATCACATTACTTCCTTGAATGCAACTAAATACCTTCTTGTACAGAAGGCTAAACTATGATATCCTAGACTTGGTAAATCACTTGCACAAAAAAAAAAAAAAAAAAACTTCATGCAAAGTAGAAAGATTAAACCTTCAAAAGGCCTAAATCATTGGATAGTGGACATTCAGATTACACTTAGAGGTGACAAAAACTTGAATCCATACGAAACCTAGATTGGAAACCAAGAACTCTTACTATAAAGAAGTATGTGTATTGTGCAAACTCGATTTGGTTTTAATTTTGAACAATGCGCTTGCCTAGACCCATTTTACTTTGAAATCAGGTTGTCCAACTGTTTAGATTAGTCATAATCTTGAAAATGAACTTTTTTATATTTAAAGCCTTTAGAAATGTTAAACTATACACATAAATATCATCCAATTTTACACACAAAAAAACTAACATACCCTTTCTAATTTGGGTTGGGCAACACCAGACCAACGGATCAGGAAAAAATTTCCACCCCTACTCACACTTAACAATGTCTCAGACAGTAATTTCGAAGAACATGATATGAGAAGAACGAAAATGAAACCATTACAGAAAGGGAAATCTTATATTGAGCCTTTCACATATTTGATCGTGATTCACTAGCAAGTAAGATGAAAATTGTATCCTAACGTGCACGATCAAACACCCCAAATACATAAAATCGCAAACACATTTCAGCATTTTGATAAAATAACACATTGAAACAACAACAACAACATAGCCTCAGTCCCAAATTAACTAGGGTCGGTTACATGGATCAAACTTAAAATAACACATTGAACTTATAGCAATATATGGAGATCCAAATAATTTAGAGATTCATTTTTTTATAAGCAATGAAAACAATTAACAGTGCATTTTCAAAAATAACTCAGTTGTCCATGTCCAATCAATCTATTCTCTTGGATGCATATCTACCTCTAGAGTTGGATATCGAGTCAAGTACATATTTTTAAACAATAATGCGCAAGCAACAAAATCCAGTATCTACAAACACTTGATGCTATGACAAAACAGAGTAAACAGATAATCTCAAAATCTGAGTTTCATACCTTAAGGTTTATGACAGCAACCCTATTTGTAGGCGTCGACAATTGCTCGCCAATGTAGGCCATGGATCTCAGCATCGGTTCCAGGGTAACTCTGGATAGCTGGAACTTTACCTCTGATTCTCCTGTGGGAGCCTTGCTGTAATCTTGCAGCTGAAAGGGAGAATGAAAAAAAAAATGAACAAATAGAGAAAAGAAGGTTCTTACCCATAAGTTTTGACCTCCAGAAGAACTGCTATGCCTATAAATGTCAGAAACCGATTCTTCATTAAACACATACGTGCACGCTAACTCTAGACTGAAGTGAAAAAATAAAATTAAAATTTTTTTAAAAAAAAAAAAAACTCCTGACTCTATCAAGGCACCATAGAGGCACAACAAAATAAGTCAGTTTTAAGTAAATTAAGTATCTTAGCCATGGCCATGTGAGTAATGTTGAAACTGCAAGGTGAAAATATAGAACTGCAACAATGTACCTTTAGATTGATGACAACTACTCGATTAGCTGGTGGACCGTCTTTATTCTCCATCACCCAAGTCATTGATTTAAGGCAAGGCAATACAACCTACATTGGTGAACGAGCATTAAAGAATTTAACTATTCAACACATTTCAAATTCACGAAAAAGTATTTTACCATTTAATTCTCTAAAAGAATTAAAGGGAGTTCATGGCTCAGGACATGTAAATACATGAGAATTTAGAAGAACGCGTAGAAGAAGTACCATATTATCTGGAGGGCCATCATCCTTATGAACAGATACAGGAGCCATGCGAGGAAGATTCAGATCAGTAACTGGGGGTGGAGAAGCACCAACATCATTGAGATTAAATCGACGGCTTACTTCATCCTGCCGAGGCCATAACAGTGGTGGCATATCAGATATTGACAGAGAAGTTCTTCTGTTACTGTCATCCATATTGTTTCCACTGATATTAGAACTAAGAGGTGTAACTTTTGCCACATTTTTCTTCACAATGGCAACCTTCTTCCCACCCTCTTTTATAGCGCTAAGTGCAACATTATAGGTCTCAGTGGCTATAGCACCTTCTTCGGCATACTTTATTGCTTCACGGCACAGTGAATTATACCGTATGGTTAGAGATTCTTGACCCTGTAGTTCACCACCACGATGATCATCTAGTCCCACTGGACTCTTGGCATTTCTTGTCCATCGCCTCAAGATATAGTGAGCTGGTAATGTAAGGACATTGGTCACAGTGAATACTGTCAACACATGTCTACAGAGAATGCCTGAAAACTCAAACATCTGACAGCTGCAGCTTGCTCTCATCTCAGGAACATTGAAAGTGACGATGTACGATTTGTTGTCATCCTCAAATTTTGCGACTCTATAAGTGCTGATAGCTCCATCCCCCTCAATTTTATTTGCAGTATACACAAACGTTTCAACTAATTCTTCCTGAAACTTTGCAAATATTTTCTTAGTGTAAATATTTGCAGCCTGCTTCTCCATTGGTGACGGTGTTTTCAGTATTGGCGTGGTGCAAATAGTATCAAAGTCTGCCTCTATTTCCCTTGCGAACCAATCGTCTAAGGCTCTTTCATATTGCTTAAAGAATAAAGGCAATGTGGTTTGTTGATTCACGTAACCATCAAAAAATGTGCTCATAGTTTCAATACCTTGGTTTAAAGAAATTATACCAAAGAAGGCATCTCGAAAATATACTGGAACCCAATGGTGGCGAGCATTATACAATGCTTGAAGCCAATCACTTTTTCTGAGGTTGTATTTATCGAGAAGAGCAGACCAAGAAGATTCAAACTCTTCAATTGTCTCAGTCAAGTGAATGCAATTATAGAGCTCTGTTTGAAGTGCTGGATGAGCATGGCACGCGTGACCCAACCTCTCTTGCCCTTCTCTTAAGATATGCCACTTGCAAATACAATGACGAGTTCCTGGAAGCACCTGAGCAACTGCCGCTTGGATGGCCCTGTCTTGATCGGTTGTTATAGAGACTGGAGCGCGATCAGACATTGCCGCAAGCCATGTCTTGAACAGCCAAATAAGGGACGACTCTGAGTCATCCAAGAGTAAAGCACAGCCAAACAACACCATCTGCCCGTGATGATTTACACCTGTAAATGGCGCAAATGGCACCCGATACTGGTTCAGCCTGTACATAGTATCAAATGTGACTGTATCACCAAAATGACTATAAGCAGCTCTTGATCTTGCATCCGCCCAGAATAAATTAGTCATGCGATTATCATCATCGAGTTGTATTGCATAGAAAAAGCCAGGGTTCTCAGCCTGCATCCTTTTGAAGTAATCCAATAAATTCTGAGCATCTCTTCCGAGGGTTTTCTTTCGGCTAGAAGACCTAATATAAGTTATTGATCCAGGATTTCTAGCAGATCGATTTGGTTCTACAGCAGGAAAGTTCCTACCAGAACGATTTGTCTCAACAGAGACCCGATTTCCATCCATTGTCACATGCATAACACCACTTGGGTCAAGACTCCCGCCCTGAAGGGTTTCAGCAGTTGTCTTTGCTGCACCAGCAAAATGTCTTCGGGGTCTAAGGTAGTGCACCTTATTTGGACTGACTGTGGAGTGATTATGCTCCTTCACAAATTTCGTAACAACCCATTTATCTGAATATTTTCTCTCTACTCTAAGTATTGCGCTACAGCTTTCGGGGTTCTTCCTCCTCACACCTTCTCTAGAACATAAAAACTCTCGAACATCGGACTTTGAACGACTGTGTGGAGCAAGACGGATGCTGAAACCCACACTCCGAGCATACGCATCGTAGAATTCCTTTGCAGCATCTTCTGATTCAAACTCCATGCCCACTTCTGGTTCCCCAGCTCCATCTTCATCTTCAGCAGTGAAGTCCCTCTCCAAAGAACCTCCATTCAATTTCTCCTCCCCAAACTCTTGACCTTCAATATTAAGTGCGTCTGCCATGGCACGACTTTCAGAGTTACCACTTTGGCATCCACGCCCGTTTATCAAACATACTAAACAAAGTTCCAATCCACAAAATTCCCAATGCGCGCAACATTAAGTTCAGTCTGCAGAATCATTAACACGGCTGAGGAAATGCATATCTCATAAACGCTTTTCCCAAACACAAACTGGACACTCCTACATCATTAGCTCTAAATTCCACTAATTTCCGATATCTATAACATCGACAATCGCGACAACGATGTCATTTCACACAAAAAGAACAAATTTTTCTTTGAATTAAGACGTTGTAGTTGAAAACAATACAAAACAACAACAAATCACACAATCCTCAACAATCACAGACAATCAAAACGCACTGCAAACACAGAATTATCCAGAAAAAACCGTTCCAACACAAAAAAAGGCGCCACAGAACACAAATAAAAAACAATTCGCTTAAACGATGAACACGAAGACAAAGAGATTCATCACCGCTGGAATTGAAAGCAATCGAGAAAGAACTCACCAAACCCTAGATCTTCGATTCCCCAAACAGAGATGAATACGAACACAGACGAACCCAGCTCGTACTTCACTTCCACGAGTCGCACACCAGTCGAACTTCGCAGTCGCAGTCGCAGTCGCAGTCGCAGCTCTTCTCCGTTCGCTTTTCTGCGTTCCCGCAACCCACACACGCAACCGAGCGACTGAGAAGGCGAGCTCGGGAGACGAACCAATGGAGATTCCGGATTTCGATTCCGCGAACTCGACGAACAACGACAACAACAACAACAACAACAGGAACAGAGGCGGAGATTTCTAGGGTTTCGAATTGGGAGTGTTTTTTTTTGGGGGTTTTGATCTTTCGATTTTCCGATACGTCGCTGGGTTTTGGTTTTGAGGGTTAGGGAAGAAGAGATTGAACAAAGGGGGAAAAGTGTGGGATGAGTCGTAGATTCCAGGAGATATAGAGCGAACGCGTGTTTGTGAGCGTAGGATGAGATCGGACGGCTGGTGTTGGACGAGAGTTGGTCACTGAGAGTTGCTGGGCCTAATTGGAGACCAGAATTAGTGATCCCTCAACCACATCTGATCATCGCTCGCACCACACTTGGTCTGGCTTTCATCCATGCCACTTGAGCCAACTAACTACTGTGCTGTGCTGCTGCTGCTGCTTTTTTCCATTTTCTTGTTTGGGGTTTGTTTGGTAACACCACATCTTTTTGTGTGTTTCTTTGCTTGTTACTTGCATGGAAAATGTTTGTAGGAACTTATAAAGCAACTCACTTTTAGCATCGACCAGAATGACATGACGTGCAATACATGCTGAGATTTGTGCATGCTCATCTCGAGATGAAATGCACAAAATTTGATTGGGTCGATACTCAAAATGGGTTACTTTCGCATTTTCTATAGTTTTTTTTTTTTTTATTTGGTTACTTAAAACATGTATAGTCGGGCAAAAGCATATTTAGTGAGGTGGATGAGTTGTCGCTTGTCAAAATGTAAAGTTTAGGGAGATCGTGAGTTGAACTCGTGATTGAAGTAAAAAAAAAAAAAAAAAAAAAAACGTGCCACATAGCAAGAGCACACACCAAGCTCATGCAGCTAAGTCACCCACCGTGAGCTCACAAAAAAGATATTTTTTTGATTTGTTTGTTGGCCTTTTTTGTTTTGTTTTTTATGTTTTGTGAAGCTATCAAGTACAACCAGCTGACTTTTGCATCGACAGTCAAACAACTATTAGTGTTGAGTCAGCCGCATGCCCTTGTTGGACTTTCCTATAATTCTGGATATCAAATGGAAATTAATTACGACAAGCTTTGTTGGTCACCTATAGTTCATTTTAATAAAAGAAAAACAAACATAGGAGGTTCAGAGCAAAACTGTACAAGATCATAATACTCAGGTAGTCCACAATTAGGATGTTTGCAGCAGCAGATGGTACTTCTTAATAAATGTGATTTCTTCAACCAAAAATTCAGAGATTCACAAATCAATTGATGGGAAGTTGTATTTATGTGACAAATCCTAGAAAACTAATAAGCCACATGGGAGATTTAAAAGATCAAACTAACAATCAAAGTTTTTTTTTCTTCTTTTTTTTTTTTGATAAGGCGCCTCAGTCGAAGTAAAGGATTGAAATATGGAATTCACCTTCCGACAGTCTTAGGTAGAAGTCTTAGGTAGCTAGAGGCTCGACCTGAGACAAAATGCTTAACTCGTCAAATGGAGCAAACTCGAGAAAACAGCAAAAGAACAAGGTATGGTTCACGGTAAGATTAATCGCCTGTAAAAGCAACCGCGCCGGCAGGATATCCTCCCATAGAGAATGAATGAAGCAGTATATCCTACCTGCAAGAGCAAAATTAGCAAAACTCATTGAAGAATCTGAAGCAGCATTGGCAACATGGTGTTTGCCTGCACTGGAGATGAGATATCCTCCAGTAGCCTTTCTTCTCATCCAAACAAAGATAAATCGCTCAAATGCGAGTCTATTGCGCCTTCTGCAATTGCCCAGAGGATGGCTCCTCAACCTGCCAAATTATCCATAAAGTCATCGGCACTTTTCCGCCAAAATACAATGGTGCGTAACTGGCTTAATCTATTGAATGCCCCCAACGTGTTCACTGTTCCACTCATCAGGGATGCCAACTTGCAATTAACATATCTATGTTGCTATTTTAAGAAGAAAGCTCTTTTTTTTTTTTTTTAACGGAAAAGTTTAAGAAGTTGTAGTTATTGACAGCAATATGTTCAAACTTTATAAAACATAAAAGATAACCTATCAAATTGAAACCATGTACTACCAAATCCATCGTGAATCATATTTGCTTCTTTTCCTTTCTCATTTCATTCATTTTTTATTTTTATTTTTCCAACATGCACATTCACAAACTGATATTTTCCCTCAAACCATAAGTAAATATGTTTTGCAATGCCAATCTTGCAATCTATTAAAGCTTCTTCTGAAATTCAATTATGAAAAATCAGAGCAGAACTGCAATTCAAGCACATTGAGCAAGATATCGAGTTTTAAATTACCTTGGTTATCCAATCAAACCAAAGTTTGACTTTTTTTATCAGCAAAGAGACAAACTAATACCTTAAAAGTACTCAAAGAAAAAATCAACCCTTGAAGTATCCAAGAGAGATTTTTGTCAACTACATTTCAGCATGAATAATGATATGAAAAAAAAGGGGAGTTCTTACAATGTTTGAAAGCTGTTCACTGATGTCAGCCATTGACCGAAGCATGGCATCAAGTGTATCTCTTGTAAGTTCAAACTTCACCTCCGTTTCCCCAGAAGGGTACTTGGAATAATCTTGCAGCTGAAAAAATCACTAGTTAACAAAAACTCATAGACAGACATTAAGCGACAAGATCAGTATCAGTATTCAGTAAAAGATGAAGCGACCTCATCGTAAATTGAAGATCAAACATATAAAACTCTAAGGATTGGAGTCCTAAGTTAATTAAGTTCCAGGTAAAATTGCAGAGTGAATCCTGAAATGATGACGAAAACGGGAAATATATTTGTGATATGATCAATTTTCAGCAATGTTTCTGAGGGAGTTGCCAAAAGAAAATGAATTTCAAATTTATTTATGCAATGCATACCTTCAAGCTGATGGAAGCCACCTTATTATCTGGTTTTTGGTTATGATTCTGTACAGTCCAAGTCATTGATTTGAGGCAGGGTAGAACTCCTTGCATCTGTAACGAAAATAAGAATGATGCCACCTATTGTGTCACATGTGAAAATGTGCGATTGGAGAAGGGGATGATTTTGTATGCTATAAAGCTTAATATAAACAAACTGAAAGATTTAGAAGTTTTTTCAGAAAAAGAAAATAGCCAAGAAGGGAATCAAAGAGGAGAAAATTATTAACCAAAGAAACCAAGTAAAAATTTAAAGCCTCAAATATTTCTTAAAAATTAAATCCAAAAATGCCCCAATTATATGCCTCAAATAGTGTGAAACTCTCTTCAGCATTTTTATACATGTGTAATCAACATGTGTATCCATCTATTATAAATGCATGCTGATAAGCCTCCTATTAAGCTGAAGTATTCTCGAAGGCACAAGAAGCATGAGGGGACACGTGGCGGAGCATCAGTGGACAGCATTAATTGAAGGGAAGTGGGGACCAACTGCATTGGTTTAGTTAGTTACAGTACGTGGAGTATATAAATAGAGACAAACTGTGAAGAAGGGGAATATGTTGTATGAACTGATTTTGGAGTAAATAGACTACTCGAATTGTCTATCTGTTACTTTGTAATTTTTCTTTGTTCATCAATACAAATCTGGTTTTCTCTTGATTTGGGTCTCTCCAAATCCTAGTTGAGTCTATCAAATTGGTATCAGAGACAGTTCCGATTCAATGGGGGGCCCTAAACAAGGAGAGGCTAAGTTTGCAGCGATGGAGAAGGAGATGGATCGCATGAAGGGGGATCTCGGCCGATTCTCTGCAATGGAGGAGCGGATGGATAGTCTCACGCAGAGTATGTCACAGATGGTGAAATCACTAGGTGATATGCAGCGATCGGTGCAAGTTCTGTCCAAAGGCAAGGGAGTACCAGTCGAAGATGGCAGCAACACGTCTGGGGTCAGTGGTGGAGTTCCGATCGGGTCGGGACAGGAGGATCGAAGCCCGATCGGCACGCAATCCGAGGCCGGGCATCACACACGAGTCCCCAAGGTAGGATCCCAACCATCTTATCGTTCCTTTGATTTTGCTTCAGGTGGGAACAATGCCGATTTCACCACCTCCTCGGATGCATGGCGTGGGGGGCGCAAACTGCAACTGCCAATTTTCAATGGCGCGAACCCAGAAGGGTGGTTGTTTCGGGCGGAACTGTATTTCGAGATCAATCGACTCTCCGATGCGGAACGAATCATGGCCACGGGAATTTGCTTCGACGACGAGGCATTGGCTTGGTTTCGGTGGTCTGACTCACGAGTTCCTTTTGTTAGTTGGACAGACCTCAAGTCTCAGTTGCTTAAGCGTTTCAGCGAGTCTCAATTCGGTAACCTTAAGGAACGCCTGCTTGATCTCAAACAAACCGGATCGGTGATGGAATATCGGCGGAACTTCGAAACTCACAAGCATCTGTCCCGGATATTCCAGAGGATATCTTGGAGAGCATTTTCATGAAAGGGTTGAAGCGGGCATTCGTTCCGAAGTTCGCTTGTTGCGACAGTCGGTGTCTCCCGGATTGATGGTGACGGCTCAAATGGTGGAAGAGAAGATACGCGGCAATCGGATTGGGCCGTGGAGCAAAGTGTTGGGCCGCATTCAAACCCAAAACCGTCACCACTTAAATCATCGGGCTCGGAATATGTTGGGCCAGGGTCCATTTCATTGGGATCCAAGACCGCACCACCTGTTATCAATCCTCCTCTCAGCAACCAGAAACCTATGCGTCGTCGGCTCCAGTTAACAAAGGCCGAATTCCAGACGCGAAGAGCGAAGGGTCTTTGCTTCTCTTGTGATGAGAAATTCAGTCCGGGGCATACGTGCAAGAAGTTGTTACAGTTGTTGCTCGTCAGCGATGATGATCCTGGGGACATTGCCGACACCGACATCGCCACGGACGGACCAGTGAGTTGCGAGGATTCACCGGGTCTTGAGACTATCGAGCTGTCGATGAACACAGTGATGGGGCTGACCGTACCGGGAACCATGAAGCTGCGAGGGATGTTAGGCACTAAAGAAATCACGGTTCTCATTGATTGTGGAGCTACACACAATTTTATATCTCAAGATCTCGTGGATGAACTGCAACTTCCTTTGCCCGAGACGTCCCAATACGGGGTGATGATGGGCACAGGCTCGGCTGTCATGGGGCGCGGGATTTGCCGGGCTCTTTCCCTCCGTATTCAAGAGTTGGTGATTGTGCAGGATTTTCTTCCACTCCGGTTGGGTAGCACCGATGCGATTTTGGGCATGTCGTGGTTGCAGGACTTGGGTAGCATGGAGGTTGATTGGAATCGCCTCACCATGAAGTTCATCAGTGGCGGCCACCCTTACTTGTTGCAAGGAGACCCGAGTTTGTGTAAGCGCGGTGTATCGATGAAGTCATTGTCTAAAGACCTACTCCATGCTGGTCAAGGGGTATTGGTCGATCTGTGCTCGTTGGTCTCTGTCACGCCTGTTGAACCTTCGGCGTCGTCTGCACCGGTGGCTTTTCCGTCTTGGTTTGATGCTCTTTTTCAACAGTTCACTAAGGTGTTCGGGCCTATCGCTTCCCTTCCACCCGAGAGGGAGATTGATCATGCAGTGACCTTGGTGCCCTCAGCTGGTCCAGTGAATGTCAGGCCTTACCGATACCCACATTTTCATAAATCTGAAATTGAGAAGCTAGTTCGCGACATGTTACTGGCCGGCATCATCCAACCTTCCACAAGCCCTTTCTCAAGCCCGGTGCTATTAGTGAAGAAGAAAGACGGGAGTTGGCGTTTCTGTGTGGACTATCGAGCATTAAATAAGGTTACGGTACCTGATCGGTTTCCCATCCCGGTCGTTGATGAACTGCTCGACGAACTACATGGAGCATCGATTTTTTCCAAAGCCGGATTTGAAGTCGGGCTATCACCAAATTCGTGTGAAGTCCTCGGATATTCCAAAGACTGCATTTCGCACTCATGAGGGCATTATGAGTTCCTAGTGATGCCATTTGGTCTATCCAACGCGCCAGCGACTTTTCAAGCTCTTATGAATCGGGTATTTCGACCCTTTTTACGCCACTTTGTGCTTGTGTTTTTTGATGATATTTTGGTCTATAGCAGGGATCTTGCAACACATATGGACCATTTGTCTCGCGTTCTTCAGGTGTTATTGGACAACCATCTCCATGTTAATGCCAAGAAGTGTGTTATTGGGCAGCATTCAATTGAGTACTTGGGGCATTGGATCTCGGCCACAGGGGTTTCGGTGGGACCCTTCCAAAATTGATGCCATGCAGCGGTGGCCAACGCCTACAAACATTAAGGAGTTACGGGGTTTCCTCGGCCTCACTGGCTATTATCGGCGTTTTGTGGCGAATTATGGGTCAATTGCTTTCCCACTTACCAAGCAGCTCAAGAAAGATGCTTTTGCGTGGTGTGAGGAGGCGGAAGAGGCTTTTCAGCTGTTAAAACAAGCAATGACCACGGTGCCGGTTTTGAGACTCCCGGATTTCACCCAACCATTTGTTTTGGAGACCGATGCTTCGGGTTTTGGCCTCGGGGCTGTGCTTATGCAGCAGGGTCATCCCATTGCCTACTTCAGTCAGTTGCTTTCACCCCGCAACCAACTAAAGTCTATCTACGAGCGAGAGTTTATGGCGATGGTTTTGGTGGTCCAAAAATGGCGGCACTATTTACTTGGGCGTCATTTCCTCATCAACACCGACCAACGGAGTTTAAAATATCTCTTGGAACAACGAGTAGTTCAGCCGGAGTACCAAAAATGGGTGGCTAAACTCATTGGCTATGACTTTGAGATACAATTCAAAGCAGGTGTCATGAATAAGGCCGCCGATGCTCTGTCCCGCATTAATCCTCCTAGCAGTGTTTCCTTGCAAACTCTAGTCTCTCATCGCATCCTTGAAGTGCAGGACATTAAGGATGCCGTGGCTCATGACCCTTTCATCTCCAAGGTTTTGGCGGACTTACAGCAAGGCTCAGCTGAATGGCCTCATTATGCTCTACACCATGGGTTATTGCTGTTCAAGTCCAAATTAGTGCTTCCAAAAGGGTCTCCTTTGCTTCAGCGCATTTTATTCGAGTACCATGACGGAGCTCTTGGGGGTCATTCCGGTTTTCTACGCACTTTCAAAAGGATTGAGCGTGACTTATATTGGGTGGGGATGCGTCAGGACATCAAACGCTACGTGGCCGAGTGTTCCATTTGTCAACAACATAAGTATCAATCCCTTTCTCCAGCAGGTCTTCTACAACCACTCCCGATTCCTCAACAAGTTTGGGAGGATGTGGCAATGGATTTCATTGAGGGCTTGCCAAAGTCAAATGGGTTTTCGGTTATCTTTGTCGTCGTGGATCGTTTGACCAAATACGGCCATTTTATTCCATTGGCCCACCCATTTTCTGCGAAGTCGGTGGCTGCTGTTTTTGTTCGGGAAGTGGTCCGTTTACATGGGTTTCCTCGCCTATTGTTTCGGACCGTGACAAGGTGTTCCTCGGCTCGTTCGGTCCGAGCTCTTCAAACTCCAAGGTACTCGTCGCACCATAGCACCACTTATCACCCTCAATCCGATGGACATCCGAGGTTGTGAATCGGTGTCTTGAAACTTATTTGCGTTGTTTCGCGTCGGATACACCAAAACAATGGAGTTGGTGGTTAGCTTGGGCTGAATTTTGGTACAACACTACCTTTCATGCTTCGACTAATATGACGCCGTTCAAAGCCGTTTATGGACGTGAGCCTCCTCCCATTTTCCGTTATGGTGCTTATACTACTGCGGTGGCGAGATTTGGATGCTCGGTGAAGACTCGGGATGTCATTCTTGATGAATTAAAGTTCCACCTTGCCCGCGCCCGACCCAAGATGAAAGCTATCATGCGGATACTCATAGAAGGAATATGGAGTTCTCCATTGGGGACTTGGTGTATCCGAAAATCAGGCCTTATCGCCGCGCTCTCTAGCTCGTCGCCCCAATGAGAAACTGTCCCCGCGTTTCTTTGGCCCATTTAAGGTGTTGGAACGGGTCTGCTTTGTGGCATACAAGCTGGAATTACCTCCATCTACGTCCATCCACCCCGTTTTTCACATCTCCCAACCGCGTCCGTCTTGGGTTCTACGGACCGGGTGCGGCCACTTGGCCTCACCGATCGATGAGATGGAATGGAGTGTTGTACCGGCGCAGCAGCTGGTTTTCGCCGCACTGAACGGGGACGCGAAGTGCTGATCTATTGGAAAGACTTGCCTCCCTTTGAGGCTACGTGGGAATCGGTGGATGTCATCCGACACCAATTTCAGGAGTTCCACCTTGAGGACAAGGTGGGTTCTTGTGGGGATGGTATTGATAAGCCTCCTATTAAGCTGAAGTATTCTCGAAGGCACAGAAGCATGAGGGGACACGTGGCGGAGCATCGGTGGACAGCATTAATTGAAGGGAAGTGGGGACCAACTCGCATTGGTTTAGTTAGTTACGATGACGTGGAGTATATAAATAGAGACAAACTGTGAAGAAGGGGAATATGTTGTATGAACTGATTTTGGAGTAAATAGACTACTCGAATTGTCTATCTGTTACTTTGTAATTTTTCTTTGTTCATCAATACAAATCTGGTTTTCTCTTGATTTGGGTCTCTCCAAATCCTAGTTGAGTCTATCACATGCATGTATGCATATGCAAGTAGATTCAGCATAAAGGAGGTCTCATGAAACGTGTACACACATGCTAGAGACCATCAAGCGCTGTTGGTCTGAAGATCGTGCATGCTTGAATTACACTTATAAGAGATAGGGAAGGAAAGATATTTCATACCAGATTATGAGAAGAACCTTCAGCCAGTGGAAGAGATGAGGAGAGCAAATGCGATACACGAGCATCAGCATTTGTGGTAGAAGAGTCAATGACACTATGATTGGAGCAAGTAGTAGATTCATCGTGTCGAGGCCACGTTGATGATGACTTTTTTGCTGCAGAAGACGATGGTAAACCAACTATAGCTGGGAAGGAAACCCTTGTTCGACTCTTTAGACACTGTCAAAATAGGGGATGAGCATTATAATCGTGAAACGCAAACTAAACATAATTATAATACACATGCTCAAAGCTCCAAGCTATTCCTATTATTAATTTTTATCTTAGTCAAGCTGTTAGCCATTTCTGGAATTTCTATAATGCTTCATTGATTTTCTGATTTTAACAGTTTGTTAAAGTTGCTTCTTAATTAGCCACTGCAAAGTTTCTGTGAAAAATTCACACATCTTCCACCTTTCTTTATCGATAAACGACAACATTCAAATAGAATGCATATGAATCAGTAAAGTTAGAAATTGATATTGACAAGATGGTGCACGATCCCAAGAAGATGCAACTACCAGTAAGCACTAATTGAGGCTTCCAATCAGGTTCTTAAAATTATCAAGCTGACTTTGGCAGCAATAAGGCAAAATTAGTGCCCACTCTGTATAAAGATACCTGTCACTATACTTCCAATGCTTGGTCGACCATTGGTACTAAAAAGTGAAAAAAATTTCAAGATATGTAGTCCTAATAAACAATGCTTAGATCAAAAGATGTAAAATTATGTATTATATATATATATATATATATATATATATATATATATAGAGAGAGAGAGAGAGAGAGAGATCACCTTATCTTCTTTGGACGCCTCCTCCTTCCATTGGTTCTGAAACTTTAGGAGAGAATGCAAAATAACATGTTGCAGATCAGGTGACAGGTCAGGAGGGAAAAGCTTTGATATATTATGATTATTATCCACAGAATCCCCACGCAAACAGCTCCTAATGAGGCAACGAAGGCATGCTAGAACCTACGGTAGAATTGAGGTTGTTATTCAAAAATAGGAGTGGTACAGCTAGCAGAAAATAGAGGTTCCGTAAGAACAAGTGCAATGATTGATAGCATGATTCAGACAAAAATTAATACGGTTGCAAGTTACAGAAATCTTGAATGCAGTCAGCAATTTGCTTCCTCTTTAATTTTCCATATCTTACACTTCCACACATTCTTTTCAATGACCATGATCATAAGTCATAACACTGGAGTCAAGAAACCAATTGAACATGGACTTTGTTATATTGAATGCACCATATGTACGCATTGCATGGCAATTGGCTGAACAATAACAGAAAGCAAGCATGTTACACAAATAAAATAGAAAGTCCCTTCAACCAAGATGCAGACAGAACAGACCAGAACAAAGACGCCCTGAAGGAGAGTAATAGCATACTTCAGAAACTAAAAAGCAGTTGTGATATGGAGAACAAGCAAATAGTACAACCATTAACCCCCAAAAGGGCGGGAGAGCAACATGGCTCATAAATTCAATGATGTGAAGGAATTACTTTTTAGCAATCCACCTCTTGCATAGGGACCCTATTTTACAAGTCGCAAAAAGAAAGCTACTGAAGCACGCACTTGAAAGCACGATGAAATTACAAAAGTTTATGCTGCTAAAAAGTTATATAAGATCTGAGGCAAAGAGATCCCAAATGCGAAAGGTCGGAACTATGGACTCTAGACTATAGTTTTCTTCTATACATTTTCTCCCTCAATCTGACTATAGAACTAAACATGAAAGACTATAGGGTTCTGTTGGGCCGCCTGATATCATCCCCAACTTAACCACCTTCGATTCACAGATGTCGGCTTTTACTCCGAAAGGCCTCGATACCATTTAGGAAGAGGTCCGAACTTATATCCTTCAGTAAGAAGTTTTTCTTAACTAATGTGGGAGTAGTTTGGTCCACAAGTCTCCGACAGCTTGACGCGACATCAGATATACCTAAAAGTTTCAAGCATTTGAGTTTACAGGGAAAATCTAAGAGAATGTGAGTTTGAGCTATCATCGACTTAAGAGGTGATCGTATTCTCTATGTCGGTCACAAACATATTGCCATATGTAACAATGTAGTCAATAAGCTATTAAAGAATAATATTCAGATATAAATTTGTCAGCACATGTAAAATTGAAGATAATAGGTGCAAGCAATCACAAATAATACATTTAACAAACAGTCTAAATCTATCTGTAAGTGGCTATGGGCATTGAATTCCAAAACGAAAAGCGCAGAGATTGGATGATATCAACCTAGAAAATGACTTTCACCTTAAACCTATTGACGTTCCAACCACAACTGGAAATGAAAAGGAAAGTTACTTTAAATTCTACTACAGAACAATGGTGCAAGGGCATTACCGGATCAAGCTCCTCCAATGACACAAGATTAAGAAGAGAAAGTATGCGGGACTTGTCTTGGCTACTCAAACCAATTTTTCTAGTATTCCATAAGGTTTGTAAGACCTCTTCAAGGGTTTCTTTAGTTGTTGCACCTGATATCTTGAGCAGTTGTAGGAGCAAAGTATCCCCCTCCATTTGTCCTCTATCTGTATGTTGCAGTGTGGAAACAGCGTCCTTTTTCCTCAACTGGAATCAAAAGTTCACATGGTTTATATAACTGTGAGTAATAGTGCTCAACAACAACAACAAAAACTAAGAGTAAAAATATAAACTTTTCTGGTCTTTTAAGATGAAATTCAAAATATACATCGTCATAAAATCAAACTTCAAATATTATTTGCGTAATTTTGTATTCGAAAAACATCTCAATAGCTTGAAATACATTAACATAATGAAAAAACTGTTATTATTTGAGAAAAAATAAGAGAAATGACAGAATAGTTATTGGAAATCTCATACTTTTGTGCCCTCTCAGTCTCTTAAGAATGTAATTTATGCGCAATTTGGATACCGCATGTGAAAATAATCTCATTTATCACAAGAAACATCAGTTTATCGAGTTAAGTGGCGAATCAAACAATTTTAACAAATTTATTTTAGGTGCCTTAACAATAATCATATCAATATCCCTAGACAATCTAAATAAAGTAGGAAAGAAGGGCTTCTACAACTTGTACAAAAATTATTCAATAATCAATGAAAAATATAACCTGTGGCACTCGATGCAAAATTCATTAGTATTTAAATATAGTGATTCTATCTAAACAATTTTATTTTTTTTGGATATATGTGGGTGTCCAGGCAAGCCTAATCCCAGTGGCCCGAGCAATGTTGCCACACTAGGGAATCGAAACCGAGGTCGTGCACTTAACTCGCACAACCCCGACTTCGTTTTGTGGCAACACGACCGGTTTTTCGCCCTTACCGTTGTGGCAACACAACCGGTTTCTATCTAAACAAGAATCAACTCATTTTCTATTCAATTTCTTCTAATTCAACTTTCAACTAATTTCCATAGCGCCAAACACTCATGAAGGATGTGGAAGAGTACCTGCCGGAAACCGTCGAAGATCGCCGTAAACCTAGAAATGTTCTTCCTCAAAATCACGCCTGAAAAGATTCAATTCACAATTCTTTCAAGTTTTATGCGAGAAGATGAGAATTGAAAACATTTAACTCAAAAAGAAAACCCTAAATTGCTCGATTTCAACCTCTATAACTGCAAACGAAAACCCTATATCGTTCAACTCCAACGTCGATGGCGCGCGCGCGAAAGTGAGAGAGAGAGAGAGAGGGCAGAATGAGCGCGCGAGAGAGAATCAAATACTGTGCTGTTTTTTTTGTTAGGTTTTAAAAAGTATGTCACCTAATCATTTTTTTTTTGTCTATTTAAATTGAATTAGTAGACAAATATATAAGAAACTTCGCCTCAAGTCAACGAGGCATCACGTGCAAAAATACAAAATTTAGGATCGTCGTGAATCTGACTCTATTAAAGGAAAAAAAAAAAACTATGTTAACTTTTAAGAATAAAGTTAAAGATTTGTTATATATTAGTTTATAGAACCTTTAAAATTAAATTATTGCCACGAGATGAAATAATGATAGACAATTAAAAATAAAAGTGGAATGCATGAGAAAAAAATTTAAACGTATTTAAGATAAAAGTGCAATGAGATAGCACATTGGTTAGAAATGAATTCCAAAAGCGCAAGAATAATTAAGTTTTGGTCTCAATTAGTTGCGATCGGCTACATGGATTAAACTCTTTTTCACTGTTGGATTCAAGAGATCATCACATTAATGAATGCTCTTTTCATTCTTTGAATCTTTCCTCTCCTACTTAATTTCCTTTCCAAAGTTCTAACAACATGATCAACACATAATTCAATATCAATACAAGCAATTACACAACAAGAGAAGAGAAATTAATTAAAAGAAGAGAGGTTGTAATATGGATGACTTCATTAGTTTTGTATGGGATTGAAGGAGCTTGCTGGGGACTTCCTTGAGCTCACTTCCACAGCTTTCTTGGGCTCTTTCATTCCTCCTCCAACAATCAACTTGTTTACATTTTTTTCCACTCTACCCTTCGAACCACTCTTCCGCGCAATCAACAACCTTCTCGTCCGATTTCCTGTCGAACTCAAGCCTCGATCAATTTCATCCGAGTGTTCTCCATTAACACTTACATTATCGCATCGAGGCAGCAGTAGTGCACACAAGAGAAGCATAGCCAGAACTGCAGCACATAATAAGACCCTGCATGAAGAAAAACTAATTAACTTCATAGTGAAAACATTAATGTTGTGAAGATGTAGAGATGAAGGACTAATATTGATGGTTGCATGATTGATTCTTATATATGTTGTTTAATATGTAATGTGTGTTATGTATATATAAGTACAAACATTTGGTTGGAACTTGGAAGTTTGAAATCAAGTACTCATCATGTGAGGTTCATTTGACTATTCAATCTCTGTGACTAAACGTTAGAAGACCAGTAGACTCAACGTGACATGCTATATCAAACTATATGTATTATTTACGTAGGTACATACCAACCACTGTCGTTTAATTATTTTCTTATTTGATTTCTAATAGCCTTCTTAACTTCTACTAATTAAAGAGTTGTTAATTAATAATAAGCGTAATCTTTCTGTTGGGGATGCAAAGACGGACCGAAATATATATATAGTCTCATATCGGCCAAGTGTGATTAGGAGGAATTTGAATGGTTTGCAAAGCTCACCATCAATTGCACTTAATCGAGCACAATGAAAAAATTTGATCCATGTAGCTAACCCCAATTAATTTGGGACTGAGGCTATGTTGTTGTTGTTGTTGTAATGTTTTTGTTGATGTTGTCCCATATCGGCCAAGTGTGACTTCATATAAAATATATATTTAAGTGTGGATTGATCTCTCTCCAAAATATATAGCACTAAGACTTTTTGGAGTAAAACCACACATGTGAGATGAAGGTGGCTAAGAGCATCTCCAATTGAATGGTGGATGGAAATGGTGTTCGGTCACTCCAACCGAAAGCCATTATTTGGCGTTCCACGGTTCACCAACGCCAAAATGCAGTTTTATTTTATTTTTTTATTTTCAATTTTGAAAATATGTCATATTTTTTATATTTGTTAGTTTGTAAAAATAAATAATATTTTTTTGAAATTTTTTGATACTTTAATAATTTATTAAAATTGTTATCAATAAATTATAAAAAAGAATAAAATAAGAAATTGAGTTTTAGAGAAGAAATAGAGTTTGTGGTTGAAGGAGAAATAGAGTTTGATGTGACAAATCTGCATATATAATATATAGAAGGGAAAATAGAGTTTTGTAGTTGGAGATGGTCTAAGGTGGTCAGACTTTGGATTCCAGAATATTTGATGTTTAACTGTGATCAATACTACTTAATCAAGATCGACTAGATTAGCTTATTTAATTGCTAATTACAATGGTACAAGATGCAACATAGATTTCAACAACTTGAAGATTTTATTATTTTTCTAGGCCATCAGCACTCACATGTCTTCTTTTCAGTAGTATATAACCAGTATTACCATCTCTGACTACATAGCTGTTTTTTAATTTTTGTTTAATTGCTTCACTAATTAGTATTCCACTCCTAATGTAAATCAGACAAAAAAAAAGGGTAGCTGCCTTGGTTGGTAGCTGGAAAGTTGGACTTGAATTAAACTGCTTTGCATCTTTGAAGAGGCTCGCCTCTCCCTTTCAACATAGGCACATGTTGATTTCAAAAGGAATATCAGATCAGATCAAAAGAGTTATTTGACATGCAATCACTGTTTGAACACCTATTGATTCGAACTTGTGAATGGAGATAATTCCGATGATCATGAATGTTAGGCATCACTATATTCGTGCCATTAATTAGTTTCCTTATTATGCATTGTTAAGCTCCCTGTTTGATTGGATGGAAAAGGAAAATATTCCAAGGAAAATGACAAATTCGTGGGGAAATGACATTTTCATGCGTTTAATAGCCAAGATTTTCTCGCGGATATCACAATTGCAAGTTTTCCATATTAAGACTCATATATTTTCTCACCTATTATGGTGGGCAAATTGAGTTTTCTATTTAGAAAATTTGAGTTACCATATTAAGACACATTAAACTTATATTTAAAATATGAAAATTAACATATTTAATATATATAGTAAGTTTTTATATTTATTTCTAAACTTGTTGGTGAGTTTTACGGGAAAAAGTTTTTATATGTGCAATCAAACACAAAGGAAAATTTTCTTTTGAACATTTACTAAGGAAAACTTTCTTAAAAAATGTTATTTTCCTATTGAACATTTTCTTCGTAATCAAACAAGACCTTAATATAAATTCAATTGCATTAACAACCAAGAAAAAGGAAGTAACTAATATTAAAAAAAAAAAAAGAGAAGAGATTGGGATGAAAAGAAATGAACTAACTTTGAAAAATATTGCTTGCCGATTATCTCAAACCAATCAAACAATATTTGAAAACGAAATGTTGCAGAAACATGTAATGTAATGTTATGTAATGAGATCTGATCTATCCCAAACATAATTTTTAGAAAGACTACCTTTAATTTCCACCGCTCACTCTTTACCTGCATCAACAGATTCAACACAACATATTTGATCATGCACTCGTCCAGATAATTATGGTCCTTTTCCTAATTCAAATACGAAGAAGTAAAAGTTTATCATAAGAAAGTAATTTCTTAGTTCCCTCATAGCAGCCCGATTTCTCATATCGAATTACTCAAAAGAAGAGTACATTTTTCATACTGGAGAGTAGATCAATGAGAGTAGATCAATTAATCTGAAACCAGAATTAAAAGCAAACTGAACTTGTTATTTGTCCCCATATATTTAATATATATATATATATATATATATATATATATGTATGTATGTATGTATATATATATATATATGTATGTATGTATGTATGTATGTATGTATATATTTATAAGGAGAATCAATTCTCTGCTACTACAATCACTGAAAAGTATAGCATTCCAAAGTTGAGCTGAATTTTAACTCATAGCTGAAGGCATAACAACAACACCCTCTTCAATACTAGCACATAAAATATGCAAATGTTGCTCACAGATGACTAATGCCAAAAATCAAGTGAATCAACAAAAACTTAATTTGTGATTAATAGATTTATCCTCAAGATCCGGACTTCTCATTTTTTGTCGAGAAAATGTAACACTGATAAATAGATCAAACTACTTACAATTCACATTCCAATCATGCTTTCTTCGACATATTTGCAACCATCTCCGAAAAGCAGACTTATGCATGATAGTCAACAGATGCAATATAAATTCATATATAACAGTTTCCACAGTTCATTACAATAAAAATGATAAATGATGAATGAAATGTTCCAAATAAAGGATGTAATCAACTGGAAATAACTTGAAGTTGTCATTTACCTAGTTAGTCTTCCGCTAGGCCCGTCTTTCTTCATCACCTGATATACTTATATTATCTTTTTCCACAACCGTAGTAAAACCAAATATGCTAGCAAAACATGAGACCAACTGCTCATGAAGCACTTCATCAGCAGGAAGTGTCACGTTTGTTTCTTTCCTCAAAGACGTGACTCCTTTGTCGGCAATTCCGCAAGGCACAATGTGCTTGAAATAGTTCAAGTCAGGATCAATGTTAAATGCCAATCCATGAGACGTGATTCCAGACGAGATTCGGACACCAATTGCACCTATTTTCCTGTCTCCAACCCATACTCCTGTTTCACATTTACTTCCACGGCGAGCAGTCACCCCGTATAGAGATGCAAACTTAATCATCGTCGACTCAAGATTCTCTACGTACATTCGGGCACCTAGTCCAAGATCCCTAAGAGAAATAATGGGATACAAGATGGCTTGACGCGGACCATGAAATGTGATGTCACCTCCTCTCTGTGTAATGCAGCACAGCCCCCATATGCTGAACTTCTTCCTCAGAAACCAATAAATTGTGAGAGGTTTTTCGCTTCCCAAGCGTGTACGTAGGAGGATGTTGCAAGGCTAAGAGCGTGTCGGGAATGTTTCCCATTTTTCTATCGCCAGCAAGCTTTTCTTGCAGCTTGAGGGCCTCCAAGTAGTTCACAAAACCCATCTTCCATACCTCAAGGCTCCGATGAATTCTCATTGCCTGCAAATCATACACCAATTCAATTATCATTGCTCTTTAGTTTGTGAACAAAGAGTAAACACAAATCTATTACATCCTGCCTAATCAATGCGTCCCAAAGCCAGCTTTGGTCTACTCCTACATCGTCGAATTTCTTCAGTTTCTAGCTAGTCAGTCGAGTTTTCTAACTAGGGCATTTATAGCCTTGTAGGCCATCTCTGGAGGTATCCAAATCATCGCAACCGACCTTCCCTAATCTTTGCATCTATTGGTGCTACTCCTACTTTTCTTTCAATTTTTGTATTTCTTACTCTATCTTTCCGAGTTTTAATTACCACGCATCCATCTAATCATCCTCAACAAAGAGTAAATCTTATGCATAAATGCATATGTTTCAAACATATTTATGCTCAAGAGACTCCATTAACAAATCATATTTTATGAGTCGTGCTTAAAGTCATTTGTTAACAAAAGGCCAACACACAGCAAAGCAACAAAGAAAATCAGAATTTGTTGAATTGCCCAAAATGAATAGACCCAAGACTTGTGAAATCCTTAACACCCATCATGAAATTCATAAAAAATAGCTCACCCACAAAAGAGAAACACAGAATCAATTCATGCCAAGACTGGAAATTTGAGACACCGCCCAACACACACAATCACAAACACTTGGTGGGCAATGGATGAATTGAATCCAAGCTGTTGATAAGGCAATTTGAGAGCATTTTAGAAGGTAAGGGAGTAAAGGGTATACCAATACCTGGGTTGGCGGCGCCGTCAACGGAAAAAACTGCCGGTGGTTTAAGACAGTTGTATTTTTTTTTGGGTCGGTTGTGTTGTTGTTGTCATTTTGGAAGTTCAGAATGAACAATATCTTATATTCCTCGAGATGCGTGAACTCATGGTCCAAGGTGGACATGGTGTGGGCGACATTGTGATTTCTTTGGCCCATAAGAGGCTTTGGCTCGTTTGATTGGTGATTTCATCCGTAAGGTTTAACTCGAAACCACTAATTAAGGAACCCCACTCGAAACCATTAATTAAGGAACCCCAGTGCAAAGCCACTTGGCATAACTTGGTGGTAGTCTAGCCCTTTGACATGATGACCATAATTTTTTTTTTTTTTGTCTAAGTCATCCATAACTCTACCTATGTTGAAAATTGTGTGCTACACAGCCGGTCTCAAATCCAGATAAAAGAGGAGGACACTGATGCCCATTCTTCATATCAAAAATGAGTAAGGGAGGTCCCGAATCATTTTTCATACCCGAAAAATGGGGGAAGGATGACCCAAGCCCATTTTCCATTCTTGGAAAATGGAAAAGAGTTGCGATAGGTTGACAGCCAGCGTAAAACTTTTATCACTTTTCATGAAATGGATCAAACACAAGATATTCAAAGACAAAGTAGGAGTAGCATCAATTGATACAAAGATTAGAAAATGGCGGTTGCGGTGATTTGGTCACCTTCAAAGACGGCCTATAAATGCCCTCACTAGAAAATTTGACTCAATAAAAATTGTAAAATTGACGAGGTAGGGGTAGACCAAAATTAACATGTGATTTATTAATTAGAGAGATTTGGATGGTCTAGAAAGCTCACCATCAATTACACTTAATCGAGCATAATGAAAAAGTTTGATACATATAGCCAACTCCAATTAAGTTGGGACTAAATCTATGTTGTTGTTGTTGTTGTTGTTGTTGTTTGGTCTAAGTCATCTTATATGTGAAGCTTAATGAGTTCAACTAATTCGAGCTCAAGTCAGGTAGAATCACTAAGAGGCGACAAAGCTCCCCTCAAAAATTTCAAATGAACTCTATTCATAGGGCTCGAACTTTAGACCACTAGTGTTGCCGCTTCAAATCAATGTTGTTGGATGAAGACCTATTGATATTGAACTTACCATGTAATATACAGCTTATAATTGTAATGCAAACTATCTTTGTAGTTATGTAACACCAATTACCTAAACAAAGAATCAAATCATACACTATGATTGAACAATAAACAGCAAAAATCAATGTGAAGTAGCTTCTTATATAAAAGCCAAGCACTGACTTGAATGTGAGACTAAAACCAATCATCATTTCCTTTAGATCCAAATCCATTGCAACTGTTAGCATACCAAAGAATATGAACATAAGAGAAGAGTTCCCATTGAAAACACAGAAGCTTGCAGCAGAGAGCTTTACAAAAAGAATGGCGCATCCGCGTTCAACGCGCACACCAGTACTACTATTCACACTGCCACGCTACGAAAAAGGATTATATCGAACTTTACACTTTCAATTTTCGAAAGAAAGAAAATACAAATGCAAAACAATATCGACAGCAATCACAAAAAGCTTCAATTTTGAGACCAAGTCTTTAATTCTGCCAATTCTTACATAGAATCGGGTTGATAGAGGATGCTGAATGGTTCGTTTCGAAGACTTTCCGTCAGCATAGCGAGCTGACCGTCTTTGACAAGTACTTGTTCTTCAAGTTCTTCTTTTTTCTTCTTCTCCGACTTCAGCTCAGACTTGAGCAGCATGTTTTCTTCGCTGTATTTCTTTACTTTCTCCCACATCAGATCTCTTTCTTCAGAAACTTTTCCTAATATATCCTTGGTGAATATCAACTCCTTTGAACACTCTTGCAGGTCATTTCTTAGTTGCTTTATGCTTTCATCCTTTCTCAACATCTGTTGGTTCACCAAGTCCACTCTTATTATCAGACATGAAATGTGAATGGAAAAATATAAAAGAACAGATCATTCCATTCCATTCCATCAAAAGAAAAAAAAAATCTACGAGATTTTTCAATAGATTCATAACTATATCTTGATTGCATTCAACCAACAACTTGAGAAAAATCAACAACAACAACAACAACATAGCCTCAGTCCCAAATTAATTAGAGTTGGCTACATGAATCAAACTCTTCCATTGTGCCCGATTAAGTGCAATTGATGTTGAACTTTCC
Organism: Stephania yunnanensis; assembly: GCA_039657365.1. NCBI lineage: Eukaryota > Viridiplantae > Streptophyta > Magnoliopsida > Ranunculales > Menispermaceae > Stephania > Stephania yunnanensis. Next base: position 344,220 of record JBBNAF010000046.1, read on the forward strand.
AAACCATTCGAATCCCTACTAATTAATGTGTCACATGTTAACTTTAGTCTACTACTACCTTGTCGAATTTCTATAGTTTCTATTAAGTCAAGTTTTATAGTAGGGACATTTGTAAGCCGTCATTACAGGTGACCAAACCACCGCAACCACCCTTCCCTAATCTTTTTTCAATTGGTGCTACTCCTACTTGTCTTTGAATTTCTATATTTCGTATTCTATCTTTACGAGTTTTACCACACATCCACCTAAGCATCATCTTAATCAGATTACAAGCATGCCTAGTTTAATTTAGTTTTGCCTGAAAATCCACTACAAGGTTCATTCAAGGTTTTGGCACATAAGGGGGAAAAGTAGAGCACATCTTTTATCCAGCTAATCAGAATTATAAACCCAAAACATGGAGTATGATTATCACTAGATTAGTTTGTCCACTTTAATCAGATCAACCTGAGCAATAATCTTCTCCCTACACGCATAGATCAAAATCACATGCATTGGCATAAAAAGAGAGGGGTTGGGTAGGAGAGACAGACCCGTAAGCATGCATAAATTCGGGTCGACACCAAAGGCATCAAACTCGTTAATTCAAATAACTAAACATATCCTAGGAGGCATGCATTTATTAGGCTCATATAGCAACATATAATACTTGCGGAATCGCATGCATGGACATAAAGATGAAGGCATTAAAAAACAGAAGAGAGGAGCCGAGAGGAAGTCAGTGACAACGCATGCATATATTCATCCTACATGTCCACATCTCCACCAAAAGACACAGACAAACAAACAACCGCCATGGTGCAATAACCAATCAAATATGGTCAAACCATATGTTAAAGTGAAAATTGGATTTCTGACCTGAAGTTCAAGATCCTTCATCTTGTGGGACACACAAGAAAGGGCGTCCAGTGCACCTTGAACCTCATGTCTGAGGATTTCCTGACCCATAACAGTTGTCGCCAATTCCGCTTGCAGTTGATCTACTTCCAACTGCTTGCTAAATTGTTTCTCTCGTAATAAACTCGTCACAAGTATTTCCTCCTTCAACCTTAAATCAACATCAACCTGTGATTGCATACATGCATCAGCATAAATCGTTTTGAAACAGGACAACTTAAGCTACCAATGACTTGGAAAAAGGGGAAAGAAAGATGATGAATTCTATAAACAGTTTACCTCCGAAGCCTGGCCCGTTAGTTTCCTAGATCCATCATTTGGCGTGCACTGAGATTGGAATTCAGAAATCAGTTTGGCTTTCTCATTTAACACTGCCGAGCCCATCTTCAAGCTTCTTGTAAGATTTTCAAGTCCTTTCTTCAAATTCTGGATTTTCATATCTGATTCCAACATAAAATATCCATTTAAGCCATTCCTTCTAGCTTCTTGTGTGTCATTATCCACACTTGGTACATTATCAGTCAACTGATTCCTATTCTGTTTAATAAATTCCAGTAATTTTTCACACAGAAGTTTACTTTCATTCATCAGTGACAAGCCTTGATTCTGTAAATAGTCGACCCGAGCATGCAACTCCTGATCAAGCTTGTAAAATGATGACCCGCCATCACTTCCAATGCTTTGTAAGCGGCCCAACAGATTAATATTCTCATGCCTAAGCGACTCGAGTTCAATTCTGTAAGTTTCTACCTCTTTCCTCAAAACTTGCTCTACCCCCGTCAATCTCATTTGTTCCATTTGAAGTTTATGCATATGGTCATCGTGATTCCCAGTAGGACTCATCTTTCCAATTTCCTCATTTAGTCCTTGCCGTAAACCATTGATACTCTTTTCTTGTTCGCTGCAGGTCCTTTGCAATCTAACAACAACTTTTTGCAACTCCCTGTTCTCATTCTCCTTATTTTTGTAGCTACTCCGCATACAATCCATATCTGTCGCTGCTCCTTTATACTGCTCCTGTAGCTCTGAGACAGATTGTTGAAGATCTTGATTCTCTTTATTTGCTTCTTGCAATCTATCGGTCATCTCCTTCAGCTGTTGCTCTAAATGCACTGTTCTGCTGCTGCTCTCAACTTCTCTCCCCTTGAGAGATGATACTTCTCTTTGAAGGGAGACGTTCTGCTCTGCAAGCTCCCTCACTCGGTCCCGCAGTCTTTGTTCTTCTAAATGGCATTTCCCTAGCTTGAATGAGCTATCATTTGACCGCCTATCTAGTTCCTTCTCTAATACCAACCGCAGCTCATTTTTCTCCTTTTCTGACCTTTGTGCCCGTGAATCGAATTCATCTCTTGCAAATCTGAGTGCCTCTTTACTAGAAGTTCTTTCAGCAATTCGAAAGTGCAGCTGGGCCAAGACATCAAGGGCCAATTGTTTCCTTTCCTCCGAGAGGTCTCTAATTGTTTGAAGCAATTCTGACACACTAAAACCAGAGTCTTGAGTAACACTTTCCTGTTCACACTCTTTGAGAGAAGTATCACTTTGTCCTTAGCTTCCTTAGCTTTTCTATGCAATTCAACTTCGTCTTCATCCATGTGATCTAGATGTGAACATTCAGGAACATCTTTAAGAAAATGGCTTAGTTTATGCAAGCATGAATCATTCTTCTCATGACATAAATCCATGGTCCTTGAAATGGTATCTGATAAACATGTTTTCTGCACGACTTCATTTAAATGTGAGTCATGACGAGAGTCCAAGTATTCCTCAAAATTATCTTCCACTGTAATGGGAGGCTCAGCATCATAATCCCATGATTTAGTTCTGGTTTCTGAGGAAATACCTCGGAGAGTCTCTCTACCACACTTTTTGCAAGCTCTTGTGGATTCTCATGCCCCAATTTATTTCTCATCAAGTTTCTGGTTGAAAAATGAGTTTCTTTCACTTCTCTGAATGATTTGGACCTAGGTCTTTCCTCGCTAAGACCTGTTGGTGAACCCGGTGCAGTAGATCGAACTCTCGGGGGTCGCCAACCCTTGACATTTTCATTAGCAGATGAAGTTTTAAAAGAACTGGTTTTGGGCTTCAAATTTCTCCTATCCTCGTGCTGTTCCCCATCAATGTATAGGTCTAGTACCTTGTTTGACACATGAGCCAAGCGAGCAGAACCGCATCTAAGGGGGACTGGAGTAGTGCTGTGAGAAGTGCTTTCTGAAGAACCACGGCACCTCCTCGATGAACAGGGAGAATCAAGCTCCTCTACCCCAGAAGCAGTCATTTGTCCTACTTCACCTCTCTTGGATTTGGCATGTTTCTCTGGAGTAAGGGAAAGACAACTGATACAAAAGCAAGAGCACAACAGGATCAGCAGATCATGAATTTTAAACTGAAGAAAGAGTACAACAACAACAAAGCCTCGATCCCAAATTAATTGGGGTTGGCTATATGGATCAAACTCTTCCATTGCGCTCGATTTAGTGCAATTGATGTTGTGTTTAAACTGAAGAAAGAGTATTATCAAAAATTAAAAGGCCTAGAGCTCTATAATGAGACAGGATCATCATTCCCCTAAATTAGGTCAAAGTTATTACCGAGCAGGATAATCGGAAACCTGTGGCGGAATGTCAGCACTGCAATTATATTGAGATTCGCCAAGATCACTCGAAGACAGCAGGTTCCTTTCACCTAAGATGCTACTTCGAAAGGCTGACGAGGAGAGTGAGCGACTGCGCCTAAGAATCGCACTTGGATCGGAGTTCTGGCTTTTTGGGTAAGTTTTCCTAGTCCTAAAAAAGAGTCATTCGGGCTTCGAGAGCTTTTCTCACTCCTTTGCCCCCCTTGACCATTCCCCCCATTTTCCGAAGGCATGTCCCAGAACACCTTCTCATCATCTAAAGGTTGTGGTGGAGGAACAGAACTGCCGCCCCCGTTGCTCGGTGCAGAAGATCTAAAAAAGAACAGCTTCCTCATCGCAAAAACTGATATATACTCTTATAAATCAGGCACAAGCTCCAAAAAGACAAGATCTTCAATAGCACTAGACCTGAAAAAACAAGAGACCATCAACACATTCGATCTTTTCGCATACCCGGCAATATTACATAACTGAATAAAACCCCTGAATTCAAACTCCAAACAACCCTAATGTGCTCAAAATCCATCTAAACACACAAACACTATAGTTAAACACAAAATGAAACCCATTATGGTACGTTGCGCACTCTTTCGCCACCAATCGGAATTCAATCAGACAACATTCTTCAACAATTTCTTGAAAATCTTCACTCCCAATTCAACTAAGCAATAGCAAAATCGAAATCCCACCAAACACACACAAACACTCTAGTGAAACCCAGCAAAGTACGTCACGCGGTGCTTAGCGACTAATAAGAATTCAACCACACAACAATCTTCAACAATTTCTTGAAAATCTTCACTCCCAATTCAACCAAGTGCCAGCAAAATCGAAACCCAACCAAACACACACACAAACAGTACAGTGAAACACAAAATGAAACCCATTAAAGTACATTAAGCGCTCTTTCGCAACCAATCGGAATTCAATCAGACAACATTAGTCAACAATTTCTTGAAAATCTCCACACCCAATTCAACTGAGCAATAGCAAAGTCGAAATCCAACCAAACACGCTCACACACGAACACTACAGTGAAACCCATTAAATTACGTTGCGCGCTCTTTTGCGACTAATTGGAATTCAATCAGACAACATTCTTCAACAATTTCATAAAAATCTCCACACCCAATTCAACTGAGTAACAGCAAAATTGAAATCCACCAAACGCACACACAAACACTACGTTGAAACACAAAATGAAACCCATTTAAGTACATCATGCGCTCTTTCGCGACTAATCCAGACAACACTCTACAACAATTTCTTGAAAATCTTCACTCCCAATTCAACTAAGTGACAGCAAAATCGAAATCCAACCAAACGCACACACAAACACTACAGTGAAACACAAAATGAAACCCATTAAAGTACATCGCGCGCTCTTTCGCGACTAATCCGAATCCAATCAGACAACATTCTTCAACAATTTCTTGAAAATCTCCACACCCAATTCAACAAAGTAATAGCAAAGTCGAAATCCCAATCAATCAATCAATCAATCAATCAAAGAACAGACAAACCAAAACCCTAGTCGGAACCAGTTCACAGATTGATGAGAATCCAAAAAAGTAGCAATATTTCACAAAAATTGACGATTCAAGAGAGTAAACCAAGCAGTGGAGCTTGCTTACTTGAATCTTCACAACGAAATCGCCATCTTTTGTTGTTGAATTTCGCTGAGAAGAGAAGAGACTCTGTTTCTGTTCTAGGGTTTCGAATTGGAGAATATATGAATGTGAAGGAGACGAAATGATGAAGAAGAGGGAGTGTGTGAGAGAGAGAGAGCGTTTAAGGCAGAGATGGAGCCGCTAATGACGCCATCGCCTTCAATTACCAAACTACCCTTTTAGTCAATAGTTTAGTTCAAAAAATTCACATTTTTTTTAGGTGAGGTCGACTCGGTAGATCAAACTTTTCCGCACCGCTGAATGGTAACGGACTTGATGGTGTAATTTTGTAATTAATACATTCTTATCTAAGACTCTATTTGGATTTATTCTTATCAAAAAATTTATTTGACTATTTTTGAATCCAGACTGGCGTGAACTTAAATTCAATTATATAAAAAAACATAATTATACTAATTCCTATCTAAAAGTATATATTTGGTTTATTCTTATTTGAGTCCACCTAGCACAATCGTTTAATTACGTTTTTATCTTAGATTGAAATATGTGCAAAATATCTTTAAATGCATTCAAATAGTAATTTTGATTTTATAGATTTACTATATGTCCACGAAATATGTATATGCTTGTAATTGGAATAGAGATGCCTATTGAGGAGGCATGTTTGCCTTTTGTGAGTTTTGTAATAGCTTGTTTAGACTTTATAAAGAAAAAATAATGACATGGATTCGCACTTAATAGTGTGATTTCATGATTAATACATTCCTATATTAAAACCTTTATAGATGTATTTTTTTTTATCAAATTGCTTTTCAAATTTCCAAGAGAACTACGTGCAAAATGTGTTGGAACATATACAAATAACATGATTTGATTTCTTTGAGGCTGTTTAAAATTATTTACGATTCAAGTTTTATAAATACAACAATAACAACAACATAGCCGCAGTCCCAGATTAACTGGGGTCAACTACATGATCAAATTTTTTCATTGTGTTCGATTAAGCGCAATTGATGACAAGCTTTGCAAACCATTCAAATCCCTCTTAATTAATGCATCCCATGTTAACTTTGATCTGTCTCTACCTCGTCGAATTTCTACACTTTCTATTGAGTCAAATTTTTTAAATTTGTACGTCTTACAAACCATCATAATCGCCCTTCCCTAACAAATCGCTACTCCTACTTGTCTTTGAATCTCTATATTTTTTATTCTATCTTTAACCTACACATGAGCAATGTAGAAAAGCACTATTATTTTTGACACGACTCATTGTAAGTCTTTTAGATGCAAATCGAGTTTCGTGTGCACATTTACGTGCTCACGTTGATGCAAAAATCAACAAACACAGTTCATGTGTTAATTTACGTGTTAAAATATAGCATTGACTAGTTGAGAGAATAAAAAGGCTAAAAAGCCTAGGGACATTTTTGTAACTTCGTTGGTAAGGAGCGTATTTGGCACCTCAACACTGGCTAAACCGGTCGCCTTTGTATCCGTTACCGAAAACTCATTTGAACTTTTTGTTGTGCGCGAAAATATGGAAAGTGATTCAATGATATACTTTGAAACACAAGTTTGATACATGTGTTTTAGATCCCTTTGAACACACGTTGCGATGTAAAACTAAGCATCTCCATGTACAATCGAAATGAATTGAAACCTGTGTACCAAGATTTTGTCATCCAAATGAATGCATTTTTTGCTTGTATTTATTATATTTTTGTCACAATACGTGGTATGTAGTATGTACCACCAAATAAAATTAAATACTGCTAATCTGGCTTTATTAAACTCCATATATTCTTTTATTCACTTTTTTTATTTGATAAGAATTCATAATCAGTTGGGAATTGTCCGTGAATTGCTCGTAAATCGTCTATTTAGTAACCGTTACTTTCTAAACTTAACAAAAATGATCAAAAGTAGAGAGAAATAAAAGTTTAGGGATCAAAAGCAAATTGATGAAAAGTTAAAGACCAAATTAATAAAACCTTGAAAGTTTAGCGATCAAATAATACTTTAAGCTAACTCGATGGAACCATAAATGTTATCTCTGCTTGGTTCATCGATCAATCTTCATATATTAATTGCCACCTCAAATATATGATCTCATGTACTATAGGGAATTAATTCCCCGATTGGCCATTTTGCACAACCTGCAAAGCATTGCTCCCAATTAGGGGTGGCAATTCGTATAGGCGAGTCGTAAACGTGTCGTGTCGCAAACGTGTCGTGTCCCATATAATGCAAACCCATTACATGACATGTTTATTAATCGTGTTAATCGTTTTCGTGTCTAAGTGGGTCGTGTGTTAAACATGTCGTGTAATCGTGTCACCCACTTATTAAATATTGTATTTAAAAATTTTATTTTATTTAAACTTTTATAATTAAGTTACTATTTTTTAAAAATATATATAAATGATTAAATTCGAAAAAACATACTAAATAACCAATAAAATATAATGTGGTTGTATATAGTCGTTAGTTTTACTTTACTTTTTCATTCAAGTCTTTATTACTCTTAAAAATAAAGCAAAAATGACTCGTAATAATAACATAAACAAAATTATAAGAGTCATCTAAAAAAATATCTAAATTTTACTTTTATTTAAAAGTTTTATTTTTTCTTAATAAATAATTATTAATAAAATCTAAAACATAAATAATATATTAAAAGTAAAATGAATATTTCCTCTCAAATATAAAATAAAATATGATAAAAGATGTCTATAAATAAAATAAATAAATCATGCTATTAACATGCATTCAAATAGGTGAATTTTGTATCAATCTATTTATTATACAATATTTATTATTTATACATTATTCTTTAGTAGTGTTAAGCGAGTCATAAACAAGTTGAGCAGTTGACATGTTAATGACTCATTTATTAACCGTGTATAAACGTGTTAACATGTTTATGACCCAGACCCACTTAAGCCAAACCCACGACATGTTTATTACGTGTCGTGTCGTGTCGTGTTAATCGTTTCATGACCCAAATTGCCAGCCCTACTCCCAATATACTTTCTTTAACAGCCAAGAACATCCAACATATTTATTTTTATTTTGATATTTTTGCGGGTCTGCAAAAAGATGCAAGGGTAACCTCTTTAGGACATCGAAAATTAATAAACTCTCGATTGTTGGTATCCATTCAAGTTAGATCAATTTTTTTGGTTTTTTTAATCGAAAGGAGGCTAATTAGCAATCTAGCTAGTCATATTATTACATCAAACAAAAGTGCGGGAATGTAACCCCGACTCCCTTACATCATCTATTATGATTGCACCAAGATCGATCAAAGTGATAGAAGCAATGTAAGAGCAACTCCAATAGTACTCTATTTTAGAGTTGAAATAACTCCAACCATATTCTATTTCTCTTTTATTATAGAGTTGGGTGAATAGTAAAACTTCAATTTGAAGTTCTACAATTCACTCAACTCGATCTATAATAACGTTGCTTCCTTTTTATTTATTATTTATTATTTTTCTTTTAAAAAATTACCAATATTTATTTCTCTTTAAAAAATATGAATGCGTTTTTTTCTTAATTTTTTTTTCAGATTAAATAACTTATTAGAAATAGAGTTTTATAGTAAAAATAGAGTTTACGGTTGGAAAATAAATAGAGTTTGATGTGACAAAGCCATAAAATAAAAGAAAAAAATAGAGCAATTGTAGTTATCTGGCTCTATTTCCTTTCTTAGTAGATATGTTGAACTTTACCCTCCCATTGACGATCCATAAGTAGAAAAACTAGCATCAAGTAACAACATATTTCGGTGCTTCCGTACTTATTATTGAAATCAATCATTTTATTATGGATAAATCGAACAACACCCAAATTATCTAACTCGAGTATAACCCTACGATAGCCATTATCCCACTCATTCTCAAGTACCAACAATCGATTCGAGATGCACAACACATGGGTCGCGGCCAGACTTGACTTCCGGTGTGAAAATAAAATAAAATAAAAATAGACACTTGTCACATTCCAAGCAAGCCGAGGGAGTAAGTAACCATTACTCAGTTAGGCAGCCCTAACATTCATCTTCTCACCAACCCACCAAAACTCAGTACGAGAAACCAAATTAAGAAGGACGGAATTTCGCATCGTCACTCATCATGGCGAGCGTCGCGCTTCGCCTTCGCTTCTCTCCTCACTCGTCATCGTCATCGTCATCGTCCTCATCGAATCACTCACCCACCAAATCACGATTCACGATCCAACCGTTCAACCACTCTCGCTTCTCTTCGCCTTCGCTTCTCCTCTCCAGAGCTTCCTCCGCCTCAAACCCTAGCATAGACCTCAAGCCCCCGCCGCCGCAGCCCGATCTCGCCCACGACGGCGGCGACGGCGGCGGAAACGGCCGCGGCGGATGGAGCTCCGGCGGCGGCAACGGCGGCGGCGGCGGAGAATCGGAGGACCATCATAGTCGACGATCTGGGGAGGAGTTCGGAGTGATAGGGCTTTTTCTGCAGGGATGGCGATCTAGGGTTTCCGCGGACCCCCAGTTCCCATTCAAGGTGTTGATGGAGGAATTGGTGGGAGTGAGCGCTTGCGTGCTCGGCGACATGGCTTCCCGCCCTAATTTCGGCCTCAACGAGCTCGATTTCGTCTTCTCCACTCTCGTAGTCGGATCGATCTTGAATTTCGTTCTGATGTATCTCCTAGCACCAACAATGGCGTCGGCGTCGGCGGCGACCGCCACCACGGCTGCAGCAACGACAGCATCTTCTTCGCTGGCTGCGATCTTCGCGAATTGCCCGAAAAGCCACATGTTTGAGCCCGGAGCGTTCACTGCGATCGATCGAATTGGTACATTTGTGTATAAAGGAGCGGTCTTTGCGGCGGTGGGGTTCGCGGCGGGGCTGGTGGGGACGGCGATATCGAACGGGTTGATTGCGATGAGGAAGAAGATGGATCCGGGGTTTGCGCCGCAGAACGAGGCGCCGCCGCCGATGCTGAATGCGCTCACCTGGGCGGCGCACATGGGGTTGAGTAGTAATCTGAGGTATCAGACATTGAATGGGATCGAGTTTGTGCTGGCCAAGGGCCTGCCGCCATTGATGTTTAAGAGCTCTGTGGTGGTGTTGAGGTGTTTGAATAATGTGCTCGGCGGGGTTTCGTTCGTGGTGTTGGCGCGGTTGACGGGGTCGCAGAAGGTTGAGGAGAGTGGGAATGGGAAGGCTGTGTTGGTGGAACAGAGTGGGAAACAAGGTGGGAGTGATGGGAGAACAAAATTGGAAGAAGAACAGTAGCTCATCCATTTGTAAGTCAATCTGATTTGATGATTGCTTTGGAAGTTTAATATGTGCTTACTCTCTTTTGTGATCAAATTGCTTTCTTTGCTGATTTGTTTGGTTGAATTATGACTTGCAATGCATTGTTTGTAGTGGGTATTTACTGTTTCCTTTCACAGTATGTGAATTTAAATATGCTAGGATCATGGGCATGGACATTTCTCAATAGAAACTGGAGAAATTCGACCAAAATTAATATGAGACGCATTAATTATTAGGGATTTGGATGGTTTGGAAAGCTCGCCATCAATTGCACATGATTGAGCTCAATAGAAGAGTTTGATCCATGTAGCCGACCCCAATTAATTTGGGACTGAGGCTATGTTGTTATTGATCATTGGCGGCTTTTCTATATGCTTGTTGTTTACTGGCATGACATGTTGGCTTGATGTCAATGTTGTGTACTTTGTTCACTCTGCTTGTCTGAGGTTTTACTGTTTGCCCAATCACTACAGCTAACATTCACTTTGGTCCTATTTGTCTTTTGATTCACATTAGCTGGCGGTACCAAGGATTGTGAGGCGCCAAGGCGATCCCTAGGCGATTTCTCTAGCCTAGGTGAGGCGGTGCTTAGACAGATAGGCAGCCAAATAAAATTTAATTAGGGGTCCTTAATTAACAATAATTTTTCATTAGTCACTATTATTCACATTCAACTTCAATGATACTAATAAGCCTTTAGGACCTTATGTAACATTAATTATGTTGAGATTTTGTTGTTTGGTAGGTATCATAACACCAATCTCAATTTTAATTTGCCTTGGAACCACCCCCTAGGCGTCGCCTTGCAATCACTATCAAACGCTCATTTGTACGTGCACATTGTGGCCTAACATTCTTTACTAGAGCTCAATTAGTGCAAAGAGTGTTTTCCATAGAATTCGTGTTCGTTGGTTTAACTTGAGAGATTGATGACAGCTCAGGCATCTAGTGGTCATTGAAAATGTTCGGTAACTACCTTTCCTTGAGATAGATGGTAGGCATTTAGATCAACAAAGGGAAACACCATTCTTTGGTGATTGATCATAATTTTTGTACAAGCACAAGATGCCATTCTCCTTTTATTGGGTCTAATTGAAGATATTAAAAAACTACTCTATTTGGTGCCTTGGTGATTGATCTTAAAGTATGCCCCAAAGTTATTTCTACCTTCTCCAAATATTTTACAAGTTTTTGTATCACCAACAATATCTTGTGAGATGGTTCCCTAGAATAGTAGTTGAGGTTTTGAAAGCAATGTAAAACCTCAATCTCAAATTGGTAATTAGTAGGGGTTGGCGCATGAGTCAAACTATTTCACTCTATTCGATTCAATGCTTTCAAAAGCAATATGACAAATGGGGATTTAATGTACTTGTGTACTGTCCAAATGTGTATTATTTGTCTCCTTTCAGGTACCAAGCTTTTTGAGCCCTATTTATGCATACCACCGGCTCAGTGGACTGACTAGTTGGATATCCAGGACAATGTGCTGATCGAAGATTGCTTTTGCTTATCGCTTACGTGGCTGGCTGTTGATAGCGGGGGCGTCGGAACTGTGATGCATGGCCCTTTTGTTGTTTCTCTTCGAAGACAAAATAAATAAATAAAGAATTGGATTTTTCATTACTTTGTCAATTGTTTTTGTTGAAGGCATTACATTAAACATACCACTGCTAGAGATGTAATTCAGCCCCCCTGAAGAAATGCATTTTTGGTGATTGCTACGCATAATGGATATCATGTAATGTGACAATTCAGTGGGTCTCGTAAGATTCTTTCAAGTTGGATAATAATCCATAGAAGTTGCAAGCCAATGTATAGGAACCACAATCTTCTCTTCAAATCCATGCGGATGCTATCACATCATCACTCTATACTCTATAGGTCTCTAGTCGAGCGGACTGTGGAATCCATTATAGATTATTCTTATTATGACTGGTTTTTGAACTATGGTTTTGATGTTTTAGTTAGTTGGGGTGAACTCATTGAATGACAAGTTTGCTCACGTCACTCATTTACCAAATGACGAGTTGGAGTGTTTAATTCCGAGATGGACGCTTTTGTAAGTTCACTTATTGCAATCACATTAATCCAACTCACAATACTTCCAAACGAAAAAGTCTTCTAAAATGAGGGTTAATTTCTCTGACGGTCATCTAACTTTATGAATTATAATATTTTGATTACAAAAGTTATTTTGAAACATAAAAATCACAAACTTTTTAAAAATTTTACAACGATGGTTACTCAAGCTTTTTTTGATCATTTTTTGGCAATTAAAAGTAAAAATTACCTGTTCTAAATTAGACAATTAATTTTTTTATTTCACAATCTCAAAACATTATTCACCCCAAAAGAAAATTAAAAAAACTTGAAAAAAAAAAGACATTTTAGTTTTGATGTTGAATTATCTCTACATCATCCTAAACATTAATTTTCTTTTGGCTTAATAGACAAATATATCTTAACATTTCAAAGTTTTTGCAAAAATATCTAACGTTTAAATTTTGACAAAAATATCATAACCTTTTGATTTCTTGTAAATTGTATCATCACTTTTTATTTTTAGTGAATTACACTTAAAAATATAATAAATTATGCATACAATTGAGAATATTATATCATATAAATGAAATTGATATGTAATCTAGTGACCATTCATCACTTTGATTGTGATTTGATACATAATAATTACAAACAATGATACAATTTGCATGAAACTAAAAAGTTAGGACATATTTGCAAAAATTGAAACGTTAGGATATTTTTGCAAAAATCTTGAAATGTTATGATGTATTTGCCTATTAAACATTTTCTTTTCTACGAATGTAATCAATCTCTGCAATTTTTTGGTGCAACAACATAAACTTTTTAAAAGAGTATGAAAATTTATAATTAACGAATATAGATGAACCATTTTCACTTAAACAACAAATCCTACAAATTAATTTGTAGCAACACATTACCTATAACGTTTCAAAAAGAAAAAATTGCAATCCAATTGCATAGATATCAATTATAAACAAAATGATTAATTATTTTCAAAACATCATAAGTAAAATATTCACACTATAGAAATGAAACTATTTTTAAGATGTTTAATTTCTAGATATTGAAAATATATAAATTTTAAGATTTTTTAGGTGTGAATTTTGGAATTTATTTTTTTTGGTTACAAATTTCTCAATTTTTTTTAGCAAAATTATACAAGTTGACTAATTTAGAGTGAGGAGTATTTTTGACCCTTAATTGTCAACGCGGCGCTACGCTATTGTCACATTGGCGAATTTGCCAAAAAACAATTGAAAAAAAGTTTGTGTGACCATTGTTGCAAGATTTTAAAAAAGCTTGTGATTTTTTGTTACAAAAGTAACTTTTGTGACCAAAATATTATAATTTATAAAGTTAGGTGATAGCCATAAAAAATTAACCCTCCAAAATGAACTAACACTTAAACCCAAGTGATAATTATGTGTAAAAGCTAATCACATGATCTAAAGAACCCCAAATATATGAATCGAATGGGCCATACACTCTATAAGGAGACGAATGCCTTTTGCTTTCATTTTCTATTTATGAGTTCAGGAGTAAATGACACATAATCATTCAACTTCATAACTTATAACACTTTGGCCGCAAAACTTTACGTTTGCAACATTATAGTCACTCAACTCTAAAACTTGTAACACACTAGTCACCAAACTCTACAATCTTTAACACGAAAGTCACTTTTGTGGCTTTTTCGGTTGGAGGTCTGATGAGAGTGCATACATGCGCAGTTTTAATTGGTTTAAATCATGCTTCTCATTTTCTATTCAGGACTACAATAAGTTTTCAAGCAATTGGAAAATTAAACTCTTCAAGTCTTTGCTCATCCTGATAGAGCAGAAACTTTCATTTCTCAATGAGACAAGCTAGAGAGCTAAGCTTCTGTTTAAAGCAGTCAGCATATAATAGTTGAAACATTAAGCATAGTAAGTAGCATGGACAACCAAACATGCTCCATCACAGATAGATGTCAGATTATAGTACCACAACTAAGACAAACCAACATGCTGTAGTAAACAGATAGGTTATTATTAGTATTACTGCCGATGATGAGTATCGATATGCATCGGAGCCACCACCGATCGAGAGCAGGCCTGCATGCGGCTAACCGGGGGGCCAGTTCATCTGGCGTCCTCCAAGGATATGGATGTGCAAATGATAAACAGACTGACCTGAAAAAACAAACTAACTGTTGTCAGAATGATAAGGTAACAAGGCCAGGAGAAGCTCTTTTCATGGTAAAGCAAAAGATGGAAATTGATTTAAAAACTGACATCCATTAGGCCCGTCATTAATGACAATCCTGAAGCCATCTTCCAGCCCTTCTTGTTTGGCGACAATTTTCGCAGTATATAATAGGTAACCAAGAATTTCGCAGTGCCTCTCTTCCGCCTACAAAACATAATCAAAAGCGCAGGAGGTTTAAGTTTAACCAGCGATTCCATGCTTCATTTATTTACAAAACACAAAGAGCAGAATATTCATTTTGTTCGAAACAAAGTTCTCAAGGGTGAAACGTATAAATAGCTAAATGTAGAAGAACAATCGCAAGTTTCGCAGTGCATTCTCAATCAGCCAATGATCAATAAGAGAACAACTATTCACTCAACCAATTGATATATAAAGGAAATAGAATAATCACCAAAAGCATTAAGTCAAATACTAATATATTTTTTAGCAACATGTGGTAGGAAAATAAAATAAGAAATACCTTGGAGAGACCAGTTAACCCATCCTTAACTTTAGGAATTAGTACAATGTGAACGGGGGCTTGAGGAGCTATGTCCCTGAATGCAAGAACCTGTTGACACGACGAAGAATGAAGAAACATGAATTCGAGGAAAACATTTTGTAATTTCAATTGCAAGCAAAAACTGTATTTAATTAGCTGATATTTACAGATAGCAAATTTGATTTCAAAGAAAAACTCAAAACTATGATTTTGAGTAAAATCACTATTAAGAAACAGCTGGCATGGGAAAGAACTGTATTTCAAACAGGATAAACAGCAGTACCTTATCATCTTCATAAACCACATTAGAGGGGATTTCCTTATTTATAATTTTGTCAAATCTGCAACATGAAACAAAAAGAAACAACAAATCCCTTTAATCCGTCGATGCATTATGAATAATTCATAATAATAAAGGTAGGTATTTCATTTAAATTAGTTGCTTCGACTGGGTTACATCTAAGTACATAAAATTACAAGCCGTAAATATCTGGCTTCAAAATTAACATGTCTAAAAGTGAGTAAAAATCAATATTTTTCTTAAAAGGAACCAACCGGTGCATGTCAATATTGACAGTGGATGCAAGGCTGGCTACATTAAAAGGGTTGTGTATTCCTCAACAGATTCACCTTTCTAGTATCAAGGCCTTTCTTAGGGCACAATCCTCCAATAAGGTTTGCGTGGACTCAACGTTAAACAATTTATGAAAAGATTCAGGTTTTTTTTGCACATCTATCGATCCCTTGGTGGCAAAAGATCTAGACTTTTGACACCCTCCTCGAAAAATTAGCACTTACAGCCCCTTTGATTGGTCAACATCCAATGGATGATTTGAAGACACGTTTTCAATAGTGCCTTCTAAAGGCCTGTTTTCAAAACGTGCCTTCAATCAATCAAGCCGATTAACATAGGCAAAACATTACTTCTAAAGATGCGTTTTCAAACGTGCCTTCAACTATTATGCTTGTCCTAGTTTACATACATGACAAAAAGCGACTAATGACCCGTCAAAGGGGTTATAAGTACAAATCTTTTGAGGCGGGTGACAAAAATGTAGATCCTTTTGCACATCCAAACATTCGATGTTCTAAAGAAAAAAGACTTCTTTAGAAAGCATGCCAACTAGCATTTGATTCAAATAGATTCCATGACCTTGAATGTGAGTTCCTTCAATTTCTTTCGAGTCTAGAACAAAAAGAGTTCATATTTGTGTTAACTAGCAAGATAAATTCCATGTTGGTCGTTGAAAATCCACCCTAGAAAGCTTTACTTGGATCGGACGGATCTATGCTATGAAATCATCAAATCTATGCTGCTCTACTATCAAAAACCCACTCAAAACCCTAAATCTATATACATATAAACAGAGAGAGGGAGAGAGAGAGTTACATGGTTGGTGAATCGGATGGAGTGGCAGAAATGGCGGCTTCCATCTCCGAGGAGGCCATTGGAGGAGTAGATGAGGAATTGGAGGAGACCAAATGAGATGAAATGATACCAACTCTGCTTATGCCCTTCACTTTATTGCCCTTGTCCCCCATTTTTCTTCTTCTTCTCCATCTCTCTCTCTCTTATAAGAGTCGTCCATATGCGTCTCGAGGTACGTGTGTTTCGAGATATAGATAAACACAGATCTCGATGCATAACATGTGGGTGTCTCGAGATATATGGCTCTTGTGATCTCGATCATTTGTGGTGTTACATTAGTCTTGTAAGTCAATTCTAATATTTTCCTTATTTTTTATTTCTTTCGATAAGGGACTATGTTTGATTAGGTGAAGTCTCGGTCTTAAGTATTGAAAAAACAAAAAAATGTTTGAAGGGTTGCCCCATAAATGGCCCAATAATGTTATATATTTGTAGTAACAAATTCAAACAAGTGCAAGGAAGAGCTATATGCGTCAATACTGCTAGGAAAGGAAAATAATCGAGTAAGAATAAGATAGTAGAAACATCGTTTGTCAAAAGGCAAGGTTTCAGGAGGTCGTGCGTTCGACTATCGCTTAAGTTAATAACAAGGATGGCGTGTTTGGAGACATTCAATTGTTGGTCTCTATTCATTTCTGTATCGATGTTTGTGTGCACATAAATTGATGTGTATTGAATGGACACCAATAACATGTGTCAATGTCTCAAAATGGTCACCCTAGCATTTTTTGTAACAAAAAATCTATTTGGACTTTTTGAGTCCGGACTCAAAGATTTTTTTTTAACAATTTAAATGTATCTAAGTGGTTAATTACCCTCTACCCCCAAACACCATGAATTTAAATTAAGGGTCTTTATGTTGATGACACTCCCTTTTTGTAAAATGTTGTGGTGACCCACGATAGACTTGTTGATGTCCCTTAAATACTTATCGATTTGTGTGCACACACAAATTGATGGCACCAATAAGCGTGTCTTTTATGGGTTATATTAATATTTTCGAGAGTGCTATAACCATAGTGCTAGATTATAAAAGCTAAGCCATTTATACAAACGAGGGGCACACCTAGTCCAGGCACAAGAAACGTTATACAAATTTTTTACATCTTGAAATGGTACAAGAAAGATGTGCACAACTTTTTATACCATCCTAAGTTCTTACATGCATTCACTAATATAATTTCCCCCAAAGCTTACTCACTACTATGACTGAAGGGTATGCCGTAGCAGGTGATGCAAACAACAACAACAACATAACCTCAATCTCAAAAATTGGGATCATCTACGTGGATCAAATTCTTTTATTGCGCTCAATTTAATGCTCATTTTCACTATACTCTCGCTTCGATACAATGCGTTCCTATTCCTAAATAAGAAAGCCCAAACCTTTATACCATTTGATTCATCCAATCATAAAAAGCGACAAAAGTTTTACACTAATTGTCAACCTATCCCAATCATCCCCCATTTTCCATTTCTAAAAAATGAGCTTAAGACCTCCCTCCCCTATTTTTTAATATAGAAAATAGGCTTCAAAGTCCTCTCTATCCAGACTTTGAACTAACTATGTAACGTATATAATGCGCTACGTAGGTGGAGTTGTCGGAGCAAGAGATGAACGAAAAAAAAAAAAAAAAAAAGTCAACAGAAAGCTTGCAGGAATATGATCGATGGAGCTGTGTATAAACTGAAATATGTAAAGTAAAACATTAAATGTACATACAGCCAGCCTTAACAATGAAGAGAAACCAACAAAGAAAGAAGCTAAAGTTCACAAACAGCTCGGTCGCATAGCCTTTCTCTCATCCACCCTTCCCTACAAACTAAGTACTAGGAAAATGCCCAAATTTAAAGAGAAAATAAATCAAGGGCATGCATTGTAGCAGTTAAAAGGCAGAGAGATCTGCCAAGCAGATTTCAAGGAGAACCTGCAAAACCTGCTAACGCTTTGCAAACGCACCGATCAAAAAGGCGCAGAGCTTGTTCTTCGTAGTTGATATTTTGGTTCTGCTGGTGGCAAAGATGGCAATGCTTTTTCCAACTCCTGCAAGAAGAAAATAGGCAAGATATTAAGCTTTGCTGCAAATGGGAAAAAAAAATTCTTTCCGTTCCACACGATTTCTGATCATCGAGAATCGTTAAGCTTACAATGTACCATTAGCAATTATGCATGATAATTTTCTTAGAACCATAAACACGATTGCAGAAAAAAAAAAAAAAAAAAAAAAAAGCTACAATATACGGCAAAACTAGGTTACACAATGAGATTCAAAGCTCGAAGGTTGATGAAATCCAACAAGACATTCTACTTTCAACCTCATCTATAGAGCACAAAAAGATTTACAAGCCATGATATTTTCAAATGGTACTTTACTTTTGTCAAGTTATATACAAGATTTGCAACAAAAATATGACTAATATAAGGATCTAAATTAGGGTACAAAATGGCACCAAATAGAAAGTTGGCACACTTATTTAATCCAATAACACAGATTTGGATTCAACCTCCTCTAACAAGATTGTCAATTTCTTAATACGAACAAGAAGCTATCAAAATAAACATAATGGTCTTTCAATAAATGGTGTCCATATGATAAATTTGGATGTGCACACATACACCTCAATGCATTATCTAATGGACTGTCAACAACAACCTAACAATGAGTGTATCCAACATATGTCGCCCAATCTTACCTTGCAGTTAAGTAACACCTGCACTTTGCAAAGATATCTATGCAACATATGATTTTTTTTTCTTCTGAAAAAGAAAGGTGCACAGATGCAAACTAGGAATTTGCAAAATTTAAATCATCTACTGAAGAGAGACCAAAGCATGCATTGTAACATAGCATGCATCTCATTAATTTTAACTGTAGGTGACATGGAGCTGTCAGCTGCCACACAACAAGTTCATATCATATATAAGGAGCTGTATAGCAGGTGATGTGGTACGAAAGGAATAACGGAATCTTTGAAGGAAAAATTAGAGAATGAGATATAGTCTGGAAAACTGCAGGATGTGCCCTCTAGTAAGCTAAGCAGAGGTTACAGTATGAGTGAATAGATGAAAAATTTAAAAGACTTGACTTGAATAATTGATAATTTGACATAGCCGTAAATGTCAGTAGAATGCCTCATTCTCCATTCTTCTGTAATAATGAGAAAGATTTGTCTTTCGCACAAATAAATTATATTCTAAATATCAAAACAAACTTGCCAACAATATGGACATATTTTGTTCATACATGACTTATAGTGGATTTTCAAAGGCTTTGATACAGTTCTACATTGATGAGTTACAACAATAACAACAAAGCCTCAACCCCAAACTAGTTGGGGTGATGAGTTTCAATTGAGTACATTATCTCAAATTGAATCAAGGAACACAAATCGAAAATAGAAGAACCCAATGAATTTGTTATTACTAGATAGGAAGAACACTTCACTCTCTTCCAAATCACTCAAAGAGTGCACAAATTATAATTCAAATTCCAAGATGGTTATTACAAGAAACTCGCACCTATTTATACTCTCATCTATAACCAACTATTAGATGTGATCAACATACCCTTGATTAGAGATCTGCCACACACAAACATACACAACTCTTCTAAATTTTAATCTTTCCATCTCCCACTTGATTCTTTCATTCTCTCTCTAACTAGCTAACTTTTCATAAGACGCACTTAACTCTTTCAACAATTTATCTCCATAATGCATGATTTGTACGCCCTTTACCTTAATATTATCAGCAACAATTTCCAATCTGAAGATTCTTTTTCTTTATTTCAAGATAAAGTCAACTATTTTATTTATCAGTATTCCGTTTCATCTAAATTTAGTTGAAATCAATTTTATTCCTTGACTTTTATGATGGAGAACAGGGATATTTGGAGCTTATATTTACACTGTCCATGGATACTTCCAAGTTCTAACTAGGAAACCTTGACCAAGCTCAATAAGAATTTGACATTGAATTCATCCCTTTACCAAACTTCATATCCACATAGATAATGAACCAGCAAAAAAAGCTGCCCCCCTTCAAATCTCATCGCATAGTTATGAACTTCAGCATTGCAATTTTAAGGGCTTCAAAAATTATTTACATTTTACATTTTAAAGGAAATCAGAAATCCACCACCAAAAAAAAAAAAAGAGAACAAAAAAGATCTAAAGAATATTGGCACTATTGCAAATTATTTTGACATCTTTCTTAAAAGGTTCAGGCCATGTCTTAGTTCTTACAGCCTTTTACAGCACAGGTCAAATTAATTAAGCGGACAGCTTTGCTATCATTTTAAAAGGTCTTGTGAATGGACAATCCATACTCTTTATCAGAACTCTAGGTAAATAGTTCATAGCTATGATGTATACTTTAAGACATTTCAATGATTGTATTGGCGTCTTTATAGCTCTTAATTTTTAATTTCAATCAAGTTTTAAGACATTTAATTACACAGATTCTCATCAATTTTGAGTGGTAAATACACAAGTTTCCCTGTTTACTAGCTCTCCTAGAATAGTGTACAACCTGTAAGGCTGTAGTGATAAATCAAATTTCCATTATTCAGAACAAACACATAACTGATATAATGTCATTTACAGCTGTGATGAAGATTCTTATAATCAAGGTAACAACAACAAAGCCTCAATCCCAAAATAGATTAAACACAAAAAAAAAAAATTAACAACTTCCACAATGGATAGAATAAATTGCAGTCATGGAGGACACACCATCATCAAGTATCCATCTGGAAATCATTAATTTAAGATGTACCATACGACAAAACTAGTTTGGGATTGAGATTACATGGATCTAACTCTTTCACTTCAACTCGATTTTTTGTTGTTATGAAGTGCTTTCATGCATCATACGTTATCTTACGTCTACCCCTGTATCGTTGAATTTCTCCAATTCCTGACGTGTAGAGTTTTCTAATTGGGATACTTGCAGGCCACCTATAGATGTGTCCAAACTACTGTACTACCATTTCCTAGTTTTTTCATTGATTGGGGCTACTTCTAATTTTCTTTAAATCTCCACATTTCTTATTCTATCATTACAAGTTTTACCACACATTCACTTAAACATCCTCATTTCCACTATAGTCATTCTATGTGTGTTTTGTCTCTTTGCAACACAACATTCCTGCCCACATAGCATAGCTAGCCTAATTGCAGTCTTATTATTCTAGCCCTCTAGCCCAAAATGGTGAATCGAGTATTCAGCCCCATATTTTGAGACAAATCAGTTTACTAGTAGTCAGTCACATAGGTCAATACTAATGATGTCCTACAGAATTGGAAATCCTTCCAGCCAAATTGTCATACATCATGGTCAGTTTTGTCAAATGGATGAGGGCTCCAGTAAACACATTTCTTTTAGCACCTATTCCGAATAAATACATGGGAAGATTTGCAGGAAGAGATAGGGTAACAACATCAGATTAAGAGTTGTCAAGGCATTTCAACCTAAGCTTCAATAAGGTGAAAGGTTGCTGGATGGGTAAGGAATCATTATCTCTAGAGGCATGGCACATTAAACTTAACGTCGCAATGTGGACCCGCACAAGGAATAGATCAAGAGGGTGGTACTCTAGTGTCTAGAGCTGCTAGTTAAGCGCACAGCGATTCTTCTTTATCAATCTACATCTATAAATTCCTACTTAAAAAGTAAAACCAATAGATATTCATGTTACTTTACCCCATCTTTTTTGTAA
This sequence comes from Stephania yunnanensis, assembly GCA_039657365.1. Classification (NCBI taxonomy): domain Eukaryota; kingdom Viridiplantae; phylum Streptophyta; class Magnoliopsida; order Ranunculales; family Menispermaceae; genus Stephania; species Stephania yunnanensis. Next base: position 366,609 of record JBBNAF010000046.1, read on the forward strand.
CATATTTAAGGGAAAACGAATTAGGACTTCCATATTGCTTAACGTACGAGTTAGAATAAATAATACCTTCTGTCTCTTGAGCTTTTCATTCTCTTCTTCCAATCTAGAGACCTTGTTCTCCAGTTCATTTGTGTATGCCTGTAATTAGTCAAAACCATCAATTAAGCAGACTGCAATGATAATAGAATCTAAAATCATCAACGACATCTAACAAGTACCTGCTTCCTCGCTCGTGAACGTGCTGCAGATTCCCTATTTTTTATCATTCTCTTGTGCCGCCTTTCCACAGTTTTCTCTAGCATTTCGCCAGAAGGGCCGCGCTTCCTTCCCGGAGTCTGCGAGTCCGAGAGGGTCCCAACTAAAGGAGATGATATGGTCAATTGGTTATCCAGATAGACAGCATCCATAAGAGTCGTTGCGCCGGAACATGGAACAGCAGCATTTTGTACAGAATGGCTTGGCATGTAAAGCCCCATTATATTCTGCTCTTGCAGTTGAACCTGCTGTTGTTGCTGCTGATACTGTAACCATTGCGCCTGTTCCGGGAGATTTTGCGGGGGCGCGACCATCAAATCAACCCCGATCGCCGGACGGGCATTTTTCTTATCCAATGTAGCTCCAGCCACAACACCAGCCCTCACCAAAAAGTCCTCCAGCGTCATCTCCCCCAACGTCGGTTGCCGTTCCTGCCGCCTCCTCTCGCCTCTATCACTCTCCCCATCTCCTTGTTGGATATCTCTCCATACCTCTTCCACAGTTTTCTTACTCAACGCCCTACTCAACTGCACACTCGCTTGTCGCTGCAGCGTCATCGGCGCTGGCGCTGCACCAATCGAGTCCCCCCCCTGCACAGCATTATCACTATCCATCTCCATTCCTATAGACTGGCTGGCCTCCGCCGTCCACACATTCTTCAAAAGCTCATCAAGGTTCATGCTCCCCAGTGGCTTACCATGGTCGCCCAATTGGCTCTGCACCTCATCAAGCGTGAGGTTGTACAAAGAGCCTTGCCGCGCTAATGGCGGAAGCTTACTACTCTCTTGCGACGATGCCATCGCCTGCGTCCCCATTCACTCACCCCTTCACTCCAATTCTCATTCCAATCCAAACCCTAACCACACACACACACACACACAAATACAAATACGAATCAACAACAACAACAAATTAGGTCATTTGGAGGAGCAATGCATCCAAAATCGACAGCAAAATCGAAGCTTTTCGACGAATTGAGTGATCGATCAATCAGAGAACAAACCTAACCTAACAAGAAACAATCAATCAATCGGAGATGAATGAGATGAATGAATCAGACGGTGAGCGTGGAAAACCAATTCCGATCGGTCGATTGAAGGCCCATTGAAACGATGAGGATGGATGGATGGATTGGATGGAAATTGAAAACCCTAATTGGGGAGGAAATGGTGGTGAAGTTGGAAAAAGCGAAAGAGAGAGTGAAGAAGGAAGGATGGATTATTAAAAGAGAGAGAGAGAGAGAGGAGCCTCGAACTTCAAATTTGTTGTCGACAGGAAAAGGAAAGGTGAAAGGAAGGACGGAAGTCCAATGTGGAAGAGGACACACATAATGGAAACATACCACTTCTCTATGCCACGTCACCTCACCACCTCCCTTTCATTTTTTTTTATTTATTTATTATTATTTTATTTATATCGGTAGGTGTCTATATGAACTTGATTATTCGCACGAGGCGCTGAGGAATCGAAACTGAAGTCATGCGCTTAACTCACACAACACCGCCTTAGCCATTACCGTTGTCACAACCGGATTGTTTATTTATTTATTTATTTTGGTAGAAACTACATGTTATTCGATTGGAAGAACCGCAAGCAGAAGTGGACGAGCAGCAACTCGCTTAATAGTTGTTGTGGTTCTTTTGATCTATTAATAATATTTTAAATTGAAAATCAAAGACGCAGTCATACTCGTGGTTCGAACTCGAGACATTGGTCAAAAGACAATATAGAGCTCTTAACGTTGATATTTTTCATATTCAGATAGTTTGAACCTGAGATAGTGGTTAAGGGACAACCACCCCCTTCCAATTGCGATAACCAACCGTTGGTTTAATTTTTTTTTTTTTTTTTTTTTTTTTTTTTTTTTTTTGGGTGTAGGAAACTGCATCGTTACATTGTTTTTATGCGTGAGACTATCTTAGGCAGTAACTGTTATCCAACTCCAAGTAGTGAACCAACACCCTCACTAAATTAACAATTTGGCAGTGTTGAATTATTAGAATATTGTCATTGCTCAATCACAGTAAAATTGATTTCAATAAAAGAATTTGGCTAGTCAAGCTGATATATGTAGTATGGATTTTTTTTCAAGAAATATAGTAGAGAGGATTATGGCAACATTTACCTTGTCACACCTCAAGAATTAAGAAAAAAAAAAAAAAAAAACTCTCAATTGGAAGAAACTCTAAAATACATCAGTTTAAAACACCTCCTTATCGAAACCCTCAAATGTATAGTAAGAATTAGTGTACGCGTAACACCTCAAGATGTGAGCTCACACTCCTCGATGTGTATCTCACGGCTGGACATCCACTTGAGTCCATTAGATGTCCAAAGGAGGTTAGCAAAGCATTTTCCATTTGAGTTATCTATTTTAAAATCAAACCGGACCAAATTTAGAGAGAAAATACTAGAATGACAACAAGAATGTCACACCACAAGGCACGTTAGCACGTAAAAACTTTCCATGTAACCTCGACTCACGTGTTATACATCGATATCTATGTATACCCGCATCTCGAGATACACATAAATGACTATTGTGAACTAATGTGTCTTATTGTGTGATATGCTATTGTTATTTTAGCACTTCTCATTTATAGAGATAGGAACTTGATCTTGTTGTAATGTAATTTGAAAAAAAGAAAAAGAAAGACTCTTAAAATGTTGATTGGCTTGTATGGTTTATTGTGTCGTAAAATTAAGTTAAGGATGGATAGAAAATTGTGGTGATAATAACAGATTAAACTTGGTGATTTTTCTAATGTATCCATGAAAATTATAGATGACATGTTTGTTGCAAAAGAACACGCATGGAAATTTGAAGCGACGTAAAATTTGGCATGCTACAATTGGCGCTCCCATATTCATACAATTCAAAAGAACTCTACAACTATTTTTCCAAGGTTTTTTTCTAAAAGTAGGGTAGATTTACATTTTAATTCACAAAATAAGGAGATTTTTTTTTTATTAACCGAAATAGGCAATAACGCCTTTTCAAAAGGCGTTATTGTGTGTGGTTGGTTTGGTTGGCGCTGACGTGGCGGTGACGTGGCATGAGTTTGCACAGATAGCGCCTTTCACAAATAATAATTAAAATAATTAAAATTATGGAAAAATAACAGAAAATAGATTAAAATAGATAAAAAATTCTGAAAAAATTCTGAAAAATTCTCAAAAAATATGAAAAATAGGGAAAGCTAGAAAAAAATGAGTTCGAGGCTTTTCAGGCGTTTGGCACCCCGGTATAATTCGAAAAAAAGTGCTAAAAACTTAATTTTTATGAAAATAAAAATGACAAATCTATAATCACATACTATAATTGCATGTAATGCGACCCTAAAATCTTAATTGGTATAAATGGATACCAAGGACGTAGGATAGCCATACAACTTCACCGCCACCTCACCGCCACCTCACTGCCACCTCACAAATTTCCAATATTGGCTATTTTTGAAGTTTGTGAGGTGGCGGTGAGTTGGCTATCATGTGTCCTGTCCACGTGAGCACATCCACCCCCATTAATAAAATAATAATTAAAATTAAATTAAATTAAACTTATTTATATAAACTGTAAATTACAAAAAATAGATTAAAATAGATAAAAATTATGAAAAAATTCGAAAAAATTCTCGAAAAATATGAAAAATAGGGAAAACTCATTTCTAACTGGTTTACTTACCTCGAAATTCGTAATTCGTCCTCAAAACGTCCCGCTCACGCCTCAATTTGTGCACCCAACACCCGACACTTGACACCTGGTGTCCATTTATACCAATTAAGATTTTAGGGTCGCATTACATACAATTATAGTATGTGATTATAGATTTGTAATTTTTATTTTCATAAAAATTAAGTTTTTAACACCCTTTTTCGAATTATACCGAGGTGCCAAACGCCCGAAAAGCCTCGAACTTATTTTTTTCTAGCTTTCCCTATTTTTCATATTTTTCGAGAATTTTTCCATAATTTTTTATCTATTTTAATCTATTTTCTGTAATTTTTCCATAATTTTAATAATTTTAATTATTATTTGTGAGGTGGCGGTGACGTGGCGTGGATTTGTACAGATAGCGCCTTCCCACGCCACGTCACCGCCACGTCATCAATAACGCCTTCTCAGAAGGCGTTATTGCTTAGTGTGGGGAAAAAAAAAGTAAACCCCCGTACTTACCTCTTTTAAAGTAAAAAATATAGTACTTTGGTAAATTTTTCTTTTTCCAATCCATCACAAAACCATGCTTATCAAAAGTCACGTCGTAGTTTGGAAAGCTCACTATCAATTGTATTAAATCGAGCACAATAAAATAGTTTGATCCATGTAACCGGCTCAAATTAATTTGAGACTGAGTTTATGTTGTTGTTGTTGTTGCCGTTCTTTAAGGCACATGGCTCTTTGTATGTTGCTCAATTTTTCCAAAAAGGAAAAATCATAATCCCCCAACCTCAACAGCAACAGAGGGACAACAAAGATTGCAAGAAGGATCGCCTCAGGACATAAAACAAACACCATAATTCAGGCTTTGCTGCAGACAACAAACCCCCACGAAAGGGACAACAATTTTATCGAGGAACATCTTCGCCAAAGGAGACGAAAAATTTCGAACCCGAAAACTAAAAAAACAACCAACCTAAAACACTTACTCGAAGAAAATCAATCTGAATAGATGGAGTGTTGAGAAAGGCAATTTCAAAGCAACATATCCCTTCGGATCCGCAGCCTCCAAGGACAAATCCCCTAACTAATTCCTCAACTCCTTTTCTCTGCCCTGTGTTGTCGATGCTCCAAGGACACCACCTAAGAGCATCGGTCGGCAAGAGATAACGCCAACCGGTGCTCGACCGATGCTCTGCAAGCAAAGTACGCCGCAACCCTCAAAACCTTCTCTTTCGCTGTTAAAGCTGCTCCAATTTGATTTGCAGTTGAACTTATAGTAAAAAATTCTACCTTATAGTACGTACATCCATGCGCACACGTTGGAAACTCGATTAACAACATTTTAACCTTGTTACTAACCATGTAATGGATAGGATACATATTTGGTACTTTAGAAAATGGGACTTAATCACAGAAGAATATGGAGTTATGGACTAATCAAAATCAAGTACAATGCCACTCAATAATTAACATAGTCAATCATACATAGTACAATGCCACTCAATTGTTAACATAGTCAATCAAGTACAATGCCACTCAATAGTTAACATAGTCAATCATACTATATACCCATGAATGAAACAAAAAACCTGAAATCCATATATGATTTGAGACTCTATGAATGTAACAGAGGCATTAATTCATTTGAAAAAAATTTGGGACCAGCGGTCCTTGTTTACTACCAAAACAATGTAAATGAACTAATCAAAATCAAATAAATTAACATAGTCATCATACTACATACCCATGAATGAAACAAAAAACCTGAAATCCATATATGATTTGAGACCTTATAATCAATGCATCTCAAGTTAGCTTCGGTCTCTACCTCTAGTCCTCTGCATTATCGAGTTTCTTCAGTTCCTATCGAGTCGAGTTTTCTAACGGGGAGCATTAATTCATTCGAAGAAAATGTAGGACCTAGTAGTACTTGTTTACTACCAAAACAATGTAAATGAACTAATCAAAATCAAATAAATTAACAGTCATCATACTATATACCCATGAATGAAACAAAAAAACCTGAAATCTATATATAATTTGAGACCTTATAATCAATGCATCCCAAGTTAGCTTCTTCGATCTCTACCTCTAGTCCTCTGCATTATCGAATTTCTTCAGTTCCTATCGAGTCGAGTTTTCTAACATGGAGCATTAATTCATTGAAGAAAACATAAGACCTAGTAGTACTTGTTTACTACCAAAACCATCAGAGAATTAAGTGCATAAACCATAAATCTTTCACCAAGAAATATGTATTTATATACTAATCAAAATCAATATATGATAATGTCACTCAATCAATGTGATGAACAAAAGAATCACATACTACTACTACTACAATGGAAGCAGACACGTATAGTCAGATTACAACAAACATACCAAGCACATTCATTCTAGGTAGGAGGAGTAGGAGGAGAAGGAGGAGGCCGGGCTGCGGCATTGGTAGTTCCGCCACCACCGCCGCCACCCCCGCCGCCGCCTCTGTTCTTGAGAACAATAGGCAACACAACGACCAACACAATGACAAGCAGAATTACGATACCAATGCAAGTCCACTTCCTGGAGTTCCTCTGATGCTTCTTCGCCGTCTCCAACTGCGCTGCGCCGGACCTAACAAAGGAGCTCGCCCTGGCGACATGGCTCTCGATGTCGTCCAACTGCTCCCCCTGAACCTCCACCACAACCGCCATGTCCAAAAACACCTGCCTCAGCTCCTCCATCCCCCTCTCCACCTCCCTCACCGCATCGTACCTCTCCCTCACCTCCCTCACAACCTCCATCACATCCACTCTCGCTCCTCCCTCCAACGCCCTCCTCACTATCCCCTCCCCCTCCCCCGCCGCGATCACCGCCTCCACCGCCTCCTCCCCCGCCTCCTCCCCCGTCACCGCGTACACTCTCCTCCTCACCGTCTCCTTGTAATCCGCCTGAATCTCATCCCTCAATTCGTTAAACTTCTCCATCGAATTCCTCAGTTTCTGGCGAAGGCTCGCCACCAGAGAACTCCTGGTGCGGTCCGAGGAGCTTCCCGGGGCCGCAGCCGGGGACAGTTCGGGTCGCGGCGTTGGCGCGGTCCAACGCTTCGAGTCGGACTTTAATGAGCTTGGCTTTTTTTAAGGCGAGTGCCACGTCGGAGTCCACGTGGAGTCTTAGGGTTTTGATGGATTGGGGATTGTGGAGTGTCTTGGTTTGTTCGTTTGTGGATTTGAGCCGCCCGTGGACCGTCTCGATCTCTTTCAGCTCGTCCTTGATTCCCTCCACGTCTTCGAAGAACTTGTCCAGGTTCGCTCCCATGGCCGCGCTCGGCGGCGGCGACCGCGACGACGACATCTCAACTCCTTTGCGGTCGTCGTCGTCGTTGTTGGTGGTGGCGGTGGTGTTTTTGAATCTGGAGAAGGATCCGGCGAAGAGATCGTTCATGGCTTTTGGATTGGATTGGATTGGATTAAATGATTGATGAAGAAGATGTTGAGGGGATTAATGGGATTGCTATAGAGGTGGGTTAGGTAGGTGGGAATATTTATTGTATTTATTGAGAGAGTGATTTGTGATGAAGGGAATATGGGGGGAAGTCAAACAACTAGTCGTGCATTTTGCATCGAGATACATACTCACACATCTTTTTGTATATTTACAGTATTCGATTGAGTCGGGATTCAAAATCATCTACTCTAGCGATTCCCTTTTCTTTTAAATTTGTGAGAGGTGGAGATATATACGATAAAGGAGAATGCTATTGTGACTCGGGTTGAGCACGCGTTGAGCACGCGTTCATGCATATTACTTCGATGCACACTGAGACAATGAAATTAATAGACATTTACGTACTCAACTTAAGTATCTAATGCAAAAAAAAGTGCAATGTAAGAATATGTAATTACGTTTCAATTATGCTTGATTATGTAAGTTGACTTGACTCGAGTGTGGATTAGTACTTTTTGTTGCTGAGTTTTTTATAATAATAATTATTTAATTTTTTTTTTTTCGTCTTAATTTATGACTTGAAAAAATTAACATATTTAAAATTGAATGGTTAAATTTTATTTCATGACTTATTGATAATTAAGCCCGTCTTGATAGTTTTACTATTATTAATTAATTCCAATAAGAGTGGATAAATGGCTTCAAATGCTATGTTAAAATAAAATTAAAAATAAATAAATGAGTAATGGAATACTAGGTCGTTGGTGGGACCGGGTTGGTTGTTTGTCTTTATCATCGAAAAACGCGCCAAAACTAACGAGAAGAAGATACGCGCCTTTTCCTTTGAAACTATCGCTGCTTTCGTAGTACAACAAATAAAATTTGAATATTCGTTATAAAGACAGACTTTCAATATATGTTTTAAAAATTGTTGACATATTCCTGAAAAAAATGTTGACATGTTTTCCATGGAAAAGTCAAAAACAACTTTTCTATTGTAATGTAAATTGAACATGCACGCATGTAATTGAAGACATGAAACGAAAAAAAAAATATGATGAAAAAATTCAAATCTTCTAATTTAATCTCGAGACATATCTCTTGTAGAGAGCATCGAGTCACATATGAAATGCAAAACTAGTAATGAAAATATGACAATTCAAGACAAAAGGCTTAACATGAAGCATCAAAACAAGCACTTCTTTCTACCATATGTGTACAACGGTCTATTAACAACAAAAGTTCAAAGTTACACAGGCACCACTTAATGGAGTTGGAGCTTCTTTGTGGCAGGACATTCGACTTGGAAATCATTTTGTATGATCTTAGATTGAAGTAGTTACACAATCAAACAATTCGTTGTTGTTTTAATTAAATAAGAACTTTCTAAGTCAACAATTAACGGTATGTTTAACGACAACCGAAACGAATTAATCAAGCAAGACGAGAAAAACTTGTACCGCCATTTTGATTACTTGGGCTCGATTTTAGCTGACAATGTGTAGCCGCCGCTGTACTCAAAGGAATTACTACTGCCCGTTTCCTTTCGCGGCAAAGGATCATTGTAAGGATGGCGAACGCCGCCCTTTCCATTGCTGAAGTCTGTGGCTGATGAGGATGCTGAGGTTGAGGTTGTGGTCATTCCATCATTTTGTAGAATTGTTTCGATCTCCCTCACCACGTCACTCATTGTCGGACGATCTGCAGCTGATTCTTCCACGCATTGCATTGCGAGATCCACAAATTTCATGAAACCGACAGGATTGATAGCATTTCTGATCACTGGGTCCATTAACTCCCTTAAGCCATAGTGCTCTTCATCCCTTCTATCTAGCGCCATCCTCACTTCTCGAACGATATATTTCCCCTTCTCTATCGGTTGCTTAGCGGTTACTAGTTCAAGCATCACTACGCCATAGCTGTATACGTCGCTCTTGTCTGTCAACTGTTGTGTCATGTAGTATTCAGGATCTAGATAGCCCTTCAAGCAAGAATCAAGTTGGAATGGTTGATGAGTTCAGCATTCAAACAAAATTCTTCAAATGAGAAATATAGTGCACATTATCAGAATCACTTACCAAAGTGCCTTTAACTTGAGTTGAAACATGTCCTTTACCGGTATCGGAGACCAGCTTTGAGAGGCCAAAATCTGCAACCTTTGCATTTAAACTCTCATCTAGTAGGATATTTGTGGACTTGACATCGCGATGAATTATGGTGGGGTTCGCGAGCTCATGAAGATATGTCAGACCTCTTGCTGCGCCAAGAGCAACGCGTAGCCTCCTTTTCCAGTCGAGATGGATGCCCGATCTCCCTAAAATAGACAACTGGAGTTAAATTTCCTCCTACCATTTTCTGGCATTTCGAACATTTGGAATCCGAAAAACAATTTTCAAATTTCGACGTGCCTTTAGCAACGGAATTGAAGGATTTACCTGATAAGCTTTCTCTCAATGTACCATTAGGCATAAATTCATATACTAGCATCTGCTCTCCCTGCTCAAAACAAAAACCAACAAGACCAACAAGGTTCTTGTGATGAACTCTTGAGAGGAGCTCGATTTCAGTTTTGAACTCAAGCCCGCCTTGCATTGACCCTTGTTGCGCTCTTTTGATTGCGATAACTTGTCCAGTAGAGAGCATTCCCCTATATACCTAAGAATAAGAAGTGGGAAAGAACCGAAAAGATTCATGGATGCTCCATAAAATTCTAGTAGGCTTGTGGAAACAAAATTTTGAAAGTACTCTCACCTTTCCGTAGCCCCCGGACCCGATTTCATTACTCTCCAAGAAATTGTTAGAGCATTTCTTGAGCTCGTCGTATGAAAACCATCTTGCTCCTTTCAATTGCGGCGCACCACCACTGTCTTTACCACTGGGAGCCCAAGATGCTAGAATAGAAGAAATAAGTCAATACATGTATAGATGATGGAAATTCATTAAATGTTTGTTAGTCATACCGAATGGTTTGCTTAATTCGATCGCTCTTTCTGCACGCTTCTTTTGTCTGATAGCGTAAATTCCAACACCAGCAAGAGCTAGAATGAGAATGAAACTGCCAATTGCAATTCCAACAATCACGCCCATGCTTAATGTCGTTCCATGCTTACCTAAAACAGTTAATATCCCTCTATTGTCAGTCCATAATCTGGAAAGATAATTTAAATCCTCTCTTAACAAATGTAGATACCTGGGAAAGCATAAGGAGATGCAATGAAGGAGTAGGGTCCAAACTCGCGGGGAGGTTTATAAGTTTGGTTACTCAGATCAAAACCGATCCTTTGAATCTCCGTGCGATTAAAATTTTTTCCAGTAGATGGAAAGAGTTCCAATTGAATCTGAAGATAGTCATCCATGTTAAAGAACATATTCTGAAGGGAGACTGCGCCGGGATTAAGTTTGAGGTCAGTCCAGAGGCTCATTTCCAGCGAGTTGAAGCGTGTGGCATTTGACAAGTCTCGGAAAAAGGGGGCCCTGAAGTACAAGGTTCCTTCATATGGATAAGCACAATCACAACTCTGAGGGTTGAGTTTCTGACCGGAGACGCAGGACTTAGAGCCACAGCTAGCTAAGCTGGTGGAATAGGCCTTTTGAGGTTCTTGTTGGAGCAAACAATACTTGGTGTTTGAAAGAACTGCTGTGCACACTGGGTTTCCCTTGAGACTGCAATATGAGCAGAAACAAATCATATGAAGATAATAGAAATGAAGGATTAAATCAAACAGTAAAATGTGTACTGAATCATACAGTAGAATATTCGTGTATCCGGGGTTGAATAACATATTGGAAATATTGTTGCTTTCCAAATCAACAATCTGCAGGTTCTGGCTGATGTTATTGCCCATGCTAAAAGTGCCATTGAATTGATTATTCCGAAAATTCCTGTAACAAAAACATATAAGTATTAGGTTGATCTTTTAGCACTAATTTAGAAGATCATCTCATCCTGCACCGATATTTTTTTTTTGATAGGAACGAGACTTTATTTATTATAGCCTAAGTATTTACATGTACACTTATTTACATGGAGTTGATCAAGAAACAATGTGTTTCCTATAAATAAAGTCGATAAAAACGCATCGTTCCTATATATTTTAAGGAAACCATCTACTATCCCGGACCGATATTGACTTACACTTGATGCAACTGTGGAAAGCTAAACAGCGTTTGCGGCACAAGCCCCTGAAGTTTTCCATTCTCCATCACCCTGAATATCATAAAATTTGAATTGGAAATAGTATTTAGTTTAAGGAGCTCATCAGTGCCGGGTATATCACAATAGTGTTATAAGTAAACTCACAGCGTTGTTAGAGACTGAATGGTGGAAAACCATTTGGGAGCTTCTGATGCATCAAAAGAATTGTTGCTCATATCCCTAACAAATATGAAATGCAGACATAAACCTTCAGATTGGATTGAGAAATGCTCAAGGGAAGCACAAAGCACGATACATCCGGTCGATTAGATTTTGACAAATTCCTTACACATAATTAAGAACGTTCATTCCCGTTAAATCAGGTATCGTACCACCGAGCTCGTTATTTGCAAGGTGCCTGTTAAAAAACAATTAACATGAGATTTGGAATCTATTTTGCTTCTTTGCCAACACTCAATGATAAGAAAAAAAAAAAAAAAAAAAAAAAAAGGAACATCTGCTTAAGGTTCAACAAGAATACTAACAGCTCATTTAGAATTGTGAGGTTACTAATATTAGAAGGCACTTCCCCGCTAAAAGAGTTCCTATCAAGCCGACTGTTGATGGCATTGTAACCAATAAATGATTAGAAAAAAAAAAAAGGAAGAACATGTATTGCGGATCGAGAAAAAAAGAAACTAGAAGTTGTTAGGATGCTACTCACAGAACCTCAAGTGTCTGAACTAGTCCAACTGAGGAAGGGATACTGCCAGTAAACTGGTTCCCATCAAATAGTCTGCAATCAAATTAGGCCTATTGTTAGGAATAGAAAGAAGAAAAAAAATAAAAGTACGTACGGGTTTGCGAGCGGGCGGTCTCTTACATGTGTATTAGAACCATTTGAGAGCTGAAAAGTTTTGCGGGGATGCGACCGGAAAGCTGATTCTTGTTGAAATGACTGCAATTTCATAAGAGTTTTGAGAGTTAATTACATTGTTCAAGTGCAAGGCTTTTGGAAATGCAATTAGAGAAGAGGTACACACAAATGCTTTGTTTTTAGAAGCTTGTCCAATCCAGGAGATGTCGGACTCGAGACCGGGATAGGCCCTGTTAACTGGTTGTCTGCGAGATCTAGCCAATAAAGTTCGGAGAGCAAGCCCAAAGTCGGAGGTATATTACCAGTAAAATTGTTGGAGTTCAAAGCACTGATCAAGTAGAGAATTAATTTGTAAGCTAAAAATATATGTGCTTTAACCATTAAATTAAGGGCAGTAACTAGTAAGAAAATAAGATGATGAAGTTTTCAAATGAGTCTCACAGGAATGACAATGCCGCCAAGTTTCCTAATTCCTTGGGTATGCTACCACTAAAGCCACATCCCGCAAGAATCCTGATCGATAACAGATGCGAAGCAATGTCATCGCGTAATTCTCTATTATATCGCGAAAAAATGAAATTCAATTAGAATTGAATTGAATTGAATTGATTCTCACAATATGCTTAGCTTTTTTAGATTGCCTATGCTCGACGGAATGGAACCGGTTAGACCCCGGTTGAACGACAAGTCCCTGCAGTTATCAACAATGCATTCAACACAAGTAAAAAGATTTAATGGCTTATTCAGTCAATTTGTTGTTTAAGCACATTATTTGTTAGAGCAAACGCGGCAAAACAACAACACACGCACACGATCGACACAGAGAATTACTATGTTTCGACAATATATATGCCTCAATCCACCGCGGAGAACAGAGATTTTATTAATTCAGAAGATTACAGCACAGTGAAAAGGCTTTTCCCTTGTTATCAGGGAGGAGCAGATGTCAAATCAGTGGAGCTGACACTTAGTTAGCATAAGACTAACACTAATTCATGGTTGATTATGAAAAAGAAAGAAAACTCACAGGGATTTGAGCTCGGAGAGGGCGGCGATGTCGCCGCTAAGCTTTCCTTTCAGATCCATCGTCGACAAGCCCCTGATGAAACACCAAACACATCAACATTGATGCCTAAACACAATATCGATCACAAAATTAAACAACAACAACAACAACAACAAGAACTGACAAGGCAGTGACTCGAGAATCAGTGCAGGTGACTCCTTCCCACTTGGCTCCACAAGGATCGTTCGTATTCCCCCAGCTCGGCGGCACATTCTCCCACTGATCCTTCAAAGCCTGAAGCGCCGACGCTGCGTTCGTCCGTTCGTTCGTTCGTTTCAATCAAACAACACAAAATCAATAAACACTAAATTATATCTAATTAAAATGACTGATCAGATTATTGAACTGTATATACCATCTCCGCCGTCCGTGACGGCGGCGACGGAGACGGAGACGGAGACGCAGATGATGAGCGTGATCATCATCGCGAGAAGGATCGTTGCCGAGGACGCCATGTTCGGACAAATCAGAGAATTAATTAATCTGAATAATAATCGGTTAGAGAGATGGTATTTTGACGGTGGTGATGATCAGGTCCTCCTCCTCCTCCTCCACTACTAGTACCGTGATCATGATGATCATGATGATAATGATTGTGCTTCTCTTTCAAGGCAAACAAATTAACGCAATGATTCACACTAACAGATTCACATTATTAATCAACGACTCCACTTCGCTTCCACACTCTCCGTTTGCTCCGTCCCGGCCCCACACTACTACTCCCACTCTCGTTGGGACGGTCGTACAGCGACGACGTCGTGCGCATTGAACTGGTCTTGTGTGTATTTCAGTATTTCTAATTAATGCTAACTTGGAATAGTCGTCCCACCAACATAACACACACAACACTGTACTCCAACAAATTTTGTTTCTTGTGAATGAATTAATTAATTAATTAATTCATGCAGATTAGTTTATTTGATTAAGGTTTTCAGGGATTTCTATTAGTATTATTTTTTTTGGAAAATGCGCAGGGTACCCATTTTAGACACCGACTTGAAGGCGTTCTCGAGGTGTATTGACAGCGTGCGATCGCTGGGTGCCTAAAGTCGGTGTTTAAAGTAGGTACCCTTAGCAGCTTCTTGTTTTTTGTTAATAAATTTATTTGGACTCATGAGTTCGGACTCATATGTGGTTTTTTAAATGTTTACAAATATTTAAGAGGTATCAAAGAAATTTTACAAGTGATTGTGTTTGCTTCATTAATTGCTTGAAAATGAATTTAAAATAAAAAAAAAAAAAAAAAATTCGAGTCAAGACTCGTGAGTGCAAATAGCACTGTTTTTTTTTTTTGGAAATTGCTACTATGACACTTCAAAAGTCAACAATTAATTGGGTGGACCAATAGTTTGGTATGTGATTTAAAAGTAAATGGTAATGGATTCAAAACTTGGTGGGCACAAAAATGGTTTCTTCCCTATAAAAAAAAAAAGACACTTCCAAAGTCACACTAGGTGACGTGGTGAACAAGTCTGCTTGAAAAATGAGTGTGAATTTTAGGTGTGTGTACACGGTTCCCGATGCATAACACGTGGCGTAGGGTGTATGTCCTGAGTTGCGCACGAACAACTCTCAAAGCCGATGTGACTTAAGGGTGTGAGTTAATCTGCATCTCAAGATATACAATTCATGTATTTTGGACCAAGAATTGTGTGCGCATACCCCAAAACCCATTTTTACGTTGGCCCGCATGCAACGACACCCGATATGACTTTGGAGTGTTATTATAACATTTTCCTATTTTCTTTTCGAAAAATATGTGTGTGCGAAATTTTCTCAATCTTTGGGTCTCGATTAATCTCATGAGATTTAATCTGGCGCTTCATCCCCATAATTTGAAAGAAATTAAAAAAAAAATATTTGTCTTGATCAGAGTTTTAATTTTTGCTTTCTGATTAATAGATTAATAGAATTTAGAGAAAAAATTCCAAAAAAAACACATCTGGCTTAAATAATTCCCAATATAACACACTTAGTGCCACGTAGGATGCCACATGGGACTTGAGCGAGTGACTGGGTGTGGGGAAAACGTGAGTGGAAATCACGTTTTGTGCATGTCGTGATTTCCACTCACGATTTCCTTAGAGTGGAAGTCGTGACTGCAAGTCACGACTTGTACTCGAGGGTAAAAAAAAAACAGAGGCCTCCTCTATACACCAGAAAACCCGAAAAGAGTTGGACATAATCCATTCAAAGAATGATAATGGCTATTTAAAATGACTTAACATCATAAAAATCAAAGGCCAAGTTAATAACTAAACAATTAATGAAATGTTAATTGGAAAAATAAGTTTGGAGTGTTTAAACCGAAGGAAAAAAAAAGTTATTTCAAACAATGCAACAAAGGAAAAAAAACCATTCATCAAAATAGAAGTACTAAAACAAGCATTGCATCTTATGTAAAAAACATGAAAAAATAAAAATAGAAGTACAAACTACACTAAACCATAGAGGATACACATAACCTCAACAAAGAATATTATTACCATAATAATTTCAAGAATTTATAAGCATGAGTACTTGTTTTGGCATAGGCAAAATGCCTTCGTTTTTTCAAGTGCCATGTTTGACAAATGACGTTTGTAAGCATGAGTCGTTTGTAAGCATGAGTACATACATACATCCAAACATAACATACATACATAAAATTGCAAAGTGATTGAGTACAAAGCAATAATAAAAGAAGTCTTGTTATTGTTACACACAAGTCCTACTCCGACCCCAAATAATGACTTCCAGTCCCACAACGTGTTCTCTTTACAACTCGAACATTACGATTCAACGCTAATGGGACATTCGACTGGCCCATATCACTAGGATTTTGAGCATCTTCTCTCTCGAATATCATCGATATCACGTATTCCACCTTCATGCGTACTTGTACTCTCAAGAGAAATTCATCATTATTGGAGTTTTATTGAATTGGCGCGAAGAGGGAACGATTTCCGCAGCTCGAATGCCATGTAGGGAGGAACGGATGGAGTATGTGGAGTGTCACGCTCATTGAGAGGTACATCGAAGACGTATACTTTGGAGTGCCATGCCTCGAACGCGTATCATCGTGAGAAGTATGATGAGAGGCTTCAAATGATGTGGGCACATTATGCATGCGATAATCGTCGTATCGCAAGCTGATCAAAGTCGATGCAGCCTACATCTCTAATGCGTGCAATCGACACGTCATCACCCAATGTCAATCGATGGATCGATGTCATTCCATGTGCCTACATATAAACTATGTAAGAACTTGTATGTGAAAGTAAAATGAAAACAACAATATGAAACTTCATGGATGGAAAAAATGAAATTGCACTTACCAATGCCTCAAAGAATAGCTCCACGACGAGACATGAATCGACGTGTAATGCGACGATACCATTGCATATACGGGTCGTAAAAGTCCAAAGGCTCGTCTAATATTTCATCGTTGCTAAGTTGGAAGCACGTTCGTTCCACAAGCAAACATAAGCACTATGTTCTCGCACTCCAATCCTTATCCGTTTTCCTCTCAAGTCAATCTTATGTAGTTCCATACTTGTGCTATGTAAATTAGGTATCCTTTGTTTCATACCGAATTGTCGCATTACTCTATCCGGATTGTACGGTTCGACAACGCGAGAAGAAAAGCAAAGGTGCCCTCGTTCGCCAAATTGCTCGACCACCGCTACAATATCTTTGGCGGAGTCACTTATCAATGTTTCCTAGGATACGGTTCCCAAACAACTGTAGCATGGAAAATAACATTAATTGAATAAAACGGTGTCATGAACAAGATGTCGACATAAGTGCTTGTTGGAGAGAATGATTAAGTATATTTATTACTTCATCCGGTCCTTGCATGTCAATCATTTCTCGTATTTCGTCACAACACGTGCATCGATGTTCATGTGGTCT
The DNA here is from genome assembly GCA_039657365.1 of Stephania yunnanensis. NCBI lineage: Eukaryota > Viridiplantae > Streptophyta > Magnoliopsida > Ranunculales > Menispermaceae > Stephania > Stephania yunnanensis. Next base: position 383,920 of record JBBNAF010000046.1, read on the forward strand.
CCAACGCATGCCTCCACCTTTCCAAATGAAACAAACAAAACAGAGCATACATGAAAAATGGGTTGTACATATACTCAAATTGAAATTGTAATGTTTAAAAATAATCATTACCTATGACCAAATGGAGGAGGTGGAAATAATTCTTCATTGTCTATCATGTCATCTCTAATGTGGTTTCCCATAATTGGTGCGAGAAAAGGCAACCTATCCCATGCCCCAGTTGTGTTGACTTTCCTCATCAACGATGGCAAATGCTAAAGGAAATACATGACTTTTACTATCAACAACAGTGGCTATTAGGAGTTTGTGTTTGTATTTTCCATACAAGAATGTGCCATCAATCTGTATCATTGGTCTGCAATGTCTGAAGCCTGCAATAGAAGGTTCAAATGCCCAAAAAACCCATTTGAATATAACCTCATTGTTCGCGTTAGGCTCCCCATGCCGCCATTCCACACGTGTCCCTGGATTGGTTTCTTGAAGAGCAGCCATCCACCGCGGTAACATTTTATACGATTCTTCCCAGTCTCCATAGACTTTAGCAATTGCCTTCTTCTTCCCCAACCACACTTTCTTGTAACGAACGTCATAACTGTATTTGTCCTTGATCATCGATCGATGCAAAGACTGGGAACCGAAATGGACGGATCTCTTTTCACCACATTTTCAACTTCACGACATATAACGGTGGAGTCCAAATGCGCATGATCTTTGGACAAATTGGCGTAGATGCATGTATGTGGTCCTGCATATTTACTAATCTCAAACATTCCATGCGATTTTCTTCTCGAACAACGCAACCTCCAAGTGCATCCATCTACATATTTCTTACATCGAACAATCCATACATTACGTGTAGAATGAGTCACCACAAATCGCTTTGTGTTCTTTTATGCTATATGGAACTTCACGGCATCTTGGATATCTACTTTATACATGAACCGCATGCCCTTTTGAAATTCTCGCTCCCTCATTCCATATAGACCTTAAAGGGATCATAGCATTCTCATTGAGGGGTTGCAATGCCTCACTACTCAATTCCATAAATGCAGGAGAAGGTACGACAAATTCACGTACACCAACGGGCGCACCATCAATTCCAGCAGCCTCTTCGTCGAAAAAATCATCGTTCCCAAGCTCGCTCGGAATTGGAGGACAAGATAATGAGCCATCATCGGCAATGACTCGATTTAATGTGTAGCGAATCATGGCATCATCAACATGATGTGCATCAACCCCTTCATCATCTGTATCATCATCGCTACTCTCTTCACTAGTACCTTCGTCACTACCGCAATAGTCTCCGTCTTCACTAGTGTTCAACTCATCACAGGAACAAGGATCCTCGTTCATCTCGGGATTTGCAGTCATGAAGGGCGATGCACAATGACTCTGCTCCATATTTGGTTGAGTGCTAGGTCCAGCCACAGAATCTAACGCCATATTACAGTTTGTACTATTATACGAATCTCTCGTTCTCAAATCGATATAAAACTCCATGCATTTTGGTGGTGGTAATTCTGCCACAATCTCCCAAACATCTTTGAGACTCGCCTCATCATCTATTCGCACAGGGACGTAGTTGGCAGTACCACTACTGATGTACGCTGGATATCGATATGTGATGGTCGATATCATCTTTTCATTGTCTATCTCCAAAGAATTATAGACAAAACTCATAAATTCCTCGTACCCTAAACCCATGTTCGCTCTAAGATGTCGAACAAGGCGGTTTAGTGTATGAAATTCCGATGGTCCATCGACCATGTCCCCATTCATATAGCACAACAAACTTACTCTTCGATCAGCCATTATTGAATCTATATATGTAGAATATAAAACATGATCAAAAGAAGTGAATGCAACAATATCAATCAATACCATATCAATCAATACCATATCAAAAGTACAATTCTAAAACCTAGATGGAACAATTCTGAACATATTACCATAATGGAACAATTCTGAACAGGCACGGTTTGATCACTAGACTAGTTGTTGTTGTTTTTTTTCCAAAAATAAAAAATAAAAAAGTCACTATACTAGCTTTGTTTGGAAACAAAGCTATGTAACTGCTATACATGTCTTATAGAGATTTCAAAGTCAATTGAAGATGTTCAAGGGGTTCATTTCTAGATGAGCTAAATAGGAAATGGCCTTATCACGACAATGCATTGCAAATGATTCAAGACACGACAATGCATCTGCAAATGATTCAATTGAAGATGTTCAAGGGGATTTGGTTTAGTATTTGTCAAAAGCATCTTTGGATTTGGTAAATAGCTTCTTCACATTTAATGAATATAATTTGTAATTAATCCCAAATATGAACATGAAATTAACAAAAGAATATACCGGCGGGAAGGCGATCAAGGACCGGCAAGGACGGCGAGGACAGCGAGAGAGACAAGAGGGCTCGGCGTGTGACCTTTGAGGGCTCTTCGAGGACAAGTGGAGGCGGCGACGGTGTGGAGGCGGATACGACGGCAGAGACGAGACAAAATCTGTGGTGGCGGATGGATGGCGGCGAGGGACGGTGAAGGAAGCGCGTGGCGGCGAGGGACGGTGAAAGGCGGCGTTGGTGGAGGAGGGACGGTCGAGGACGGTGGGTGGGAAGCGGCGACGGTGGCGGCGAGGATGGTCTATGGACGGTGGGAGGAGGGACGGCGGCAGGGACGGTGGAGCCGGAGAGAAGGCGATCAACGAGACGGGGACGGTGGATGCGGGGACGGTGGAGACGGGGACGGTGGACGCGAGGACGATCTCGATGAGGCGAGAGGTGAGCAAAGAAGAGGAGAGATCTCGGTGGCGAGAGGGAAGAAAACGAGGACGAGAGGGACGAGAGAGGGCCTCGTCGCTCTTTTTTCTTACCCTAGTGCAAGTCGTGACTTGCGTCACGACTTTGGGGAAATCGTGAGTGGAAATCACGACTTCCCATAAAACGTGATTTCCACTCACGTTTTCCCCACCCGATCACTCGCTCAAGACCCATGTGGCATCCTACGTGACACTAAGTGTGTTATATTGGGAATTATTTAAGCAGATGTGTTTTTTTTGAAATTTTTTCTCTAAATTCTATTAATCAGACAAAAACTCCGCGCCTCTTTGGCATATTCATTATTCAAAGGGGTTATTTATGATTGAATTATCACTACACGAAATTGAAAATTGATGTTACTTGTAGTTTTTAATTAATTCATTAATTCATTGACCCCAAAACTCGATGTCAACGGTTGGGAGATGAGCTGGTGGAGGTCCCACTATTTACCAAACCCCTCTAGACTTGTTTATGAATTGCATTTTATGGTCAGTTGTGGTACACGCAATGCACTTTTGGTTGTTGGATGAGTTTAGATTCTTCGAAAACACGCAACTCGAGGTGTAATGGATGTCTATGTGGCATTTTAATTTGTTAATAAACGTGGAAGACGGCATTTCTTGTATACTCTATGTTTGGAAATTATGAAATAAAAAATGTTTCATGGACATCACTTATTAGGACATCAACCTTATGCGAACACACCATAAAACGTGTGCTTATCCAAGATTCATGACTAATGTAACAACACATGATTTCCCATATGAACTATATCGATTAATCTACGCTCGGTCATTGACAGACTCCACATAAAATGCATATTTCATAACTCAATTTTTTTCATTCACGTGATGTATGTGCAGCAAATACTCTACTCGTAAAATTTGCATATTTTCGCATGTCAAAAAACACTCTCATAGTACTATTATTTGATTTGTTAGCTATGGTTAGTGAGTGTATATAGTTTTCTTCTTTTTCACTTTGAGTGCCATGCACGAGATAATAAAGTAGTGAAAAAAGAGGCTTTTTTTTTTTCCCAACGAACATTCTTACTGGAATGTATAGTGAGTCGTCGGGGTCATTAATTAAACAAAAAATCAGTCCCCCCATATATGCAAGTTGTGGTTGCATTAATGTTTACAGTGTGAATGATTTATGGAGAAATAAATGTTAATGGCCTACATATACCAAGCCAGATTTAAGTTTCATTGATGAACTTTTATTCATTCATTTTTGGAGTCAGATCATACACTGAAAAAGTGCAGGGTAGTCTAACCATCAGTCTACCTCATTCACCATCGCAGGTTCACAATGGCCGTGACTAGACATTATTGTTGGCCACCTTACTATTCAGTTGATTTTGCTATGTATATAGAGAGGCCATGCATATGTCTTAGTTTCTTTCTTTGATATTTTGTTAAGTGGCTTTGGGGTGTTGGAGAAAATGCTCCCCGTAATCTCCTGTGGCATATATGTGAGACTAGTTAGATTTTAATCAGAACAAATGGCAGATAGACTCGTGGATCTCAAACAAAAAAAATTCAAAACATTAACATTATTATTATTATTATTATTATTATTTTTAAAGAATGATAAGGTGAAGTGGACCTCTTGGTACAAAGCCTTTTTCCACAAGCAACCCCCCCATGGGGTTCACACGATTGTTTTACACACATATTTAATTGATAATTGCCCGAATGACTTCTGCATTTCATTTTCATCATATAATGTGAGAGATTTAATCAATCCAAGTCCTGCATCCTCGCAAGTCAATCATTTTAATTTGTTATATCCATCTAGGGGTGGCAAATTGAAAACAAATTTGGAGCCAAAGCTTGATTTATATATTCCTATATATTCTTTCTTCTCTAAATTAATTAAGTTTCTTCCCTTCTACCTACCACTAATTGTTTAGCGTTTTTTTTTTTTTTTTTCCAAATTTATGTAAACTAAGATCTGAATTATAGTTTGTCCCGTCAAAACTCAAAAGTCTTAGACTAAAAAGAATAAGTAAGAAAGAGCTCAATTGACGAAGCTATATATTGTAATTTCTTTTGAGTCAGGTTATGTGCACCCGATCAGGGCACCCAAAATAAATTTTGTGAAAATTAATTTTGGAAGGAAATGTCAAAAATACCTTATTAAACCTAATAATTCACTCACGAAAATTTTGTGAAAATTAGTTTTGGAAGGAAATGTCAAAAATACCCTATCAAACTTAATAATTCACTCACGATATATCAAAAAACTTCTCCTTCCCGCACACCCCACTTTCAATCCTCCAATTTTTTCGCAAAGTGCAGGAAAAACCTAAAGCCGCTAAAGGCTTCCTCGAGAAAGGAGGATTGAAGGCACCTGTCACCCCCTCAATAGCGAGACCCGAATTGGCTGGGCTGGGCAGCCGGTAACCTAGCAAATGACCGAGTTTCGGAGGACTCGGGTGGTTCCATGGAGGTTAGATGCTGGACTTCGGAGGGTTGCAGCATGACCTATGGTGATGAGCGCGTACGGTTGGGAAATTGTATGCGGAAGCGTGAGGAGCATGCGCCTGGAGCGCGTATGAACACTCGGACAGACGCGCGCAGGCGCGCGCGCACGGACGGGCGCAAGGCGTGATTTTCCTTGGCACAGCGCCTTGGCACGCCTTGGCACATCTTGGCGCAAGGCACGGGCGGACTTAGGTACGCGCCTTGGCACGAGGCACGGGCGGACTTAGGTACGCGCCTTGGCGCAAGGCAGGAAATACGGGCGGACTTAGGTACACGCCTTGGCACACCTTGGCACGGCGCCTTGGCACGCCTTGGCACGGAAGCGGGAATACCTTGGCACGTCTTGGCACGAGCGCGGGCACGGGCAAGACTTGGCGGAGTAAGTATGCACGTGCTTGGCACATGGAAAGTGTTGACAAACCTTGACTTGGGCGTTGACCCAGGTCAAAGTACGCTTGGTCGAAAAATTGATGTTTTCTATTGGAGCTGAGCAAACGGCTTAACATCTACTATAAGGAGAGGTGTGCTCTCTCCTTGGGGTGGTATGGGCGGACTAGCAGGGACCCTCGAGCATGCTTTGGGCGCAATGCCAAGGCACGACCCATGGACGGACCATGGCGTCGACCACCCTTCGAGCCGGTGGGACTCATCGGAGCCCCGGCTAGCACGCGGCGTGGCCTGGGCACGGACAGGCACGTCTAAGCAAGCCCCTGTCCCGTAGAGAACATGGCCATGTCCCTTGTGGAGTGGCTAGACCAAGTCAAGGCGGTTCCAAGGCGGTTGTGTAACTACCTTGGTCATGGGCTGGAGCCATGACCAAGCCACGACCGAGTAGTCCCGAGTACCGGGAGCCTAGGCGAGAAACTAGGCATCACGAGCGGTCCCCGTCCCGATTTCAAGGTAAACCGAAGGCTTGGCGGACTGTGTCTTGGCGGTTGCGGGTGGTTGCGATAACTACCGGATCATGGGCGAAAGCATGATCAGCCACGTTCCAGCAGCTTCAGGCACGAAGAGAAGGTGCCACTTGACTAGGGGGTCAAGGCGGTTATGGCGCGAGGTGGAAGCAAGAGGAGCAAGGCAGTTCGGTAACTGCCTTGACCACTAGGAGGGGTGTTTTACCCAGTCTAGACGGTTGTAACTGCCATCTGGTTGAGCTATAAAACCAGAGGCAGGGATGCTTGGAGGGGCATCCAGGGATCAAGTTAGTGATCCGGGAGAGAGGCAATTGAGGGCGAAAGTGCATAGGAGTGCATGAGTAGATGTATGCCTTGAGTTCCATAATTGTATTCCCCATTTGAGAGCTAATAAAACATTCCCTTGTTGTCCATTGCCTTTGGTTGTTTGTGTTTCTTTGGTGTTATTCTTCCGCATTGTGTATTGGTTGTGCTGAACTAGGACGGTCCCTAGGCACCACAGGGTTGGGTTGAGAGCGAAAAATTCCTAGTGAAAAACCCCTCTTTCCTCGGCCCCGTGACAGCACCCATGTCTACAATGGCGTCATCCTATCATGGCCACTCAACGAATAATGTGACAAGAAGTCATTTTAAGGCCGATTCTATGTTGTAGATAAGAAATGTGGGATTAAACAATCATAAGACAATATCAATGGACATTGTACTTAATTATCATATGTTAAAAAGGGGAGGAGTCACATACAAGACAATATATAGTATAGCTAGCTAACTAGGATAAGTTGGGTTTTTACTTTCTACGCTTTACTTACACTTCCTTTGTAGGTGAGTTGAAATTGTTGAATTTAGATTTTGGGGCTTTCGAACAATTCCTCTAAGTCTTGTATTTTTCCTTACTCTCTCGCATTCTTAACACATTCACGACATTGGCTAAAATTTAACTGTACATACTAGTTTTTTCTAAATTTTTATACTCACGTGATTTCTGAAAGTTTCATCAATTTATGAACTTAATCCTACCTAAATGTTTCTTTTTGGAGAAAAAAATAGGTGCTGCAAAAATTTAGTAGTCTTTTAAACTCAAATTTTTTCTTAACATAGAAGTAGTCATTACCTATCATATATACTCATTGATATGGATGCTATTAATAGAGATTTTGTTCCCACTTCATGAAAACAAAGGGACTCATTAAAGTGTAAATAAAGTTGGTTTATGTTCCAAAAAAAAAAAAAAAAAAGCACTGCTGAGAATTAATGTATGAAAGTCCAACTTCAAAAGAGGTGGGCTGCATGAGCTTGAAAGGCCCATACACTTTTTTTGATAGGATGAAAGGCATCTCATCCAATATGCGTGTGTATGCATCTTGAAGTGTATAAGACTGCGTACACATAACTTTTCGGTACGTAAATTCGGCGTCAAAAGTCGGTCATTAAAGCATTTTTCTCAATAAATATCTTTTTCGATCTGCTGTTTTTTTCTGCCTAGTGTTTAATTGGTCCCCATCAAAAAGCCTCTGATGTATATGAATTATGAAAGTTAGGTCCTCACTGAATTGTCTTTTTAATCAGGACTTTAAATAGTTGATTGTTACAAGGCCGGCCGCTCAATTTCTCCCCATGGAATTAATGTGCAACATTCATTAACAAATTTCATATGATATCATTATCCAAAGAGAAGTCTTGCATATATTTGGATTAGATTTCTATACATGCATAGATATTTGATGTTGATCTAATACTACCAATTATAAATCGTGCATGTATTTTTCATCTTTAATTACCCCAACCAAACCAGAGAAAAAAACAAAAAAATAAACATCAAGGAATTAAGTTGCCTTTTTATGACAAGACACCCTGTTAATAACGATTAAAAATAGTGTATGAATCCGTATTGATTTTTGAAACAGACAATTTTTTTGTCCGGACTCGTATGTTTTTAAAACGTACAAGCCTTGTTTTTTTTTTTTTAGACCCATTTTTAAATATAATAAAATATTTTTTCACCTAATTATTGACAAAAATACAAGATTTTTTATCTTGTCACGCATTCCATCACTACAAGAAAGACATGTTACATATTCAAAATTCAAATATTACAAGTTTTCGTATAAAAATAACATCATCATTAGTGAAATTATAATGTAAACATCATAAAAGTTTCAAAATACTCTTATAAATAAATAAAATATTATTTAAATTAATCGTTGAAGGGGTACCATTTTAAAAAAAAATTGTCCAGACACGGACATGGACCCGGACCCCTTTTAAAACAGACAAAAAAATATGTCCGGACTAGGGCTGGCAATTTGGGTCATGAAACGATTAACACGACACGACACGACACGACACGTAATAAACATGTCGTGGGTTTGGCTTAAGTGGGTCTGGGTCATAAACATGTTAACACGTTTATACACGGTTAATAAATGAGTCATTAACATGTCAACCTGCTCAACTCGTTTATGACTCGCTTAACACGGCTAAAGAATAATGTATAAATAATAAATATTGTATAATAAATAGATTGATACAAAATTCACCTATTTGAATGCATGTTAATAGCATGATTTATTTATTTTATTTATAGACATCTTTTATCATATTTTATTTTATATTTGAGAGGAAATATTCATTTTAATTTTAATATATTATTTATGTTTTAGATTTTATTAATAATTATTTATTAAGAAAAAATAAAACTTTTCGCCAAAGTAAAATTTATATATTTTTTTAGATGATTCTTATAATTTTGTTTATGTTATTATTACGAGTCATTTTTGCTTTATTTTTAAGAGTAATAAAGACTTGAATGAAAAAGTAAAGTAAAACTAACGACTATATACAACCACATTATATTTTATCGGTTATTTAGTATGTTTTTTCGAATTTAATCATGTAGATATATTTTTAAAAAATAGTAACTTAATTATAAAAGTTTAAATAAAATAAAATTTTTAAATACAATATTTAATAAGTGGGTGACACGATTACACGACATGTTTAACACACGACCCACTTAGACACGAAAACGATTAACACGATTAATAAACATGTCATGTAATGAGTTTGCATTATATGGGACACGACACATTTACGACACGACACGACACGTTTACGACTCGCCGATACGAATTGCCACCCCTAATCCGGACCCGTTTAAAGTGGGTTCAAACAACTGCAGACAAATGAGTCCGGACACTTTTTGCCACCCCTACCTCAAAGTCATAGTGAGTGACATGGCGTTATGTCCTTCAAAGCCGTCAGTGCAAGCTTCAAGATACACATGCATCCTGCGTGTTATTATGTATTGGGAGCACATACACACCCATACGTACACATTTGAAGAAACACATTGCTTGACTAGCATATGTGTATGTATGCAATACATTGTATACCATTGTACATTATATACATATATTCAAACAAGCACAGTTATTTATATGCATGAATTAGAGATAAATATAAGATGCAAAGGAGTTTATGTTTGAAGATAGCACCAATTAGCTAGTAATCAACACATCCATGGGACACTTACTAGTGCATTGGACGTATTTGTTTTGTACATTCTAATTCAAAGCATTGTATATATGTGGGATATACTTTGAATACATGGATATAGAAAGCGACGCAGTGGAGGTTCATGATCCCAACACATGCATGGTCAAGATTTTGATTCCGAAAACTTAATTCAATAATTGTATATATCGCTGTAACATAGGATAGGAACTCTCTTCACAATTAATATATTGGACTTACTGCAACATGTATACACATGTATGGGGCTCCTACTATTAGTTTTAGCAAATAGTATCATTTGGTCCCTTAACTTTCACATTTTTATTGATTTGGTCATTAAACTTTTATTAGTTCACTTTTGGTCCCTGAATTTTCATTTTTCTTTACTTTTATTCATTTTTTGTCAAGTTTGGAGAGTAACGGTTTATTAACGAAACAATTCAAAATCGATTTTTTGGGTTGATTATGAATCGATTGTGAATTACTCTCCAAACTTAACAAAATGACCAAAAGTAAAGATAAATAAAAGTTTAGGAATCAAAAGTGAATAGATGAAAATTTGAAGATCGAATCAATAATAGCTTGAAAGTTAAAGAAACCAATTGATACTTTTTGCCTTAGTTTTAAGTAGTGTTGCTTTTAATTAACACATAGTACAAAAATAACGTTTAGTTCTATAGTTTTTTTTTTTCAGAATATAGACTATATATTATTAGTTGTTTTTTTGTTAGATTATAGTTATTAGTTGTTGTGTTTAAGTTTAAGTGAAACACTTAAATCTTGTATACTTGTATATTTATTGTATATTTGTATATTTATCACGCTTTTTAAGATAGGGATGTACGGGCTCAACTTATTATCTCTATTCAATTAGAATGTCCACAATTAAATAATCGGGCTAACTAAAAAAATCGATTAAAAAGATAAAAATAAAACTTATATATGCAAAGGAAGTCACAAACTGATAAATTCAAGCCAAAAATAAAAAAAAACAAAGGTTAAAATCGTACTTCCCTCACTGTCCACATTGGTGCTTTTAATATAGTAATATATACACGTACGTGTAAACTATCTACTTAAGTCGACGCATGAATTGATGCTATATATGTAGAGACATAGCTACAATTAATATACTATAAAGCTACCTATCTAATTACCAATAAATTAATCAATCAAAGTACTCTATGAAGTTTTTTTGTTTTTTTTTTTTTCACAGACAAACTCATCAATGAAGTTAATTAGCTTAACGTGTAGGAGTAGAAATGCATTCAGCTCATCGTGTACCATTTGACACTAATATTATTTCGTACGCGTAGTACCAAATTAATTAACAGCCGTTTCATACATGTACTCTTTTCGATCTGATCTGAATTATATGCCTAACTAGCTTTCTTCAACATTTAAATATTGATGTACTATGCACATGAATAATTAGTTTTAATATAATTAAACTCCACGATCTTAATCACCCTCAAATTAAGTTATGAAACATTATGTGAACGGCCTATGTACGTGAACCGTTCATGGACCTCGTTATTGGGGTAGTTGTCTCCCTGTTGGGGTGGTGGTCTTTGCCTTAAAGCTAAAGTTGGGGTTGCATTATATTATGCACGTTTTCGAAATTTATTCTGATCTTCATTGTTGTAAAATCTATTTGTTCACTAGAACATTTTTTAAATTTAATAAGGTTTTAAAACCCCTATTAAATAGAGTGTTATTAAATGTTATGTGAAGATGTGTTATGTTTTAATTTTTAATACATGTATTATATAGATGTTTTTTTAAACTCCTATCAATTATGTGTTATTTGATAAAACCCCTTTAATAGGAGTTTAAAAACATCTATTAAATACCGAAATTGTTCTAGTGATTATAGATACTTGTCCAGCTGGAACTCAATACAAATCCCTTTGGCAAAAAATAAAATATAAATATGATGGTACTATATATGCGTATACAATCATTATATATACATATTTGTATATATGTGAATTTTCAATAAATAAAGTTTTATTTATTTTGATAGGATATAAAGTTTCATTAATTTATGAGAATGTGATATATACAAGGAATTAATGTGGTTGAGGTCACGCATATAATTTGGCAAATGAAATAAAAATGAAATGCAAGGCGATGGCCACGTACGTGATCGTCTATCTATACACGCGTACGAATTCTTGACCCAATAGCACGTGACGTTAGCATAATCAAATTATGACTAATTTATAAGAGATTTGTATATAATTCATGCTTAATTATATGATTAACTTTACATATTTATATACGATTTGTATAGGCAATATTTTCCCTGATTTGTAGTGATTCTTGAAAGCTATTGTTTCCTAATTAACTTGTACACAATTTTGTATATATTATCATTTAAATGAAGTGAATGAATATAAGAGTTCTCCGCAATGCATTTTTAGGACTCTATTTGTCGTGGTATCAGAGCCTAAACTATTCTTTCTTTAATCCTAAGCATTTAGGATATGTTCTTGTGACGGCCCCAACTTTTAAACAGGGCACCGCCAGGCCTAATATCATAATCAAGCCTTAATCCTAACCACATAAGACTTAATTACGTATTAGTTAGCATTTCGTCCTTATATTCCTCCAAATACATGTACTGATATATTATTTAATTTAAAGTTAATTCAAAATCCTTTATCATTTTCATGTGATTTCATATTAATATGTAATTGAAAGATTATGAGGAAGCTGTTATGTTTCAAAATTCCTAAGTGTGGAAAATCAGGAAAATACAACATCACATGCATGTATATATATATATGAAACTATTCACTCAACCCAAAATGTACAATAAATACACAAACACTATAATACAACAAAAGTCGAGTCGTACAAAATGAGTGAGGAGAGTTGTTGAATTGCTTAGAGGAAGTCATCGATCTTCTCCTTCTTTGGTCTACTGCTGCTCGACGGACCTACATCCACCATCACAAACTAGACGGTGAGTATAGTAATATTTAAGTAATAACTGGAGAATTCTATGCCACATTTCCAAAATAGACAAATGTTTTTTAAAAGCTTAAAGTAGTGAAATACATTGTTGAAACAAGTAATGCAAGTAAATATTACAGTTAAAAATATGTAGAGACTGACACAGGTTAAGTCGAGATAACCTACGTCCGGTCGACGACGAGAACTATCACCTAACCTTTCTCACTACTATATGGAGCTGTGCTCAACATATTCCACACCCAAAAGAGAAGTTGTGCTCTACGCATATACATCATCTATCTCATTCTTGTCGATCACCCCAAGTCCCATAACTCGTGTGCCTCGCAAGTGAAGTGGTGACTGCCGGCCCCAGTAGACCCATGTCCCTGTGAACCGCACATCTCTCTTGCAATGAACAATAGCTAGATAATCTCTACTTTAGTTGTTAAAAGCAAGATTTCCAAATTTCTAGAATTCCAAAACAAGTTAGACTACAAAAGCCCAAAGGAATGGACCACAAGTCTAGTGAAATCCACAATATCCCAACAACATGTTTTTCATCAGTTATCTATTACGAACAACATCAATAGTAGGAATTGGAATTAATGAAATACTTCACAAGGCATCATGTCACAATATTCAATCAGGAATAGACACAAGAACAACATGATGTCAGATTACAAATAGCGTTGTTCTACAAAATAGACCAATAAACCAAGAAAAGTGAACGAAGTGAAATATAAAATTATCACAGCTTCACTTACAATTCACACGCTTGTCCTAACCTATTTGATCCCTCGACACTCTGAAATGCGTGCCCAAACTCTCGAGATCTCTGCTTAGTCCCCTGAAGGTGTTTGACACGTGTTAAAGTGTGTTTAGACCTATTTATAGTGTTTAGACCATTGGTGGACATATTTGATTTTTAGTACTGGCTGGGTAATTAGCGCGATGATTTTGATTAGTACCGCGTTCATTTCCACATTAACGCGCTACCTCGGTTGTCTAACGCGCTCGCTTTGGACATTAGCGCGCTAATTCATCTATCTAGCGTACAAATTAATATGAGTGCACTAGATTTTGGACCTAACGCGCTATATCAGCAAAACCCAGAATTATGTACTTCTAATTCCGAAGTTTTTCCACGCATAGGTCATGTTTTCGATTTAGGGACCCTTATACACATTACATGAAGTCCCTAACACTTATCCCAACACACAACAGCAACAACAACATCAAATTAGATGAAATCACAAGTGTACGGTGTAGAATAGTTACCTAACTTGTTGTTCTTCTTCTTCTTCACCAAAGTTTCATCAATTCCACACCTTCCTCCTCTCCAAATCACTCCAGAATCTCTTGTGAAGGCCATACCCCCACCTGGGGGCTGGGACCTCCAAGGTAGGTGTAGAGGAACCCCCCCACCTGGGCCAAGAGCCCTCTACACATTTTATGCCCCCCCATAGTATGCACGAGTCGCGCCTCAATCGCAGGGCACCACACCTGGACATCCCATACGCCGGGGTCGATACATAATATGGGCATAATCTTTCGCCTCCCACGACTCGAACCCGCGCCCTGGAGGCTTAAGGTCACAAATTTCGCGCCTCAGGATCTATGTACTCAGGAGGAGATTGGATGTGGTTTTAAAATAGAAGACTTGTGGATATGTAAATGGGTAGAGGAATACCCATGGGTGATAGAGATTTACCTTAGGTACATGAAAGAGAATGATATTTGCTAAAAATGGTCACTTGAATATCAAAGGCTATATATACTGGAGATCATACTGACAGGCGATCTACATCAGACTATTTCACATTTGTTGGGGATAACCTAGTTACTTGGAGGAGTAAGAAGTTGAAGGTTGTATCAAGGCCAAGTGTAGAACCGGAGTATAGATCAATGGCTCAAGGTATATATGAACTACCATGGGTGAAGCATTGATGCAAGACTTGGGTTTTAAATCTACACACGCTATGCCCTTGTACTGCGATAATAAAGCTACAATAGCTAGCTATAGCTCATAACCCAGTACAACTTGATCGCACTACTAAGCATATTGAGGTTGACAAACACTTCATTAAAGAAAGTTGGAAACTCATATTACTTCAACTATCGATATATTGATGACTACATCTAACACAAAACTAGCTAAAATTAATTAGTATATATACATTATATAATCCTAGAAAGATTTTCATGAAAAGGCCTAAATTTCAAACAATTTATCAAGAACTAAAAGTGTATATATTCAATCTAGCTATCTAATTAGAATTTCCGTATAATAATTTATTGTAAAAATATTAGCCAGCAGAATCTATACATATATATACTTAATTAAATTGTATATATAAATAAATGATCACAAATTACACAAATTAATTGAGCAAGTATAGTCCATGTATACCAAGAAATTAAAGAAATTAATTATAACACACCATGGAAGTTCGTATACACTAGGATGGAAAAACAGCACTACATTGGAAAAACCCATTAAGATTCTCCACCATTGTGTGAGATGATGAGAGCCCTTGATCCTCCTCGTGATGATAGTTGTAGTGATTATAATCATGATTATCAAACCCTTGGCAGATCTGCCAGTACCCATCATAATTGTCAACGGCCATCATCTCCCCCACAAACTCATCACCAACTACTTTACCATCATCATCATCATCATCATGAGTAGTAGTACTAGTAGTAGTTGTTGTTGTTGTAGCAATACCAGCAGCAGCAGCAGCAGTACTAGTGCTATCATGGTAATGGTCATCAGAGAACTTATAATCAGCTAAGTCCGAGTCCTGCCCAGTGAGCTCTTGCACCAAAGCCCTGAACTCAGACACACTCGTCTTCACCTTCATAGGGTTCGAGATGTACACCACCTTCACTGGCTGTTTCTTCTTCATCATCGTCGTCGCTTTCGCCCTTCTTTGACGACTTACAATCTGCTCTCTTCTTGTTGTTGTTGATCCATGACAAAAGAACACAATTAGTTAACAAATTGATGAAGGCACATATATATAATATTTGCATCCAATATTGTATCCACGTAGTCTATCACAGAAACACACACATATAAATATATAATAATAATTGGAATGGATCAAAGTACTTATAAAGCTATGGCTTTTTGGTGGGGGCGGTTTAAATAGTGGTATGTACGGAAGTGGTTTTGTAATATTAAAAGCGGTTTCGTAGAAGCAACAAAAGTTGGTCCGAGTGGTCCAGCTCTCGAGCTTCATTGAATTTTAACTTATCAATAAAGTCGCTTCTGCTTAAAGAATTAATGGTTAGTTTTACGTGGGTCGACCCGGCTCGAGCCTAACTTGTACGGTACAAGCAAAAGTTAGATATTAGGATAGGAATCTAAGGAGATGTATGATAGATTTGAGTGTTTCTTTTCTTTCTTTTGTTTGAGTTGACGAAGGAAAAAGGAAGCTAATGAGAAACTAAAGAGGGAAGAAAATGTAAAGATAGATCTAGAGATAGAGAGAAATGATGAAGGTTGGATTTTGTAGTTTCTAGAGAGAGAGAAGGGGTCGATCCGGTACAACGCGGTGAGAAGGGGACTTTCAATAATTCCAAGCACGTGATATTGACAGAGAGCTGTCCCAGTGCTCCAACTTGCATTGTTATTAAAGGTAATTGGTCGAGCCATTATTCGACACGTGCAGGGAAGGAGATTTGATAATGTGGTTCCTACTTCCTATGTATTGCGATTCTGCGACACTATTCTCCTCCTCCTTTACGAGACTAATGGACACCAATTGATACTTAAGAAGCGCATTGACCATTTTTATTTTATTTTTTTATATTCGTCGATATCCAAACAAGCCAGATTATTTTCACGATACCTTAACATAATTTGGTTATACGTATTCCAGTGGTCCGAGCGAATTAATCACCACACTGAAGAATAGAAATTGAAATCGTGCGCTTAACTACTCACACAACCCCGCCTTCGCATTTACTGTTGTGGCAACCTGATCGGGTACGTTCGCATTATGTACATATCTCGATGCAGTATAACTATAGGTGTTCAAAGTTAGTTTTGAACAACACTCCTCCCAACTTAACCAAATGCAAATCCCACAAATCAATCTTTCGTATTTCCCTCGAGACACGAGTTTACGCATTTTTTTGTCGAATGTGAAATAATATCAAGGAGCATTATTGTAAATTATTATTTTTTAAGGTGTGACTACTATTTGTCAATTTTAATGATTCTTAACGTAAAAAAAATACTTTAAAAAATTAAAAGATTTGAAGTTATACAAGAGAGAGAGACAAGTGAACGATCAATAGAACTCATTAATCATTATATTGGACTTTCATCGCAATGTTGTACTATTACTATGAAAAAGTTGTATGATTACATGATCAATAATTAGTCAATAGTTAGTAGTAAATAAGTTAAATTTTTCCTTTGGATCGAACTTAATTAATCACTTCTTAAATCATCGTACTGTTTGGACCACGTAAAGTTCATAAGATATTATTTGAAAAAATCAGAGGCAAGTCGTAAGTCAATGAAGCCAATAACGACCAAGCAGGGCCATGCGTTAGAAAAGGCGACGCGCTGACGTTTCTCATAGAGCGTCTGATGACGTCACATGACCAATGGTCGGCTTGGCTCGGCTCCAAGTGCGGCTTGGGCTTATTGGCTTAGGGTACGATTACTACTATACCATGAAAATGGGACAGCAACAGCAGCACCGACGGGCTATGCTTCCAATGCAAATTTAGATCTTAATAAACTAATTAGAGCATTAATCAGTTTTTTTCTTTTCGTAGGAAGATTTGATTACCCGACCTCATATAGGTAGAAGCATACGTCACGTTACATGTCTAGTTGATCATTAATTACATTAAATTATCATACATGCGTAAGACCAACTCCAACCATTAGCACGCTGGTGGAGCTACAATGAATAGTGCATTATATTACTATTCATTATTTTTTATTTTTATTTTTATTTTTTAAATCATTGTTATAGTTTTATTATTTTGATATTGCAAATCAAATTGAATAAAAAAATGATAAAAAAGTTAATAGTATAAAAGATAGTGTTTACGGGTTAGAAATGTGAATAGTATTAATGTCACTTTTTTTAAATTGATATAAATAGTGTTAATGTTACACCATTTTATTTAGTGTTGTTGGAGATGCCCTAATAAGAGTTTGATTCACGTATAAAATCTCAATTAATTTTAAATTACGGTTTTATTGTTGTTGTTGCACGCGTAATTGACATATTAATTCAATTTGACACAGATGGATCTAAAGTTTATTCGATAAACAAAAAAAATGTTGTTTTTTTAATGAAAATGAGGCTATAAGTGGCGGAACCGAAAAATTTAATTGGGGGAGCCGGGGGGAATTTCACCTAAACTTATATTATTCAAACTACGTTTAGAGTCTATAGAAAATGTATCGAGCAGTGAGAGAGAAGAATCGAGGGGCAAGAGAAGTGATCGGAGGCGGGGTATTACAAGTGGGTCTCATAGCTGAAGGGGAGCGACCGCCCATCCTACCTTCCCTCTAATTCCGCCACTGGAGGCGAGGTTTAGCTAGGAGGGTGTGAGTTCGACTTTTGTTGAAGTAAGAAAATGGTTACTTTCTTAATCATCCTTAAGGAGTGTAGTAGTAGCTCTATTATATTTTTTTAATTCTTCATTTGGAGGATTTAGGCACTTGACTTAACTCCTATAAAATTAGTAGCCAAAAACATTTGGAACACCTATACACTATAACATTTTTGGCATTTAATAGAGTATTAAAACCTTATTAAATAGAATGTTATTAAATGTCATGTGAAAATGTGTTATGTTTTAATTTTTAATACATATATTACATAGAGGTTTTTTTAAAACTCATATCAATTATGTGTTATTTAATAACACTTCCCTTTAATATGAGTTTAAAATTTTATATTAAATATTAAAATTATTTTAGTGATAATTATCAAAAAGAAATTTATGCTTTCTAAATCACCTATAATTTTGGATCGATCACAACCATTCAAATTAAGGGATATGATCTAAGACTCCAAGCTGTCAATATTGACTCGGAAGAGATTTTAATTTGTTTTGTGAATTGGACTACCATATTTGATCTGAATGCATATGTTTGATTTTTTTTTTTTTTTTTTTTATCAAATATGAAGACGTACGTTCACAAGTCACAATAATTAATTTATCACTGTATGTCATGACAATGAAAGATAATCCAAAATAAAACTTGTGAGAAGTGCAAAAAATCTCTCCAATGGCACCTCGTCCTTGTTTTTAATTTATTTGGGTAGGAAATTAGTGGCTATGTTGATGTAGACCATGTCACGCCAGCCGCTTGACGTCCATATATGTACAAGATTCATGTTAATGACATGGACAAGTTTCTAGATGATGATCATCTGTATTCACACTTAATTAAGGTTAGATCACTATCATCACCTTAATTTAATTAATATGGTTATAGCTAGAAAGAAACTTAGTTATCCTCATAAGCCACAACAATAAATATTTAATTTTATTTAATGATTGTTTGCAATTACATTAATTTTTTTTTTTCTAATAAATAAGAAAGGATCGATTAATTGCACTAAATCGAGCATAATGAAAGAATTTGATCCATGTAAACGACTCAAATCAATTAATGTGAGATTGAAGAAATAGACTAATAATTGTTACAAAAAATCTGTTTTGACTCTTTGAGTCCGGACTCAAAGATTTTTTTGTTAACAATTTAAGATATCTACCTAAGTAAAAGACCTAATTACCCTCTACCTCAAACACTAATAATGAATTTAAATTAAGGGTTTTTATGTCTTTTTGATTGTTTGAGTCCGGACTTTTTGAGTCCATCTAGCACTACCCTAATTGTTATAAAAAAACTAACTGCAGCTTATGAGGTGAGTTTTTAATTACAAAGACGTGTAGAAAGGGAAATGAAGGGCACAAATGATTGACAATTATGAGTGTTATAGTTCCCTCGAGTGGTGTGGTGAAGCGGTAAAAAAATTAGTACCATAACACTGATTGAAGCAAAGGTTGTGAGTTAAATTCTTAGAAGTTATATAAAGCAAGAATATTTATGACTTGTTTTCTCAAATTGACGTGTCTTCGAGATACACACCACGCATGTTAATTATGCCCAAAAAATTATTTTGCGCATTCTCATTTCACGTGGAGTTTACGCGCGGTGTCATTTGATGTGTCATTCTAGTATTTCCCAATAACTTTATATCAATCAGGCAATAAATGTCAAAAATATCAGCTGAGATGTCTCCTGCAAGGCAGGAAAGCAACACCAAAGAATTTTATTGGTTTCATTGGCACAAACCCTAATCCCTTGTTTCTTCAAATGAACAAATTAATGAGGTCACATCTACTTGTCACTTCCCCTCACCTAGGTGTCCTATTCAGTTTAGGAACTCTGTGGATGTATTTGAAAAATAAGCAATTTTAAACCTAAATATTGTAGTTTAAACCTAAATTAGTATGCTTTTATTCAATTTAATCATGTACATTATAGTAGTGACATGTATAGCATATCCATGTTCATTTCAATGACATAAGATGGTCCCTCTCCCTTCCCAAAATTTATTTTGGTTCCACTATCATTTAATTTTCATTGCATAGTGTTCTATAATGTATTAATTAGCAGCCTTAAAGATGTTAGATATTTTCAAAATAAAATGTTTAGATTAGAACCACATCGGTTACTTAGCTCAATAAAAAAGTATAAATACTCTAACACTTATTTAAGTGGAGATTAAAACAAAGCTCACAAGAGCTATGCTCAAGTGAATCACACATGAGTGTGACGCTTTTGTAGGCACACTTGACACTTGCGCATGGCGTGGGCGGCTAATTAGACAAACCAATTTTTGTCATTTTCTCTACATGTGTTTAGACTTTGGTGGGTTGAATGACACCAACAGGTCCATTAAGGAGAAATTTAAACTGGTCACTAACCCACCTCTGTATCCATAAATAAGGACAAGGGGGAAAAAAAACACAGTTCAAACAAAAGAATTTGCTGATGTTCAAAATATGATGGACATGGAGAAATTTAAACTGCGCATTGCTCATGTTCTAAATTTTACTGATGGACATGAGACTAAGTTTCTTTATCGTATTTTAAAGGAATTTGCTGACTCTTGTATAATAGAGAGCTAATATTTCATTTAGAAATTGGCTCTTGATATACGCTTTGAAGTCATTAGTTCGTTTCTAATCTAACGAAAGAATATATCACAAACCTACATACTACCTTATTGAGTCTTTAGCTTTAGTAGAGCAACAAAATCCTCAAAGATAGTTGTAAATTAGAAGCAAACAAGTATAGCCTGTAAAGTAAAATTATGTTTAACTTTATTTGAATCTACTTTTGGCATAAGCAACCCAAACATGCTTAATTATGCTACAACAGTCCCCCCCATCATTCTGTGTTCTATCTATTTTGAGTAGAAACAATTGAGAGGTAACAAGAAATTAATGATGCATATTGAGCAATTCTATTCCCACCAACAGTACAATCTCACATCTTTTTTTTCTTCAAGTCTCAAAGCAAGACTAATCCCCATCCACGAGTTCCGATTCGTTTTCACACGGCTTTACGACAAAAACTTACAAATCAAAGATAATTAATGAAAGATTTAGAAATGACAAACCATATAGACATTGCAGCTAAGGGTGAAGAGGAGGAAAGTTTGAACAGGAAAGGTAGGTGCTTGAGTTGTGAAGATTGTTCATACATAACAAGTGAGAAAGTGCAGTGATGGTAACTGTTCAACTTGTAAGTAGAATAAGATGGGCCACCAACCTTATGTAGAACAATATAGCTATTGTTACTTCTTTTCAAAACAATATAACTTTTTTTCTTGATTGGAGCATAACAAGAGAACTTTGACCCTCCTTAGTGCCCTTTTGATAACCAACCTCTATAAAGTTTAATGAAAAATCCTAGTTAGAGTTATCACACAAGGATATAGCTGCAAAAGTTCAGTCCCCTTGTAACTGTCACCTTACATGCTTCGATCGAGGCAGTCTAAAAACACACAAGAGGACAATGAATATGCATTCGCAATGCCCCTTGTGCATTAGTTCAAGTCACATACCTATTTAGAGATATTTAACGATGAATTGTAGCATTTTTCAATTTCAAAATATACAAATTTCTAGCATTAATACATTCCATTCCTATCACTGTCAGGTCCCCTTTTCCAACTAGTTTTGTGGAAAGTCATTAACAAAAAGGAGAAAAGGAAAACATTGTGTAGTGGAATGGAGTGTCAACAAAAGTAGACTTGCTCCCATCAATAATCAAACATAAAAAGCTTCTTCAAAATATGATAAAGCAATAATACCAACCTCATAGTATAACTCTGCTCTTGTGAAGTTATGTCTTCATAATGATACCAATAAAAGTGGGATAAGGTAGATTTATAATATATAATTGGCAAAGACAGTGATAGAGCAACATATAATCATGTATACTTTCAATATATACATTAGTTGCATATTTGCCTACGATTCTTTTGGATATACATTGTTGGCACATCTCAATGCACAATCTACTGCACACTGTACAGCAAATTGCTCATCACAACAACAAAACAACAGAGCATCAATCACAAATTAGTTGGGGCCGGTTACGTGGATCAAACTCTTCCCATCCACTCGTTTTAATCCAGTCGATGACACATTGTCAAAATCTCTTAAATCCTTCTTAATCAACGCATCACAAGTTCTTAGATCTAACCCTATATCAACGAATTTCTTCAATTTCTACTGTGTCGAGTTTTCTGATTGAAACGTTTGTAGGCCATCTTTAAGATATGTCTAAACTACCACGATCGCGGTTCCATAACTTTTGCAAAAATTGCTCATCGCTCATCTTAGTTTTCAAACTCAAAATGTTTCAGATCACCATGGGATGCAATTTAGTTACTCATCCTAAGAAATTGTTAAAGCTAAAAATAAGCACAAGGTCAAAGGAAAAAGTGTCACTTAAAAAAATGAAAGAAAGAAAAACAAGGTAAAGGCCATAAATTTTGACCAACTTTTTTGGTTCTTATTTAAATACCAAATCATAGGAACTTTATCAACTTTGCAATAAACAAACTAAGAAAATGAAGTAAAATTAAGGATTGCAAGGCACCATGGCGATCCCGAGGCAATTTCTCAAGCCTAGATGATGCGACAAAATAATATTTATTTAAAGGTCCTTGGATAATTATTTATTTATGAATAAGTCCTTAAAAAACATTAATTGTCTATTTGTCACCGTGATTCTTATTCAATATATACTTCAAGAATACTATGGAGCTTTTATGTCCTTATGTTCTATTAATTGTGTTAAAGACTTGGTTGTCGGGTAGATATTTTTATTATCAAACTTAATTGTAAATAGCCCCCTCAATTTTATTTTATTTTTTAAAAAATACTTAGAAGGACACTGCCCGCCTAGGGGGTTTTGCCCTAAACACCTAGGTGACGCCTTGCAATCAATAAGCAAAATGTTTCCAAGAAAAAGTAGTGGGATATAAATCATAATAACAGATAATTTGACCAAAAAAATACATAATACAGATGAATTTAGGCTTGTTTGACTAGAACAAAAGAAATACTTCGATATCTTTCTTTGAATTTGTTCCTCCTCACCATGGGAGATTGAAAGGTTAAAAGAGGCTGTAAGAAAATAAACGTTGAAGGAAGCACCAGTTCTGTGCTCCAAAAATGCACATGCTTCAGTCTCTCCCACATTCAACTAGATGGTAAATTGCCATTATATCTTCAAACATGCACAACAACCATAAGATGTCCCTCATAAGTCATAGTATAAATTTCTGGAACTGAACTAATTGGTTCAAGAAAGATGTCTGCGCGACTGATTTAAAACTATGTTCCCTATGTTTATCGACAAAGGAAGCCTCAAAGTTGAGACTAGAGTTAATCATTTAATAGTTCTCAACTCACCAAGACAACGAGATCTGTTGTTATCAGGCTTGGAGCCCTGGTTGTCAATCTCAGAATTATAAATGCAGGCAAGTGTTTAGGTTCCAGTCCACAGTCACTGGACACTTTCAAATAATACAATTTCCCCAAGGAACATCTCACACTCAACAACAACATAACAAAATGTTGCTGTCATCTTAATTATTCGTAGGGGCCTATGACAAGGGGGCAATTAAATTTTAGGATGCCATAAATATGCACTAATGTTTCCCAATTAACAAATTCATTATATGATTTGTATCTACACTACATTTTAAGAGCTACACACAAAAGTTAGATAGCATTCAGGGAGCTGCCACTGCACCATAAGCTTGTAACTTTACTTTTAAGAAAATGGAAAGAGAAATTTTACATACCGTGATGAGTTGACATCCATAGAGAAGCTGCGTTGAAGAAGATAGATTGGATTCTTTGATTATAGCACAAGATGAACAGTTTGCGCAGCTTCATAAGTTGTACTGCCTATATAATTAATTCAGCAAAACAAAATAAATAAATAAATAACAATGAAATAGAGAAATATCTAAAAGACGAAATGAAGAAATGAATATATCACATTACTATATAAGAAGCGCTCAGGAAGCAAGTTTGAATATTATTCAGATATGAAAAGATATAAGCATAAAAAAAATTGGAGATTCTATGACTTGTAACTTTGTGACTCAGCATTTAAACGTTTCTGTAACTTCAAAAACATAGTATTTTCATGTGAGATCGGGTCCAAACAATCAACTCAAGAGCTTCGACTAGTGAGACAAATAATAAGGTAAATATAGAGAACGGCATCTACAGCAAACATAGAATTAGAAGAAACTAAAGTGCTTAGGGCAATAAATAACAGCAACAGCAGCAACAAAGCCTCAAGGCCAAACCTCAAATTAATTGGGGTCGGAAGCTTTTCCATTGTGCTCGATTTAGTGCAATTGGCAGGATTTAGGGCAATAAATAAATGGAGTAAATTAATGAAGGATCTCATCGCATCAATGAAGTTTCATTTGTGAGGTTAAAAAATATAAAATTGGAGACATGCGGAAGTATGCTTAAAAGCTCAAATAAAGGGGTCTATGCTACTAAATGCCTTTCTGAAAAAGTAAAATATACTTGAAATTTATTTTAGACACGTACCTGGAATCACGCTCATTCAAAGATTGATGCCCAAACTCTTGTTACTTTACTTCATCAGTGTAGCTAGAAGCATATTCATCAAGAGAGCTATTCATCTGATTAGTATACAAGTATCTGGTATGCACACATGTGGCGTCAAACAATAAATAGATTAAAAGCCTCAAGATCATGTTAAACAATCAATGAAGAGGACATCAAGTGAAAATGGGAATGTCAAAAGAAAACATTCAAACTGATCATATAATCACTTATTAATGGAAACCAGAGGAAAATAATATTAAAAACTTTTCCGGAAAGGTTGTTAAGGTGAAGAGGTCATTTCTTTCACAAAATGAAACAAGAAATACATAATTCAGTCATTGCAAGAAAACACTTGTTTAGAATGCACCTTCAAGTTCAGTTCTTACCACAACCACTATTTTCAATTGTAACAACCAAAAATTATCAGGGATTATACATCAAGTTAATCTCTCATCTGTGATCTGTGCACAGTAGACATTAAAAAAAAATGAATCAACCACTACTACAACAAAACTGTGTACAAATCCACTATCATGAATTGTGTATAGTACCAAGCAAGAGTAATTCTTCTCTACTTACTAAAAAATTTAGCTATTTCTGCTGTGAGGGTTGAGAAGATGTGCCCACGTGTTGAAGTTGAACCCCATGGTTCACAACTCACAAGCACTGTTATCAGGGTCTTTCCAAATAACTAACCATGGAATTCAAGTCAATAAATAACTGCCAAAGCCCTATACTTTTGAGATGTAATTTGCATTATGCCAACCTCCCACTGAAAAGTTAAGTAAACTGTGAACTGAAGCTCTACAGCTCCAGTCTATTCCTCAAAGCTGTCAAAAGCCAACGGAACAGCCACACTGCCAATAGAACGATGCTTTCAATACATGAATCGCATCAAACAACAAGCCTCAGTCCCAAATTAATTGGGGTCGGCTACATAGATCAAACTCTTCCATTGTGCTTGATTAAATGCAATTGACATGAATCACATCAATCACAGATAGAAAATGGTAATAACTAACCCCCATAGACAGCATCAGCACAAACGTAAAAAGGAACATTTCCCATGCATAAAGCCTTCATCAATGTAGTGACTTTCGCCAACTTGCTCCAACTCGAAGCATTACTGTACATATTAGCTATCAAACCATAAAATTCCAACTTCTCGGGTCTCAACTTTAATAAGTAATCGGCAGCCCATTCCCCAATTAGTATGTTCCCATTAATCCTACAAGCCACTAGAAGAATTGCCAAAATGGCAGGACTAGGCTGAAAGGCAGCATCAAGTTAATTACTTGCTTGGCTTGTATTAGCAACCCAGCTCTTCCATAGAGCTCAACCATGCAAGAAAAGTGCTCCATTCGAGGATTTATCTGGTATTCGCCAGCCATATTCTGAAACAACATTTCACCTTGGGACACAAGACCAGAATGACTACAAGCTGAGAGAATGGCAACCATAGTTACATGATCTGGTTTGATTCCATACGCCTTCATCTCCTCAAAAAGCTTCAATGAGGTTAGTCCTTTACCCTGCATACCATATCCAGCAATCAAAGATGTGTAAGTGACTTTATCTTTCACATCCATAAACTCAAACAATCTCTGAGCTTCCAAAATTTTCCCAGATTTCGAGTACAGGTCCACGAGAGCATTATTAAGTAACAGATAATCAACAAAGGTTTCACGCCTCAAGATGTAACAATGTAGCTCTCTACCATGTCGAAGGTTGACCATCCGCGCGCAGAGAGAAAGAATAGTGACGATCGTCACATAATTTGGCTCAAAACTAAAAGCTAACATCTCTCTAAATATGGAGGTGGTTTCCTCTAATTGATCCAAGCAGGCACAACCGGCAATCATGGTGTTCCATGTAATTAAACTCTTACTTTCCATTGAACAAAATAATTTGTAAGCTTGCTTAAGGTACTTACATTGCGAATACATGGTTATCATTGCATTTTTCACATTTTCAGCACCATCGTGGCAGCCGCGAACAGCAAAACCATGAATCTCTTTCCCCAATTTTCCAAATCCTGCTTGTGAGCAAGCAACTAAACCAGTTAAAACTGTAACTGAATCCAAAGAAACTCCACAACTACTCATCCGCGCTATCAAACCAAGCACACCCTTGTAGTTACCCGTCCGTAGACACCCTCTAGCCATAATGTTCCAAGTAACTACATTCACTTTGGCATTCTCCGCGCACATTCTCTCAATCATCTCAAATGCTTCCTCCCACATACCCTTACAAGCATACCCGGAAATCATCGAGTTCCACGAAACAACATCCCTCACAGGCATTTTCTCAAACAAACTGCGTGCAACATTCAACTGCCCACACTTGACATACATAGAAACCAATGCATTGTGCACATAAAGACCCCGGCGCCGTCGAAGGCACCTACAATCCATAGACCAATGCACCCACCTCCCAAAACCCAGATCAAATTCACAACCACAAGCCTTAAGAACAGATGTATATGTGAAACTATCAGGCCTAACACCCCTATCAACCATTTGCTTATAAGCACAAAGCAATTCCCAATAAAACCCATGTCTCAAATAAGCTGAAATCAACACATTCCATGAACAAACACTCCCCACATAACTGGAATCCTCAAAAAGCAAATGTGCTTCATTGAGGTGTCCAAATGATGAATACAAGTGGACAAGTTTAGGAACCAAAACTGGGTTTTGCTGGTGCCCCAAAACAATGATGTGGGCATGGAGCAATTCGCCATATCGTGGGGCGAGACGAGGCGAAAGAAGGGCTGAAATTGCTTGAATGATGAGAAGTGAAGAAGAGGGGACATGGGTTTTGAGTTGAGAGTAGTTGTTGAAGGCCTTGGAGAAATTGGGTTGGGAAGCAAAGGTAGCGATGGATGAAAGCAAAGTGTTTATGAGAGATTGGTTGTTGAAGTGAAGTGAATTAGGAGGTGATTCAATGGGTTTCCATGAATTGGGTATGCATTTTTGGAGTATAGAGAGGGGAAGGGTGATGGAGAAAGCATTCCCCCTTTGTTTTTTGATTAACCATGGTGTGTACAACGCTTCCCTCCAAAAAAAAAAAAACATGATATCCAGTGACTCGTGTTATTATGAGTCTGGAGATTGCGGAAAGAGATCATTACTAGCCTGGCATTTGATTGTTAGGGAATTGAGATTGTGCGCCTAACTATACACACCGTCTCGTCCTTCACCTTTACTATTAGCCAACTTCGTTTGAATACACTCTCATAAGTCTGGACATTGAAGAAAGCTCAATAAGCTCAAAAAATTTGTTAACCTCATTCGAATACACTCTCGCATGGTCTCTCTCTTACCTTTACCAATAGGCAAATTTCATCCGAGTACACTCTCACGAGTATGGACATTGAAGAAAGCTCAAAAAACTAGCCAACCTCATCTTAATACACTCTCGCATAGTCCCCGCTTACACTCTCAAAAATCTGGACATTGAAGAAAGCTAAAAAAGCTAAAAAAACTAGTCAACCTCGTTCAAATACACTCTCACATAGTCCCTTACTTTCGCCCTTACCACCAAATCAACCTCGTTCATTCAGATACACTCTCGCACATTACTCTGCCTTTATAACTAGGCCATCCTCGTCCGAACACGCTCAAAAAACTTTAAAGTGCAAAAAAATGGAGGTGCGGGGAATCGAACCCCGTGCCTCTCGCATGCGAAGCGAGCGCTCTACCATATGAGCTACACCCCCTTGGATGTTGCAGGGGATGTTGATTGTATATTAGTATTTTATTTTTATGTCTTATGGTATGATATCATTGCCATGTCATGCTGTCGTATTCATGTCATACTTTCTATTATGTAATAACTATATTTCTTTTTAAAACATTGTTACATGGGACGCTGTTAGAATCATAATTCATCATCTTTAATTGTATCTACTCCCTCCGTTTCACAATATGTGTCACAATTTTTCAGGGGTGTATTCAATTGAGATTTTAACGAACTTTAATTTGATTATTTTTAATTACTAAAAAAGTTTAGGTGTATTCAATTAAAACTTTTAGAGAGTTTATAAAAGTAAGGTGTATTTAATTTTTTTGTGACTTTTGTGATTTTGTTACAAATCTCGACTTCTATAGATTTTTTGTATAAAAATACACATAAAGAAATCTTCAACTTTTTCTCACCACAATCAATAAGGACTTCATTGTTCACAATATATTTTCTTATTAATTATTTTTATCAACTTCTCTAACCACTCCACAACTAATTGATTTCATTGTTCACTCATTATACTCTAATGTCTATGTCGATGAAAGTAAAAATGATGTCGTTATTAACAAGATGTCGTTATTGCATCATTGTTCATTTTTTATAAGATTTTTTACTAAGAAGTTTCGTTTATTAAGTGTATAATTATAAAATCAAAAAGTGTAATATTATTATTTTTGGAGAAGATAATCGTATATTTTTTTTTCAAATGCTAGAAGTGCTTTTTAAGAAATTTAAACTATCATTCTTAAGAAAAAATATAGGTGTTTTTTATGTAAGTCAAAAAAAAGTGCAAAATTTTTGCACAATGATCTTATTTGATTCTTTTTTGCCACTAAAAGATTATTCTTTTACATATTTATTTTGTTGATATTTATTTACGTATTTGTTATGTTACTATCTTGATAGTAATTTATAAATATATATATGATGATTTTTTTTTATTAAAATACAAAATACTTTTTAAAAAATCAGTAATAATTTTTAAGAAAAAGAAATATAAGTATTCATCTATTTTTTATAATAAAGTGCAAAATATTGTTTCAATATAAAAATTACAAAAATTTACTAGTATCAATCAAAATCATGTTTAAAAAGTTCACGTAAGTCACTAAAAATCTTAAATGTTAATAAAAGTCATCAAAATGAAGTTTACATAGAAGTTTATCAAAGTTATTAAAAGTTTACGAAAATTTACAAACTTCATAAAAGTCATCCATTTATAAAAGTAACTAAAAATATATTAAAATCTCAATTGAACACACCCATGTTTATTTGTATACGTTAGAAATAGAGTTAACTCCCGATAGGTAATTTGGAGGGGAGTTGAAACTAATCTTATTTGTTATCCAACTTCCCTCAAGCTATTTTCAACTCACACTCAAGGGAGAGAGATATCTCCAACTCCATCCTAAATGAGTTATTTTCAAGAAGTTTATGGACACAGTTACTTCTAATTAATTACATTTTATTACATTCATCTCTTTTGTTTAAAATATATTTATGTCAATTCATATCTTTTAAATATTATTTAAACTTCTCTGCAAGTTTAAAGTTGAACCAAAATATGAAAATATGATATTTTCACTGTAACTTTGCTCGCACTGTAAATTGGGAAAAACAAACTAAAGAGACCTAATAATTAATTAAGATAATTAATTCACTATTATAATTTTGTAATAAGACTAAATTACCCTCATATAAATGACCTCATCTATTATAGTTATTGTGATATAATTAAATGAATCTTGACCTAGCAATACAAAAATCTCCACCAAATTACTTATAGGAGTTTGAAATAGCTAACAACCTCAAAGCTGCAAGCAAATCAGTGCCAAATGAGCATCACCATGGTCTAGGGAGTGGGGGTTAAGTCGGGTCAAAATTGTCAATAAATTCCATGCATGGCTAAATAGATATCATCACCAACTAAGTGGACTTAAATAACAATAAAGACTTATATACCCTTTTGAGTAATGATTTGTTAATTAGGGGTAAGGGTATTATGTTTTTATATAATTGGGTTTGAAGTTCTAAAAAAAAAAAAAAAAAGTTGGTTTTTTTGATTATATATCAATAAATAAATAATGAAAACAGAGGGTGGAGTTTGAATCCTGTAAAGGAAAAGAAAAGTTGATTTCTTAATTATACAACAACAACATAGGATCGAACATTTAGCTTGGGGATGAAATGATCAATCCGGGATAAACACTTAGTGAAGGTGTCCATCCATCGATGCATATGAAAAAAAATCTCGATTCACAAATGAATAGACATCTACTATTAACAAACTGTGTCCTATCTTGGTCACCCTAGCATCTTCCGATAAAAGAAATAGATAATACATCGAGCCTTGCCATGACGTCCAAATGATGTCATTTATGAATGACATGAAAAAACACTTTGTGAATATTAGAAGGAGCTTGTTAATCTTTGGACGATAGATTATTGTCCAAGTCTAACAATGATTTTTAGGAACTTGTCCCTCTTTTACGAGATTCACGAGATTCTCAACGTTCTCTACTTTTTGTGTCAATTCCTGTCATCATTTGCTTTTTGTGTTCTTCTTGTACAACTTCAATAATGCCATGTTGAATGTGTAACATTAATCGACAAACAATAGGGTCAAGAAAATGCCATTGGACCCATTAATTTGACATGGTTTGATTCGCTTGTTTGGTTAATTAAAAGTAAGGATGGGAGAAAATAATGTGTTATTTAGGTGGAAGATAGTGTAATTAAGTTGATTTTTTATAATATACTAGTTTTAAAACGTGTTATGCACGATTCCCCCGCTCGATCCGCTCGCGGGAATTAATTTCTAAGAATTTATTAACAAAATTTTAAATTATAATTAAAATTTAAAAATTATAAATACAAGTACATTTTTTAGTTTATCAATATTCTCTAATGTGATTGAGATAAGATGTGAATGAAAAAATAAGCTAATCATGCTAGTACATTACTTCCTCAAAAAAAGTGTATTGGATTGATGAGAATGAGTTCATGATTGATTTGGAGATAAATAAAAAAAAAAATGTGTAGTGGATTGATAAGGAGTTAGAGTTTGATTTGGATACAAAAAAAAAAAAAAAATGTTGATTTGGAGATTAAAAAAAAAAAATGATCAAATAGATAAATTTCATTACTACTCAAAAATTTGTGATTCGTGCTTTTTATATATATATATATATATATATATATATATATATATATATATATATATATATATATATTCTAAGTAAAACTGTAAAACGATATCCCAACAAAATTATATCGATGAGAATCAAAACAAGACTATGCTAATTTCCTCACTAAATAATCTCATTTACAACAATAAGATCAAAAAGCATGGATATCAAATTAATTAAATACATAAATAAACTGTTTTTTTTTTGCGCTTGATTTAGTGAAATTAATGATATATTCTCATTTAATTTTTTTTTAAATTAAATATCAGTCATTTAATGAATATTAAAAAAAAATAAAAGATTTTTTTAGAGAAAAAAAAAAAGAGAGAAATATTGAAAAAGTGCAAACCTACCACCAAGGTCCTTTTCTCTTAGGTCATTTGCTCAAAAAGGCCCATATAAAGGGATCCTGCAGTGGGCCCAAGCCTCACTAATTTCATCAAGGCCCACCAACCCAATGGCACAAGTGTAAAAGCACACAACCTCAGGGGCACTAACGGAACGAATCAAAGACTACAGCTGACTTTTCTGCCTCTTTGAATTCAACCTCATATAAACTTGACCTAAAATGTGCATTTAATTGACACAAAAGTACATGTCAATATTGGATTGCCCTAGTATTTAAAGAAAATACATTGTTGCTCATGTAAGGTCACGTGACACACAAGTGTTAGTGTCATCACTCTTTGCAACAAACACATTCTAATGTGTATCACATGGACACTAATTAACAAACTTTGATTAATATATAAAATTAAATTAAGAGGGAATTATTGAAATGACAAGGTCCCTTCATCCTTAATTAAAAGCCTAGAATTTCAGCTTACGAAAATTGAGAAACTTTAAAATTTTTGGTTAGATATTAACGTCTTTTTAGACTTACCCACCTTTGAACTACGAGATTAGTCGAGGTTATTGGAAATAATTCCACATCGACTAGTTAGAATATAGTATTAAGGCATCATTTGGTTTGTTTTTTTGCTAATTTACAGTGTGAGCAGAGTTAACTCACATTGAAATATCATATTTTCATGTTCGATTAAGTTATAAACTTTTAAATAATAAAAAGGCAAAACACATTTTTTGATCCTTGAACTTTAAGACTTTTATGCTTTTACTCTTTGAACTTTTATTAGTGTTAATTTGGTCCCTGAACTTTCATTTTTGTACATTTGGTCATAAACTTTTGAGTGTTTTATGCTTTTGATCTTTAAACTTTGAGGTTTTTACGTTTTTGGGGAAAAATTATTATTTTTTTCGATTTTTATTGATCGATGTAAGTCGCTCGGCTTAGTAGTATAAACCACTTTACTCTTTTTTATTGGTCACACGTTACTTTTATTACCCGTATTGCCGAAATTTAACACTTTATTTTGTGGAAGGACTAAACGTAGATCTTTGTAAAAGTTCAAGGACCAAATGTGTAGTAATAAAAGTTTAGGGCAAAAACGATAAAAAATACAAAGTTCAGGGATCAAATGATGGGTTTCGCCTAATAAAAAGAATGAATTGATACGTGTATATATATATAAACACACACGCTTTATACAAAAGAGATGAATGTGAATAATAAAGTGTTATTAATAAGAGGTAATTATTCCTATAAACTCTTGAGAGATAATTTATTTAAGGGGATATGAAAGATATCTCTCATTCTTGATGTGAATCGGGGATAACTTGAAAGTCACGAAACTTAAGCCTATACATGAAATAGTCACTACACGAGGGAAAAAACTAACATAAAAAAAAATAATAATTAATAATTGAAAAGTGGACGATTTTGTGTGGAAAACGACGTGCAGAGCGCAGACATCACCAACTTTTGTTCTTGTTCGTTCTCTCTCTCTCTCACACAAACACACGCACACACTCGATTGATTAAACCCTAAATTTCGACGATTAGCGCTTCAATTTCTTCACTAACGCACAAATCGGAGTCAAATTTGGCTCTTTTTATCTTCATTTGTGGGGTTTTGATACTGAAATTACTGTCTCTTTCGTCAATCGATTGTGCGAAAGTCCGAGTTTCTTCCGCGAAAGTTCTCGATTTTCGAAGGAGCTGAAGCTAGGGTTTGCTTCGGTTCGTTTGATTTTGCTGTGTTGTTGAAGCTTCTGCGCGGCTCGATTGATTGCGAAGCCTGGTGGGATTGGTTCCACTGGTTTTCTGATGATCGATTGCTCTTCTTGTTTGCGAGCGAGTTCGTGTGAATCGGATTGTGTGTTGAGCTCGTTTGATTGAAAAAAGTTTGAATTTTGATGCGGTCTGCGCGTGTTTGGGATCAAAAAGTGTGGTTTTTGAGGATTTAAGGTTCTTTTCCGAGGTTGGTGGAGGGGTTTAGGGTTTTGTTAGTGGGTTGGTTGGATTGATGGCGATGTTTGAGGTTGAACATTGATGAGTTTAGGCGAAGAGGATGGCGAGGAAGCATAGGGCGGGACACCGAGGTTTGTGCCGCCATTACCATTCTATTATGCAATGTAGATTCATTCTCTAAAGAATTCTCCTTTTGTGCTAACTAATTTTCTAGTGTAGTAAATATTTGTTACTGTGATGAGCAGTAAAATTGATTATCCAATTTATATCTTTGCCCTCCTACAGTGATTAGATTAGTGTAAACTTTATTATGATGGAAGAATTGTTCTCACTTCGAACTTGAAATTCGAGTCACGTCGTGTGAATTGGAATCACGGTGGGATTTTCTATTAGTTAGCAGCGCGTTCTCTTGCTGCTGATATGTTGTTGTTGAAGGAAAAGAAAGAGAATTTCAAATTCTAGGTCATGAAGTAGTTTACAACTTTACATAGGGGATTGCTGCCTTTTAGTGAATTGTGTTCCTTTTCTTCTTCCTCACACTTCAATGGAAATCTCATTCTGTGAAATCCGGTTGGCGAAAAAGATTGGTCCACTTATGACCTTATGGAAAAAGTTGTGTAGCTTGAGGAACCCTTTTTGCTAGGCATAAAGAGGGAAGGCCACAATTGTCTATATCATATAATTTATTTCCTACTGAATGAAGGTTTGTGCAGTCCAAATGCATCAGGGCTTGCTTATTTTGCTTTTGTTTTGGAAATTTGTACGGTAGAGTTCTCATGTTGGACAAAGCATTGACACCCCTAGCTGGACCTCTGTTATTTCAAAGTTTTATTTCACAAAGGATATTCTGACAGTCTTGAACACCTTTCTGTCTCTTTGTGGTATTAAATAAAATGGATCCATTTAAGTCTTACTTTTTTTTTCGGCTGTTCATCAAAATTTTGTGCATAACATTCAGTTACCAGTCTCACAAAGTCCATTATCTGTTCTGTACACTGCAAAGCTTTTTTTCTTGTATTGCCTTTTAACATTCTTGACACTATTTTTTTTTTTTTTTTTTTTTTTTTTTTTTGGGGAGCCACAGGCATTCATATTCTCTGATAAAACCCTGCTACTATAGTGCTAATTTCCTTCGGGGAAAGGACTACAAAATCTTGTTCCTCTGGTCAGTTATCTTTCTAAAACTTGGAAGGCTTGAAAAATGGCAGATGCTAGTCCAAGGACTGACACCTCAACAGACATAGAGACAGATGAGAAGAGAATGGTATTGTCTATAAATATTTTTAGTCTTCAATCATTAGTTTAGAAGCTCTGCTACTGTGTTTCATCTTACATCTGTATTTTCCTTTGCTTTGGAAGAAATATGAAGCATTTTTCTATTTTCACGGGACAAATCACGCTTCTGTTGCAGTTTGAAATGGGTACCTCTAATGCATTATTGGTTTCTGATTCCAGCGACAGATCAAAGGATAAAACGTCGGATCAGAAGGTTGGTTAGTTTGACATGATATGTAAAACATTATTAGGCATAGAGTTTGATTTTGAACTTGTCTATTATGTAGACACTTCGAAGACTTGCACAAAATCGCGAGGCCGCAAGAAAGAGTCGTCTAAGGAAGAAGGTAGATTTTAATTTATTACTCCCTCCGGTCATTTTTATAAGTCATCCAACAAAAATTCTTTATCAAAAAATATAAGTCGTTTTCGGAATTGTAGAAAACTTTTCTACCTATTTGCCCATTTGACCCCTAAATATTTAATTGCAATTAAATACATGTTTTCCTTTTATTGGGTAAATAGATGAGTGGTGTGATTAAAGCACGGGCAAAAATGTAATTTGAACTTATAATTAATGCTTTCCTTAATACACGTGTTTCAGGCACGAGCGCTATTTCTTTTGGGTTAATTTTCAAGTGCTTATCATGTAACGAGAACTAAGGATTTTTTTTTAGCTTGAATCTGATTTTTTTAATGCACCACTGTTCTAATCACTTATTGGAAGCATATAATGCATAAAAGTTATAATACAATTGTTTAAAGTAGTTATTTTTCAATACAACGTGCAATTTGCAATTACATATCATTATTTCGTAATATAGCATTCAATTCGCCGATTACTTCCCTATTGATGTATTAAGTTTTCATGTTAGATTGGTTTTAGTACCATATGCATAATTTCTTTGAAACTTCCATAAACTTCCACAAACTTCCCCAAAACTTCTACTTAGTCATGGAAGTTTTGCAGTTTTTGCCCCTATTTAGAGGACTTCCCCGAAATTATGCTGAACTTCTCCGAATTATGTCAAATTTTTTGAGGGGAAGTTTGAAATTTTTTCCATTCACATGAGTTTCGTTTCCCTCTTTTGAAAATTGACATAATTTGGGGAAGTTTGTCAATTTTTCAAACCATGATTTAAAACTTGTTGCACGAATAATAGGAAGCAATGACTATGTATACATATATATTAATGCATAATTTACCAGTCTACATGCTCTCTGACACAGACTTCACTCATTTAACTCTTTTATCTTAAAGGCATATGTGCAACAGCTTGAGAGTAGCCGAGTAAAGCTAACCCAACTTGAGCAGGAGCTTCAGCGAGCTAGGCATCAGGTTTTTAACTTTATTGAATTCCACACTGTTTCCTCTTGTAGATGTGGCAGTATTTTCTATTGAGTATTGACCTCGTCATATACTGTCCATCTCAGTTTTCTTATTCTTTTCTTTTCTTTAGGGTATCTTTATATCAAGCTCTGGGGATCAATCTCATTCGCTGAGTGGAAATGGTAATCCCGAATCCATTAGTGCATATATCTCATTGTAAAGCTGCACCCGACTTGATATATGGTTGTGTTCCCCCGCTTTTGCTATCCCTTTTGAGTTTGGACTTTGGAGAGGAACATTGGTGTAGAAACTAGATTATGCTTGATCTTACTTTTATACTCTGGACATAATATGTTTTTTAGTTTTGAAACTTATAAATTTTCAAACAGAAAAATGTACCCAACTAGTAAAATTTGTTTGTGAGTTAACTGTTTTGGCAAGAGGAAATGATATTCGCGTCATCTTTTGCTCCATAAACTGCAAAAAGGCATAGGGGGTTTTGTAACCTTGCCTTATGTATTACTTTAGTTTTTTTGTTGTACAATTTTCACTCTTGTCCCATATGAATGAACGAAGCTAGAAGTTCAGAACAATTGTGAAACTAATGATGAAATTTTATTATCATGTACTGCTTCAAGTTTTTCAGAAGGTTATGATGATTGAAGGAAGCGAATGTTAACTGAGTAGCTATGTACATGATCTATTTACTTATCTATGATGTTGAATTTCATGTAAAGGTGCTATCCTGGCACTGTTGCTATAGATTGTATAAGGCCTTTTTGGTGGAGCTTGTAATTTGGCTTTGATTTCAGTTTCATGAAGTAGAATGGAAAAGTAAATCTGTAAGCTAAGACATTGGATAAAACAATTCACAAAAAAGAAATGGCGTTGTCTTGAGATAATCTTTCCATTCTTTTTGTTTGTGTCATGGAAAGCATTTTCTTATGTTTTCTATTGGGTCAGCGTCCATGCATATACAAAGAAGAGTTCTAAAGAATTCTTGAAACCATGTGACATACACTTCGCGTTTATTGGACAAATTCTCTATTTTATGGAACATAGTACCAGAGTAGTTTATGTTATTATTACTTTATATCGCTTGGTAATAGTATACTCCTTGTCAAATCTTAGTAAACAAAGATCCAAAACAAAGATCCAACTTCACCTTAAAAAAAGTGATCTAAATTTCAGCATTTTATTTCTATATAAAATAGAAAAAGTATTTTATCTAAGAAACCTTAGATGAAGTGTCATACAGTCATTTGCTTAATTACTGCTTCATTAAAGATTCATTTGTTAATGGATTGATTAAATTATTTATGACAAGGCGAAGGTAATTAAATATAACTATGAAAAAGCAAAGATACTATGGGTGCATGGTTTTAGGGAACATGTGTGCAGCTTCTGCAACATTACTGGGGCATCCCAAGTATCTTTTGCCTGATATGATTTTGATCCTTGTGTTCTTTTCATATAGTGGGGTTTGCCATGTGATTTTATTAGAAGTTTACTGCTCCTCTGTGTTTTTCATCATGCTTTTTCTTATGAATTAATTGAAAAGGAAAATGTTTACAGGTGCCTTGGCCTTTGATGTGGAGTATGCAAGGTGGCTAGAAGAACACAATAGACAAGTTAATGAATTGAGGACAGCGGTGAACTCCCATGCTAGCGACAATGAACTCCGAGTTATTGTGGATGGGGTTATGGCACACTATGTTGAAATTTTCAGATTAAAAGGGAATGCAGCAAAGACTGATGTCTTCCATATGCTGTCTGGAATGTGGAAGACCCCGGCAGAAAGGTGTTTTTTGTGGCTTGGTGGTTTTCGCTCTTCTGAACTCCTCAAGGTTACTGGTTTTTAATGGTTCAAGTTTGTTTCTCGTTCTGCTTTTTTTTTTTCCTTCAGGTTGAGGTGTGTTCATATCAACTTTCACATTGGTTTCTATGTTTTCCTCATGTAATTATCTGTGTGGAACGTAGTTTAATTTTTTTCAAGGGGAAACTAAAAGATGTTTGGTTATTTTCTTTGGAATGGAAATGTGGAAAAATTCTTGGTTGGTGCCAAACTGTCAATAATGTGTGTCCATTATGCCACCGAGTATATTTTACCCAAATAAATATCGATGAACCGTTTGTGCAGAGAATTTTAGATGAGCAGCAAATTTTAATTGTTTTTAATTTGTTCATGTTGATGTGCTGTTTTCATAGTAGAGGTAGTTTGTTTTAGTAGGATGTGCTGTTTCAGTACATTTCAGATAATCTTCAGCTGCCAACAAATTATTTTTTTAGAAAATAGTGACTAGGTCTTTGTTCTTCATTGCTTTGAGTATTAGTGATGCTAAAGTTCACCAATTCCACTGTCCATTCCACAGTGTGTTATTTCGCAATAAATGGGCCGGCCTTTCTTCAGTTGTCTGTTTTGTTCGCAAACCTTAGATGTCTGAAATCTGGGCTAATTTAGTGTTTAACCACTTTTGCTTTGTCATATGGTGACTGAGTTCTTTTATATGAAATATGTGCTAATTTAATCTTTAATTATGGCTCCTTTCAACTATAATTTCTTTTGCTCATTAAATTAAATGTGAATATTTCAGCTTCTTATAAACCAACTAGAGCCTCTTACAGAACAGCAGTTGATGGGCATCTGCAAGTTGCAGCAGTCATCTCAGCAGGCGGAGGATGCCTTGTCACAAGGGATGGAGGCACTGCAGCAGTCCTTGGCTGAGACATTAGCTGGATCTCTTGGTCCATCTAGTTCATCCGGGAATGTGGCAAATTACATGGGCCAGATGGCTATGGCTATGGGAAAACTTGGATCACTTGAGGGCTTTCTTCGTCAGGTATTACTCCTCTTACTCTTATATCTTGTCTTCTTCCGCTGGCTTATGGTGTCTTTCTATTAGTTAGTATGAGGTGTTCAGAATCTGCTTTATAGGTGTCTTTTGCATACATGTATCATTCTTGTCAATCATATTGAAGTGTTGGTTTGGAGTATTAAAAAAGTGTCTTCTTAGAGGTGATTTTATCTTGCATGGATGTATGATGTATCATTCTTGCCAATCGCATTGAAGTGTTGGTTTAGAGTATTAAAAAAGTGTCTTTCTTAGAGGTGATTTTATCTTGCATGGATAAATTCTTGATGTCATGAATGGGAATAATAACATAAATAGGCTTGCCCTTTTTTTTTTTCTTTTCTAACTACCTGTCCTGAGGCACATTTTATCATTTTTGTGAAAACCTATGTTGCCCTTTATTCACCTGGTAGACACATTTTCTCATTTTTGTACAACATTATATTACTCTTTATTCATCTATAAACCTAAGTACTGTCAAGTCTCGCATGTAGGATACGTTGTAGCAGTCTCTTTCTCTTCTTCCTTTTTTTTTTTTAAATTAATTCACACGTGTAGAATGTTCTGTCATCAGCATGAATTATTTTTTTCATGTTTTTTTTTTTACTTCATCTTCCAAAGTCGGCCTGAAGATGCCTCCGCTAGAAATTGACTCAATAGAAACTAAAGAAATTCGATCATTTAGGGGTTGGTCAAAGATAGCTTGGGATGCGTTAATCAGAAAGCATTTATAGGACTTTTAAAGCACACCTTCAAGTGCATTAAATCTTTGATCTATTTAGCCGACACCAACTATTTTGGGATCAAGGCTTTTTTGTTGTTATTCCTTTTTACCTCATCTTTAGCTGGAGCAAACTTCTAGTACTGCATCGGCATCTGTTTACTAATTTGTTTTTTTTTTTATCAAACCTGGTATCAATTTCTCCTTCTGGAGATTCTATCCCTACAAACAAAGTCATCAGGAAAGCTTGTTAACTTGCTTCTGGTGATAGTTTACTTATCTTTAAATTGCCTGACCAACTCTAGGTCTCCTCCAAACTACTAAGGTGGCATATTTGATTTAGAACAGTATGATCATGAGCAATGCATAGTAATAGACTAATTGATTGGTGTATTGTTTGATTTTTTTTCCCCCAAGTATGTAGTTTGATTTGATAACCTTATGGAACCTGAGCCACTTCACTTCCCAATTTCTTTTTAGTGAAATGCGCACAAGAGAATAGCAAAAGTTATTCTGCATCCATCGTTTATGAATTTGCTCTAACTGCATGAAGTGAACCGACTAAGGATACCGGAGATCTATTTTCCTCGATTGTGGAAGCTATTGAGATTTGTTATCTGCATTTGTCGTTTTGAACCATATCCTTTCATTGCTATGCTTGGAGCTCGCGTTGGTCCTTATGTCATTGAGCTTGTTTCAGGCTGACAACCTACGGCAACAAACATTGCAACAAATGCACACGATATTGTCGACTCGGCAATCAGCACGTGCTCTACTTGCCATAAATGATTATTTCTCCCGCCTTCGTGCTCTTAGTTCATTGTGGCTAGCCCGGCCAAAAGAATGACATCTTTGTATCTGATTTCCTGTAGTACTCAGAGTGAAGACGAGTTGATTTTCAACATGTCTTCGAGCTCTAGCAGATGGTCTATGGATTTTCGCCTTGACAGCCTGCTGATCTGTGAATTAGTCTCAACAATCCCAAGCTGGTACTGTATCATCTCCTAACTGTTGGCCAGTTTTGTTCATCTTAGGTGTAACAGTAATTATATGGTTATTGCTATGGTGTTATAAGCTCATTTTTCTTGTTTAAAGTTAGCAGCTATAGTTGGAATAATATTGCTTGAGTTGTTCAATATATAGTCAATTTTTTTACTTGTTTCCTATAACAAAAAGCATTTGCTTCGATCACAAATATAGGGAGACTAAACAATCTACAACTTTTGGTGATCAATTAGAAGGTAACTTTGATTATTTTTTTTTTTTTTCTCTCTCTTCTTGGCTGCCCACATGGCACATTCGGGTCCCATTCAAGAGGTGATCCTTTCAATTCAGATCTTTCAATTCGTGAAACTGGAACCAAAGGTTTTGCATGAGGGGAACTAAATCCTTTATCACTTAGACCAATTGATTGTTGCTAACTTCGATTATTTATTTCTAGTGCGCTTTTCATTGACTATGACAAGGTATCTGGAGGTACTAAAAAAAAAATTGCAAAAATAATGAGAGGCAACTAAATTTGCAAGTTAAGATAATGAAACACCTAGTCCCACGATGATAACTTCTCATTGTTTAGACCAAAAAATTATGTGATCATATCACTGCCCTTGTAAAAATGAACTGTAACGCAGCTTATGATACAACAGCGCCTGTATCAATGAAAGATCAAGGCTCACAATACTTAAAAAGAACATTGTTTTGCTCACCCTCTAAGCTAGTCTTCTATAGACACCCAACTGATTTAGCAACGCAAGAACCCCCATGAATCTCTCCATCCATGAAACTTGAATTCCTCCCAAGTGAGCAGACTTTTTTTTTCAGCGGAAAAAAGGACCTTCACCCAATACTTGGTCAATTGATCTACATTGAACATGCTTAAAAACAGCAGAAAAACAGCACTGCAGCATCGACAAATGATGCCCGTTCTCCCATGAGCATTGAGCAATACGCAAACCCAAAAGATTTAACATTTGGGAGAAGACTCGGCTCCAAAGACAACAAGCCTCATTCCCAAATTAGTTGGGGTTAGCTAAATAATGATAACCAAAATCAGAAATAAGAATATTTCTTGTGAAAGAAAGCGTCACGAGACATTAAAATTCGTAGACTCGGACCTCCCAGATTCACATGTCAATTTTGGCAGATCATTTGATTTGTTTTTGCTAACTTACAATGTTAGTTCGAAGTTATCTCATTGGGGTTAATATTTTCATATTTAGTTCAACTTTAAACTTGCAGGAAAGTTTCAAATTTTTTAAACAATACAGTTAGCCTCATCCCAAATTATTTTCTATGTTTGTTCCATTCAACTTTCGAAAGTGCAATTGATGGTGAGCTTTGCAAACCAAAATTTTTTAAACAATAAAAAATAAAAAATGATATAAATAATCTGATATAAATAGTCTTCAAACGAGAGAGAGAGACGGGTAATAAAAAAGTCATTAATGAGGGTAATTGTGTCCACAACTCTTGAGAGATAACTCCCTAAGGGGATGGTGGGGAGATATCTCTCATCCTAAAGTGTAAGTTGGCAAATTGAGCAACCAAACAAGATTAGTTTCCAACTTCCTGTGAGTTATCTCTTTGGAGATATCTCCACCTCATCGGCTCATACCAAACAAGGCTAAACATAAGTCCAGATATTATTTTCAAGTCATTTCTCAATCAGAAAGGATCATTAAGACAATAGAGGCCATGTTAAGGCTTACTTGGAAAAAAAAGTCGTTAAGGCTTGTCTACAAGACTTAGAAGGTAATAACACACCACTCTCATCGGGTCAAGTTTCAAGACAATGACAATAACTAATCAAATTACTAAGATAAGGTATCATTGTAGGTCGCCATTATATTAAGTAGATTATGAGGAAGACTCACTGATCCTAAGATGGCACAAGAGATAAATCATGAATGGATGATATCAAATCCAAAAGAGGTTAGTCACTCCACAGAGTGAACAAAAATGTATTAGAAGATTCAACAAGAAAGCAAAGCTGTCACAAAATTCATCAAACCCTTCATTATTCGCAAGAGAGTTGTGGACAACATCTATCAGCTGGATCTACCTATTAGAATGCCTTTCATGTGTCAATATTGAGAAAATATGGGTCGAATTGCTAACTTTATACAGTGGAAAGGCGTTGAGCTATAAAAAGATGCTAGTTATGAAGAAGGCTATACGAAAGGCTTGGATAGGAACATACAATGCCTTTGCGCCAAAGAAATACACTTATAATTATTTCTAGCACTCACATTAGTTAAAGCATACATAAGTTCTATGTACTCCATAAAGTTCAACCATTTCTTCTTCCTATCAATTGTGGGTGAGCTATCCTCAATTCCATGTCCTTCAACGAGAATTGACCCTAAAATAATGTGATTATCTATGCTTACTTAGATAAACCAGTTCTCCCATGTCTCGTTGTCATCAATAATTCATCAACAACAATAACACCTCAACCCCATTTGACTCGTGGTCAGCCACATGAATCAAACTCTTCAACTCCCCTTGATTCAATGCCCTTGATGACATTCCTTCAAAGTCTTTTCTAATCAATGCATCTCAAATTATCTCAGGTCAACCCAATACTATTGGACCTCTCCAATTTTATTGCGTCGAGTTTTCTAATTAGAGAATTTGCAACCAGTCATCGGATTCATCAATCTTTCATAAATACAAACAAATCTCACACTTGATGAATTCACAATACCCTAAAACTACATCTTATGATCATTCAAAGTTTGCATTCATTAAGAACCAATCTATATATTGTCACACAAAAGGATAACCCTAATCCAGTTCAATCGAAAAATCAATTCCAGCAAACCAGACAAACCCTAATTCGCAAAAATAAAAATAAAAATAAAAATTTAAAAATGAATTCCCAATTTTCAGAAACCACAACTTCGCATTGAGAAACAATTCATGTATCATATTATACAAACAGACAACCCTAATCCAGTACAGATGATCAACCAATTACCCCCAATTCCCAAAAACCCTAATTCGCAAAAAAGATCAAATCTTTATCGCAAAACCTCACTTATCTTTAGTGGAAACGCCATACTTCTCCTGCATCTTCGCAATCTCTTCCTCCTTCTTCTTCTGATCGACCTTCTTGCTCATCTTCGCTTGCTGGTAGTACAACACGATCAGGTACCTGTTCGCGACGTTGAACCCGGAGAGGTGATCCACGGCGGTCTTGGCGTCGTAGATGTCCTCGTACACCACGAAGGCCGTCCCCCTCGTGTCCTTGTTCGTGCCGATGCGGATCTGCCGAATCGCGCCGTACTTTCCGAAGATGTCGTACATCTCCTCGCTCGATATGTTGAATGGGAGGTTCCGGACGTAGAGGACTCGGTTCACTTCTGGTGGGAGGCGCGTGTTGCCCTTTCGGAGACTGATCGTCGCCATTGCTGATGCAGAGATTTCTAGGGTTTCGAGATTTCAATTGAAGAACCAAAAAATAAGCGAATTTGAGAGGGAAGGGTTTAATAGAACATCTCTTCGCGAGGGAAACAAAAGGAGGTCCGTTAGATACACA
This sequence comes from Stephania yunnanensis, assembly GCA_039657365.1. Taxonomy (NCBI): domain Eukaryota; kingdom Viridiplantae; phylum Streptophyta; class Magnoliopsida; order Ranunculales; family Menispermaceae; genus Stephania; species Stephania yunnanensis. Next base: position 428,750 of record JBBNAF010000046.1, read on the forward strand.
TGAAAGTACTCATCGCAAATCTCGATAAGGTATTATCCTATTAGTTTTGTACTTGTGTGTCACTTTTTAATATATTTTTTTTCTAATGACTAATAGGTGAAATAATTAACATAGTTGATGAGAAAATGATTTTTTAATCCACTTTTGACACTTGCAAATTGAAATAGAGCCGGCGGGAGTCGTGCAATGTGCCTCGAGTCGTATGCATCTTGAACTATCACAAATCTTTTTCTTTAGATTGGTGGTGGTTTCAATTTTTTTTTTCTTTCTAATAAATTACAAATCCGTTCATATTTGAGAAGATTAGTTTCATTTTTGTTGAAGTACGTCTCTTAATGATTGTTTGTAGATTCGTGCTGCTATCGAGTTGGTATTCTTTAGTTTTTTCATTTGATAGTTAGTTTGTCTTTCCTCATTAGAAGCTTTGTTTCTCGTTAAATGGTTTTAATGACGCTTATGTATTGTCATGTGTTCATATGGTTGTAGCAACCTTTAATTGTCATGCTATTTCAATATTACAATCGCATTCACAAGCAAATGGACGCGAGTTTCTTTAAACAAATAGGATCAACGAATCAATGTAATTCTATCATAGTAATTGATTCTATGGTTGGTTATGTATTGAGCCGTTAATAATTAATGCAATTTCTGTTTTACTTAGAAAAATTATTATTTAATTTGTCTAAACATTTTGTTTTAATCTATCCATTTTGGATGAGTCAAAAATAAAAAGTTTGAGCACCAACCAGGCGAGTAACTCACTCATCGGTATGAGGCCTCACTTACGTAAAATATATATAGTTTAAATTCTGAATGAGGGCTAGTTGGTTTCTTTTTTTTTTTATAATAAAAAAGAGGTTATGCACTAAGAGGGATTTGATGAAGGTACATTCATATTGCAAGTGTTAAAAAAAACAAATAAAAAACCTGAATAAAAATGAGGCAGCATTATCAGTTAACAGCTTACAATTAAATGAGCAACCAAATGCATCATTCATGGCAGTTTTATTGACAAAATAATGAAATGTGAACAAGAGCTTGCAATCGCGTTCAAATGAGTATTATGAGAGCCTCCAATTTATATGTATATACTTCTGAGATCTGTATAACTTGCATGATTTCACTGGCATTAATCAATTGAAGCTCCTCAAGTTGTGGCTTTGCCGCGCTTAACAGGAGCATGAAGGGAAGACAAGTATGAAGCGTCGGCTTTATCTATTCCGTCAAAGAGATGGCCGAAAGGTGGCATTTCTATATAACGTCCTGATCCAGGCACAACGTTGAGTTCACCATGTCGCCACACCACCCTTCCTCCCGCGATAGTCACTTCGACTTTTCCCTGTCCAGCGAAATTTTATCCAAAGACCTGGTTAAGAAATATGGAAATTGAAAGAACTTTGCAAAACCTGATGGCGTACGTATTACCTTCCCCGTTCTTCCCTCGTACACATTTGTATCTGATCTTGAATGATGAGAAGTTGCAGATAGTTCAAAAGTTGAATTTGGGTTAAGCACGATTATATCGGCATCAGATCCAGCAAGTATGGCTCCTTTTCTTGGGTATATGTTGAAGATTCGAGCGCTGCGCATGTTTTAAGATGTTAAGTGCTCACGATAATTCAACCTGATAATTGAGAATTATCCACAAGACCTGTGTTTTCATTAAATGTTCTTTTCTACGATTCTAGAATTTCCACGGAGCAAGTGAGCAGTTTATCCTTTACGCCACTAAGCTAAACGACACAACTCCTCCGGCATATGTATTGCACAGAGTAATTTCTCGCCACCATTGGTTATTAGATATAAATGATTCTTGAAAGAAATAATGAAATACCATTCTGTGCTTGTGATCCTCACGTAATCAGTAACTGATATCATGCCAGATTCCTGCATCATTTTTACTAGGTGAGAAGCTAAACGGAGCGTAGAAAGATTTCACAAGTCTAGCTATATTTAGCATGGCGAGGAACATACCACCATTGAATCCCAGAGAAGATGCATCCTCTCTTCAATACCTGAACGTTAGTAAAATTGTATGAGGTTTTGAAACAACAGGAAACATCTACATAACTGCATTATCTGGAAAAAAACAGTGCAAAAGCAGATTACCATTAACCCCATTGGGTATTTTTCGAAAATCATCAATGCCAAGAGCTTTTTGGGTGGAATTGAAGGTACAATGATCTGTGCCTACAAGCTGCATAACTTGAAAATTGGGTGAAAAAATCAAAACTTGTATTACTTCCACTTAGAGCACATGAATCTGTTAGAACTTGAATTATAGAGGCTCAGCCGTAATTTTTTCTCATACTTCCAGGAGAGCACAATGCAGTCTTGGGTATCGTTCTAGAAGTGCGGTAAAGAATAGGAACTTGGCTTGGTGTAACTTTCACCCAAAGACGTCAATATTAAACTTTTGGCATGGTTTGAAAAAAAAAAAAAAAACGAATAACGATAGTGAATACAAGCTGCTTGCTTAAATGATTTCATGCAGCAGATACGACAATTGAAATCAGAGTCTAATCTATTCGTGAATTGTTTTTTTAGTTTTGACCTTGTGATTACAATTCTTATACTTTGACTTTTACTTCCTAGGAATTGAGTTTCCACAATGCTATCTGAAATCCAATAAATATAAGTAACGGCACAACTCAATAGCAGTAAATGTTGACATAATATATTTAACTCCCAGAAATCTTCAGATTATCATCGTCGTTTTATGGGGCATTATTTTCGTAATTATAAAAGAAATATAGCATTGGGCACAATAAATTTATTGATTCGTGTTTACTAATTTCTGCATTTTGAACAGCTTGAAAGCCTTCTAATCAGGTATATTTAAATAAAATGAGTTTAAACATGATTTGTGCACAAGATGATCATATTTTGAAAACCAAACCCAAATAGAAGAAAGAAGAGAACCTGCAACACTCCTGTTGTAAGGGCGGCCTGGAGGGCTCTGTTATGTCCTGATTTCCTTAGTGGAGGACTCATCACATACCTGAGGTGACAGAGGTCGCAAACTGCTTAGCATGGCTCTAAAATGGAGAAAGAAAAAGAAATGAAAGAGATTTAAATTCTTACATTGAAGCTGTGGTAAAATCAGGGTCCCAAAGTTTGGAATCGTCAAGCACCAATCCAGAAATGACTGGTTCTCCAATAACCCTTTGTCCTGCAGTTAGATCAGAAACTAAGAGAACTATTATATCAATCCATGTCATGAGATAGCAAGGTAATCCATATGCCACATGACTGAGGATAAGATACAATGATGATACCAATCATGGAGAAATTGAGATTTAAAGCCGTATAAAGTTACTTGAGGTTTTAAAAATTAGAATTGGAAATAAAAAAAATAAATTAAGTGGACATAAAGTTCAAGGTGACCCACCCAGAAGACTGTTACTCAAAAGTAACATTATATGAATATCATGTCGGATAGTCAATCCAGAGTGAATTAAGACATTATCAGCATTGGCGAATATTCAAATTGAATATCTTGCCTTTGGTCTGATGCAGCTTTTGTTAGCCTATATATATGGTATAACTCTCCTGTGAATTGAGTTAAAGAGATTCTACAATATGATTTATAATTTCTCGATGATGAAGACAACTATGTGATAAATCCACTGGTTTGGCATGTGTTGAGTCTGTTGACATCTCTAAGAGGTTGAGGGTTTAAGTCTTCCTGGGTGGGAGTTGGGGAAGTGTAATTAGGTTTCTTGTCTGAAAAAAAAAAAGTTTTGAATGATGACCAACAGAAATCAGTACAGCAACAAAGCCTTAATCTCAAATGAGTTGGAGTTGGCTACATGTATCGAACTCTTCAATTCCGCTCGATTTAATACACTTAATGACGTGCTTTCAAAATCCTTTCCAACCAATGCATCCCAAGTTATCTTAGTTCTACCTCTATAACATCGAATCTCTTCAAAAGAATGAGAATTTGCCTGTGCATTCATGTGAACTAACATGACGTACTTAATGACGTGCTTTCAAAATCCTTTCCAATCCTTTTATACTAATGCATCTCTTCCTCCAATATCTTCATAGAGCAGTTAAATGGAAGTATGCATCCAAAAGTTGCCTGTGCATTCATGTGAACTAACATGAGAGGAAATTCATTAATACAGTATGATGTAATCAAACTTCACCAGACAGCTATCGGCAATTTTTTTCCTGAAAAAATAAAGGAAAGTGAAATAATTAAAAATCGAACCAGATCTTTTGGCCTTGGCTATCTCATCCAGGGCATCAATGCTCATTACATGAACTACGTATAATGGTGTATTCACAAAACCCGCCAAGTGAATAGCCCTACCAGTCGCCTCTCCTTCCAGCTGCATGTTCATTGAACAAAATGGTGAAATACAGAGAAATGAACACAAATCCCAATGCTCCAGTTCTCAGTTGTTAATTAACTGTAGACAAAGGAAAATTTTGAAACCTTCATATATGCAGTGATACATTCATGTACTTATTAGTAACAAAAATAATGAAAATTAAAATATCTCGACCCCATAAATATAACTGGCGGATAAACAATGGGTAAAAAGGGACTGTGTTTTACCTCAGGTGGTCTTGAAAGTGCGTGTCCCTCTGGACCAGTAATACCCAGCTCCATCATTCTTTTCTGTCCTTCAGCGACAGCATCGCCATTTTCTGCGTGAACCATAGCCAAGGCACCAAGAGACTTACATTTTTTCAAGCCTTGCAAGAAAAGTTCATCACTGATCATAAGCGCATCCTTATAGGCGAGGAAGAACTTGAAGGAGTTGATACCTATAGGACATCAACAGCAGGAGCTAAAGTAATTGATTTCCAAGCAACTGCAAATTATTCTTACACATCCCCTTTGATACATGATTTGCTTTTCAACAACAAATAACTTGTATCACACTAAGTATGAAAATCTGTACCTCTCTCCTTGACCATGACCTCCATGTCTCTCGCAACAGATTCATCCCATTTTGTGATTGCCATATGTAAACCATAATCCATGCATGAATCTTTTGCTTTAACTTTATAAGCTTCAAAACCAGCAGTTAAACTTCCATTAACTGGAATAACAAAGTCTATGTGCATTGTTGTTCCCCCTGCTAATGCAGCAGCCTGACCACTGAAGAAGTCGTCAACAGTCACAGTACCCATGAACTCCATCGCTAAGTGTGTATGAGGGTCAATTCCTCCTGTTAACATCACAAGAAAGTAAATGAGGAGTTCCAATTAGCAATATGCATATGGAAGATGAAGAAAGAAAGAACATCCAACAAGATGGTTTCCCCGAAGTTCTGGTTAGCACGAATGGTCCCAAGCAAAAAAGAGATCCAGTAGTGGATAAAATCTCCAGCCATAAAAACCTTTCAAGTATAGGGATGAACAATGCACATCAAGCTAACACAAGCAGCTTCTCACATGCAGCCTCATCTTCACATGGAGACACAAACATGAAAATTCTAAGCAATGAAAGGAGAATACACAAACACCTACAAAGAGGCTTGGAATCAAGAACTACCCGAACTTGATGTAATAGCCCCTCACCTCCTTATGTTGTCCAAATTTGAATTTCTTCTTTAATTATTTTGTAGTTATTGGCTTCCTTCCCACATTGGGTCTTGGAAAAACCCTTGATAGTAGTGGTAAGACAAATTTTCATATATTATGCCATATTCAACTTTATAAAAGTTATGGATGAACTAAGTAGACATATTCAAGAGGATATACCATGGCGTATGCTATTTGCAGATGATACTGTCTTAGTGGATGAAACTAAAGATGGAGTGAATAGGAAATTAGAACTCTGGAGAAAGACATTGGAATCTAAAGGCTTTAAGTTGAGTAGGGCGAAAACCGAATACATGCACTGTGAGTTTATAAACACTAGACATCGAGATGACGGGGTGGTAAAATTAGGGGAAGTAGAAGTTCCTAAGGTAAACCACTTTAGATACCTAGGATCAATCATACAAAATGATGGTAACATTGAAAATGATGTCACACATAGAATTCAAGCTGGATGGAAGAAATGACGGAGTGCAACAGGGGTGATTTGTGATCGAAATGTTCCTACTAAGTTAAAAAGAAAATTTTATAGGACCGCAATTAGGCCAGCTATGCTCTATGGAAGTGAATGTTGGGCGGTAAAGCAACAACAATTACGTAAAATGAACGTAGCAGAAATGAGGATGTTTAGGTGGATGTGTGGTAAAACTCGTAAAGATAAAATAAGAAATATAGAAATTCAAAGACAAGTAGGAGTAGCACCAATTGATACAAAGATTAGGGAAGGGCTGTTGCGGTGGTTTGGTTACCTGCAAAGACGGCCTACAAATGCCCCAACTAGAAAACTTGACTCAATAGAAACTGTAGAAATTCGACGAGGTAGGGGCAGACCAAAGTTAACATGGCATTAATTATGAGGGATTTGAATGGTTTGAAAAGCTCACCATCAATTGCACTTCATCGAGCACAATGGAAAAGTTTGATCTATGTAGCCGACCCCAGTTAATTTGGAACTGAGGCTATGTTGTTGTTGTTGATTCAAATTTATAAATATAAAACATATCGGATCACCAAGTGATCTAGTCAGTTTGGAGTTTGACCTGGCATGACATACTTCCCGGTGGCTTCAATAACAGTTACATCATCATGAACCTGCAGATGAATTAATCCGATTTTTTCATCAGTTCAACAAAATTACATCATTCTTAGAGATAACTGCAAAGCATACACACTAGATTAAGAGATAGCATTCAACATCAAAACAGCAATATACTAAACAATATCTATTAATCAACGTCATGATCACTATCGAGACACAACAATATCTTAGTCCGAAATTAGTTGCGGTTAGCTACAAATACCCAATGTTTTCATTCAACTCAATAATTCCTTAATGTCGCCTTCTCTACATTTCACTAAAATCAACTTCTCACGTTTAAGACTTATAAATCCTTAAACGTTTTATGCATCTTATGTAACTTAGATCTTGTTTCTTCTAATCATCTAACCTGACAAGCCTATGAATATCTCTTCCAATCAATGGTAATACTACTATACTATACGACAAAGCCTGAATCCAAAATAAGTTGGGGTCAGCTACATGGATCAAATCAACTCTTCCATTATGCTCGATTTAGTGAAATTGGCGGTGTGCTTTCCAAATCCAACAGTAGTACTACTAATCACTAGCAGAAATTCAACAAATTTCACTGCTTCCAAAAGCGCGGTTACTGAAGAGCATTTATACCTGAATGTTAGGTTTTACAGACACAACAACCCCATCTTCAACATACACATCGGCGACTTCCTGATGATGAGCGTTCACAACGGTGCCTCCTCTGATCAACAGCTTCGGCCACGAAGAAGAAGAAGAAGAAGAAGAAGAAGAAGAAGAAGAAGAAGAAGAAGAAGAAGAAGAAGACATTCCGCAATCCGAATCTCCGTATCCGAGGCCATTATAGTGAGACTTGCACAAAAAATCAATCCAATCTCAGTTTTTTCGATGCGTAAACCCTAATCACAGTAATTGATGAAAATGAAATCGCTCGCTTACCTCCGAAGTGATGTGATTGGATTCGGAGATCGGAGAGATGAGGAAGAGAAGAGAGAGAGTTGAGAGGAGGCGAACGAGCACTGCCGCCACTGTGACGTATCTTCGGTTGAAGATTCGCCATTGAAGACGACTCTGAAGCTGCTGCGGCTCCGCCATTAGAGAGAGAGAGAGAGAGAAGACAAGTCAACAAGAAGGCTTTTGCGGTTATTGCAATTGCTTTTGCATATCAACTAGCAATTACGTTCTCCATCTCCACGTGTGATTTTGATTTCCTTGGCCACCCCCAACAAAAAATAAAAATAAAAATAAAAAAAATATTTTGTCGTAATGTTGTCGAATTAGCTTACTATTACTTGATGCCAAACAACTACTTAAAAAAAAAAATTAAAAAAAGTTAACTCTTGCTGAAGTAGAAAAAAAAATTACTACTTAATCGTTGCAACAAGTATTAAATATTATTTAATAAGTGGTTAATGTCAATGGAAGAGGTAAATTCTCGGTGTGCTTATGAAGTTTGGATATTTTCTTATTTGCCATTTGATATCTTATATTGTTACACAAGTAAGTATTATAGGCCATGTTTAGTTCAACTTTTTCTTTTTAACTTATGAATCTATGATTTGATAACGTGGGCAAGTAAGGAAATGCTTTTGAAAATCACGTTGATTTTAATTGTTATCCGTAGCTTTTAGTTTTTAGGCTAGCGCCACGAAAACTAACCACAGAAAACATAAAATGAAACAGTACAAAAACTGGTTATTACGTGCCACATTAACGATAAGCAAGGACAAAAGCTGAACCAAACAAACAACGATTAGCAACACCTAATTAATAAAAGTTAACAACCAAAAGCCTTGGTTTTAGAAGTCAAATGTAGGCCAAGTCAGAGACAATGGAAGCTAGAAAAGCTCTCCTCATTTACACAGAAATCCTAGCATCACCAGAAGAATTTGTGAATCCAAGTGAAACACCAGTTGGAACTTGAAGATGGAATTCAAAAGAGAGTAGATAGAGCAATATATGGATGAGAAGAGAAGTAAACATGCTTACTGCTATTCATTGAAAGATGAAAATAAGAGATAATAAAAGGGAAGCTCAGAAAAGCAGATAGTACCTTCTCTGGGCACATTATATATGAAATTTAAGTCTCTCACTAAGCAGATGTTTCTCACATCATTGCTTCTTCCCCCGAAATGCCACCAAGTCTGTTAATACAGGTTAGAGCCTCGCTCGGAAGACTGCTTACAGACATTCAGCAGAAAAACATATAGAGACTATGGAGATTATGTATATAATATATATAAAACGTCGAAAGAAGGAACAAATCCATTTCCATTTTTTTTGGGAGATCAAATCCATTTCCTTTTTTTTTTTTTTTTTCCTTTTTACAGAGATGATGAACAGGTCCATTTTGCTTTGATTCAAGGCGAGGCCCATTCGAAATAAGGGCAGGCAGCACCTCTTGCAGCAGTCCAATTACCACAACCAAAGAAGAAGCTCCCATGTTTTGGCCCTGGCTTCCGGACCATACATTTGCTGCTCTTGACGCCACAGAAGCAAAATATGCGCGGCTCCTTGCTTGGATCCATGTAAGTAGGGTGGAATTGGACGAGAGGACCCAATGACCGCTTCTGCACACTGGGGTAGAGGTTGGGATCGAGCGGGCGATCTGCAGATGGATGACGTGCCATTGGATGATCAACATCATGCCACATTATAGAGTTTGTTATGGAAAAATGGATTCCCCGGTGCAAGAGGTTGGCAAGAAGGCGAGCAGTGTTCCGCGCATCATGCAAACCACAGTGAGCACGGCCTTCCCATGCTAGGCCAGCCAGCTGAACAGCTTCTTTGAGATTGCAACGAACGCCGCCAAATACCTCGTGAAAAGGGACTTTAAGGTTGATCCAACTATGCAACAAATTCAAAGGAAAGAGTAAGTTGGCAAATCTGTAGTGTTCATTTTCATCACGGAAATCTATTCAGACTATTTACCTGTTGAAGTACGGAGGCTTCCGTATCCTCTTGTAGCGACACTCAGATTCTAACATTACTCGACAATCCCAATTTGACCATGTCACCACTGCAAAATTTGTGTGCTTTATTCCCTTCTCTTCCAACCACTTATCATGCATAAGTAGAGCTTCACTCAAAGGAACACCTCTATCCACCTTGAACCAACACAGATTAGATGATTATCAATCAGTCCCGGCTTAAACAGCTTAAACAGGAGACAATGCAGGACATGCGGCGAGGAGGCAAGGATGCCAGGCTAAATACAAAAATGAAATGAAAAAAAAAAAGCACAGACAAAACTGTCCCCAGCTAAGTTTCAGTTAATCTACAACTCAAGGTGAACAACTTTTCACCAGACATCCTGAATCGCGCACGAAACATTTACCACTTATAAGAAAAGGCATTTGTTTTCTATCTAAATGTAAACTTGTAATCTTCTTTGTTTATTCTTTGAGAGGAAGATAAATTTTAGGCTTTAGCTAAACGGTTAAAGCAACAACACTAAGATAACAGCAGCCCGAAAATGGTGATCCACATGCAAAAACAGTCTTGGTAGTTGGTAGTTAGAAATAGAATAATGAACTACAAACAAATTGGCAGAGATCCTGCCAAATGAAGTGACATTTAACTCAACCACGAGCTTCATGAGACAAGGGTGAATCATATATAGCTTTCATACTTCTAATTAATAAATTCACATATTGTAATTCCTCAAAATACATAGACAAGTTGTGATCGGAATTTAGAGTTGAGTTAGTTTCATTAGAAAATTGAATTGAGCATAGTGTTATTCCTATTATTGTAATTATTGTTGATATACTCAAGACCTGTTACTCTATATCTAATTTTTCTAAATAATGAGTTAACCTTCCAAAAAATTCAAAACCTAAATCTTTGGGGGAATTTAGGTGATTTGTGATTTGCTACAATTCAGTGAATTCACAGAATGATTTAAGATTGCAATTGAAATCGTTCTGGTAAATTTTGAATTCAATACTATTCACAGGTTTAGTCATTTAGGGTTGGGGACTAGAATCATTATAGGGTGGAGTGAAACATACAATTCACTGAATTTGTATCACCAAGTCTGGTTAGTGTGATCGCAAAGTCTCTTGCAAATCATGTATCAAGATGGCAAACAATGTCATGTTTTCCAACTTAAATCCTCAATCTAACTATCCAATAAGAACTGATTATTGGAAAGTTCATCGTCATCGGATATGGAGAAAGGTGCCAAGGATCGCCAATAATCAAGTAACTTTAGAAATTTGATAGAATATAGAATTGCAAGTTGAATATATAACGAATGAATGATTCAAGTAAAGTGAAATATACCAATTTCTAGTCCTGAGAATTATTTACTTCTAGCAGTTAAAAGTCTTTATGCACGATAATATCAGTAAGACATCAACATCAATAATGAGTAGACAATTATAACATTAAGCACTAAGCACTCAGACAACTAGGATTCAAGGACCTAAGGGAAGTGTTGTAGAACAGATGGTTGACGCTAGCAAAACAAAATTTTCACAAATTCCCCCACTATATCCATACTAATTAGAGATTGAGGCTTTATTGTTGTTGCCGCCCACAGTATACCCATTTGACTAAAGCATACAAATATGATGCTTGGTAATGCCTGAGTCCTACATTTTCATAGGTTTATAGTCGTTATAGTTTTGTTAGTTGAAGCCAAGGCTTACCAAAGATTAATCCCAAATCAGTCGGGGTTGGCTAAATGGATCAAACTCTTTCATTCCACTCGATTTAATGCCTTTGATGGCATGATTTCAAGTTTCTCGCATTGTAGTATCATGTCAGGCAGTACAATGAAACAAACCTAGCACAGAAATTTCAGAAGCACACCTGAATTTGTTGGATGCCAGTGAGCTCCTTGCAGAAATCAGTCAAGCGTTGATGATAAATAGGCCGAACGTACATTTGGAAAGAAGCCTCCAGCTGTCCAGTCACGCCGTTCACTATAACAGATGGAAATTCGATGATCTCTTGTGGATGGGGATTCCGTTCCTTGTCACAGGTTGCCTCGAAGTCTATAACGACAAAATATTGAAACTCTTGAAATTGAAAACTCGTAGGATAACCTTGAGAAAACATCTTGAAGGGCACATACTGGATCCTGCTTTCCTCAGGAAAATAGCACTCGCGATTCATTAAATAGCAACTATCGAATGCACTCCATCGGTAATGATTTGCCATTTGGAACTCTGGATAAATATTTGGCCACATGTAGAAGTCTTGATGGTGCATTGGTCCATAAGAACCTTCACTTGGATGTGCAAGTGACTCATTGTACAAAGAGCTGTCAGGTTTCACAACATTGTCTCCAGAACGAGCACCATTTTCATCCTTAACCACAGGAAAGATTTCTGCAACACGTGCATCATTTTTCCCTTCACAAGGGAATGCCTTATTCTGCAGAGACCCAGGGGACGCCTCAAGGTTCATCTGCATATATCTACAATGACAAAATTAAAAATAAGAAATAACCATAGAGAATCAGAAACAAGAGCCCAGATGGCCGGCCGTATAGTCCCCAAAAAAGAAAAAGATGCGTGAATTGCATAAGTTTCATTTCATAAGAAAAAGAAACAAAGAACATATATACACAAAATCGTGTCACATAATATGCCCGAACTCTAACCTTCTTGCATTGCATTTGTTAGGTACTTATCATCATTAAGTGTATCTGTATACCTTATTTTACATTTAGACTATTCTTCTGTAAACTTTCACTATTCTTGAATTAAGTATGAGGAAGTAAGTACTAAAACCCCACTACAAAGTTCTAGAGAGTAACCAACAAGTAAAACTTGGATGACAACAACATAGCCTCAGTCCTAAATTAATTAGGGTCGGCTGCATGGATCAAACTTTTCAATCCCAAATTCAAGAATCTCTTCCTCGAATTGGACTAAATACTAGAACCATAAGAAATCCTATATGAGGGATTATATCGTTAATTAGAAAAGGCAATTATAAACGTGTTTCTTCTTCAATTTGTCATCGGGAGCATTTCTTCTTTTCTCGCTAGTTTCACTTATTTATCAATCATTAATCCTTATTTCTTCCGCCATGTACCTCTCTATCAAATAGCTTAAACAAATGGTATCGTTTGCTCCGCCGCCGCCACCACCAGCAGCAGCAACAACAACAACAAAGCCTCCTTCTCAAATTAGTGGCCTCGCCCCCCAAGGGATGTGGTGTGGTGGCTATTGGGATCAAGAACCTCCACCGCGTCATTTGTAGTATAGCATCTTTTGTTGCCATCGGTTAAAGTCTGTGCCAGTAAATTTTTCAGGCTTCATAGAGGGAACGACGATATGCGTAAAGGTAGAGCCTATTTGTATTGTCTTAAGCTTGTTAGGATCATGAACCTTCACTACGTCGTTTGGTGTAGTCATGACTGAATTGATACAGAAAATGCTCCAAACTTGATGAATTGAAGAAATTGTAAATTGAGGCTAGAGTTTAACACTCTATCTCATTAAGACAATAATGCCCCGCAATTCGTGCTCACGATTGGTAGCACTTGCCTCCCAGAATACAATAATCACGATCATACGACTATAACACTTTAGACCGTAGGAACAAGTGGATCAAACTGTTGTACTCACTCTCTGTTAAAACCAAGGATTGCAAAACGTTAAGGCGATCCCGAGGCGATCCTTTAGTTAACGGATCCGCAAGGTTGTCTTTTGACCTTATATAATCAATGGAAAGTACTACATTCTCAAGTAACTATTTTACTATGTCATGTCGTCGACGTATATGTCGTGACTTATCATTATACATTTTATTTTGAGTTTTTGCTATAGCAGACATACTATCGCAATGAATAGAAATGGCTGACACGAGTTTCGACCAACATGGAATATCTTCTAAAAAATCCCTAAGCCATTCGGCTTCTTCACCAACTTTATCTAAAGCAATGAATTCAGATTCCATAATAGATCTAACTATGCGCATTTTCTTAGAAGATTTCTAAGATATGACACCATCTCCAAATGTGAAAACATACCCACTTGTAGACTTAGTGTCCTGAATGTCTGATATCTAGTTAGCATCACTATATCCTTTCTGAACAACAAGATATCTCGTATAATGTAATCCATAAGTCATTGCGTACCTTAAATATCTAAGTACTCTTATCATTGCTTTCCAATGTTCTTTCTCTGGATTGCTTGCAAATAGACTTAATCGATTCACCGCGCATGCTATCTCAGGTCTCGTACACGAGATGATATACATTATACCGCCAAGTATATGTGCATACTCTAATTGATCTATGGGTTGCTTTTTATTTGTAGTTGGATGTTTGTTAATACCTATTGGTGTCTTTATCGGACTTGTGTCATATTTATTAAACCTATTCAATATCTTCTTAATATAGTGAGATTGCGACAACACTAATCCATTCGCTATCTTAAAAATTTTAACTCCTATAACATCGACAATTCCCATATCTTTCATTTCAAAATGTTGTGTCAACATTTTCTTTGTAGATTTGATTATAGTTTTCTCATTGCTTATAATTAGCATATCATCCACGTATAGACAAACTATTACAAAGTCTTTAGGTGTGTCTTTGGCATATACACATTTGCCACATTAATTGATTTTGAAACCATTTGATAACATGATATTGTCAAATTTAATATGCCACTATTTCGGAGCTTGCTTTAATCCATATAAGGATTTAACAAGTCGACACACTTTTTGCTCTTGTCCTGGTGCAACAAATCCTTTCGGTTGTTGCATGTATATTTCTTCTTCTAATTCACCATTTAAAAACGCCATTTTAACATCCATTTGATGAATTTCATTACCGCAACAATTGCAATTAACATTCTTATGGATGTTATTCTCGTTACCGGTGAATATGTATTGAAGAAATCATATCCCTCTTTTCGTTTAAAGCCCTTGGCAACTAACTGAGCCTTCTATTTATCAATTGAACCCGCCTTTAATTTTCTTTTAAAAATCCATTTACACTCCGAAAGCTTCATACCAGATGGTAAATTCACCCCAAAAGCCCTTGGCTACTAATTGAGCCTTGATTGATTCAATTGCTCTATTAATCACTTTTTTTCATAAAGGAGCTTCGGGCATATACATAGTCTCTTTAAATATTTGAGGTTCACTTTCTAACGTATAAGTTAGAAAATCAAAACCAAAAGATTTTGCAACTTTTGTCCTCCTACTTTTCCTAGGGTCATCCTCTTTATTTTGAGGATTACTACTACTTGCATCATCACTAGTTCTTTTATTAGAACTTGGTTCCTGCATATTTTTATTAGGAAAAATATGTTAAAAAAATGACACATTTCTAGATTCCATGATTGTATTTACATTAATATCAGGAATATCTGATTTAAATACAAGGAATCTATATGTATGACTATTGTGAGCATAACCAATGAATATACAATCAATGATTTTTGGTCCAATCTTAACGTTTTTAGGTTCAAGAATAGCTACTTCAGCCAAACACCTCCACACTTTTAAGTATGCGTACGATGGTTTTCTACCATTCCATAATTCATAAAGAGTTGCATTCATATTCTTTCGACGAATTTTATTAAGAATATAGTTGGCAGAAAGAATTGCTTCACCCCCATAGATTCAGAGGTAACACAAAATTTAATAACATATCATTCATCATTTCCTTTAATGTATGATTTTTGCATTCTGCAATACCATTTGATTGAGGAGACTAAGGTGCTGTCGTTTGATGAATTATGTCATGTTTTTGACAAAATGCATTAAATGGCGCACCGTATTCACCTCCTCGATCACTCCTTATAGCCTTTATTGATTTACCAAGTTAATTTTCAACTTCACTTTTATAGTGTTTAAAGACTTTTAGAGCCTCATATTTGCTTTTAAGCAAATACACATTGCAATATCTAGTGCTATCATTAAGAAATATTTCTTGCCACCTCTAGTTTGTATAAACTTTAAATCACATTTATCGCGATGAATTAAATCTATAATATTAAACTCTAGCCTCAATTTACAATTTCTCAAATTTATCAAGTTTGGAGTATTTTCTGCATCAATTCAGCCATGACTAGACCAAACGACCAATAGTGGCAAGGAAAAGAGCACCAATGCTCTGACCGAGTCAAATGTCATGGGTTCGATTCTTAGTAGGTAAATTATATTCTCTTAGTTTTCATAAGTTATGGGGCGGGGGCGCCAAACAAACTCTCATGGGATTAGTCGAACCAAAAAAAAAAAATTGAGCTGAGCTAGATGGATCAAAACTCTATCATCTATGCAGTAATTTGAAGGCATTATCAAAATCCCAACCGCCAAAATCACAGATTCGTCACCAAAAACAAAAGAAATGACTGAAAATTAGAAACACGAGAGATCAAAACAGATCACGCAAAAAGCTCACACCGATCTCCGGATCAATGCGCGCGGCGTGCAGAACAATTGAATGAAACAATACATAGATTCGAAAGACTCGCCTGTGCGGGCGTTGTAGATCAGTGATGATGTCGGATCGATGTAGTTGTGATCCTTCAGCAAGTACATCAGAGCCGTCCGATTCAGACCATCACGAGAGAGAGCGAGAGAGAGAGGTTGTTGGGTTACATGGTTGTGATGGGATGGAAGAGAGAGAGAGAGAAAAACAGAGCGATTGATTAATTAATAACGCTCTTGTTTTGTTCCGTTCCGTTGAAGACAAGTTTCAAGGAAGAGAGAGAATAAAATCAAAACAAAATAAAAGGGAAAGGTGAACTGAATCTGAAACTCAACTGCTTCCCACCACCGGTTACACATGTGACATGCACATTTTTTTTTTTTTATTTTTAATACATGTGACATGCCTATTGTTAATAGTAACGCCCCTTGCTTGGGTGGTGTTTAAATTAAAGTGGCCATACCAGATTTAACTTATAGAAGTGGTGGGACATACGTGTTGTGGTCACCTCATTTTTGGAGACTAAAGCCACTCTGATGCTTTAAAAGCAGTAAATAACGTGATATGGTGTAAATGGGAGATCAAGTGTCTATTTATAGAGAGTAGTTGTTGATGTGATCCGTTAGATGCTTGACACATGCCTTTTTTTGATGTCCATGTGAATCGAAAAAGTGATTGTAAATGTAGTCCGTCGGATACAGGACACACATGTCATTTTTATTATGTGTGTAGTATTGTAATAGAATTTATTATTATAGTTAATATATTTGGGCCCAAAATAGAAGGCCTTAGTTTCATGGGGTCAATAGTCTCGAGTTCGAGTTTGGTGAATAAAAAAAATTGGATTGAGATGGACGCCTCTTAAATAGAGCCAAACAATGCTCAAGCGCGGATTAGTTGATGCGATTGCTGACGTACAAACACTACATGAGAAATCAACACGAAAAAAAGTAATATGAGTAGGGGTGGGCAAACCGCGACCAAACCGAGGGTTTACAGTTTGGTAATTTTTCAAACCACCATCAAACCGCGAACCACCAAAATGCAACCAAAGGAGACGGAAGGAGTGAGAGGAGAGACAGCACGACGGGAGAGAGAGAGCCGGCGGGAGTGAGAGGAGAGAGGAGGCGGGATGAAGAGGAAAGAGGAGACGTCGGTGAGAGGAGAGAGGAGACGTCGGTGAGAGGAGAGAGGAGACGGCGGGGAGCGGTGGGAGTGAGGAGCTGCGGGAGTGAGAGGGAGGTGACGGAACGCACGGGAGTGAATGAGAGGAAGATGATTGTTTTTTTTGTTATGTTTTAGAAATTTAGGGTTATTGGTGGTTATTTACTAAAATACCATTGGTTTTGTGAAACCGCGATTTTTTCAAATTGAAAACCGCGATTATACGATTTTTACATTTTCCAAACCACACCCAAACCGCGAGTATAAAAAATCAGATCAAACCATATGGTTTATACGTTTTTTCGAAAATCGCTGCCACCCCTAAATATGGTGATGTTATTTTTTTATTATCCGAGCCAAAACTCCTTATGAGCCAACTTCGGCTCGAGCTGAAAGTAGCCAAATAGTCGGGATACCGAATGGTGGACGCTAAAAAAAAAAAAAAAAACCTATTTAATGCTGTTATTATGTTATATAAGAGCTTCAAGGCATAAAGTCATAAACCCTAAACCCCGGTGAGAAACGGAGAGTGCACCTTGTTAGAGCAGATACATCCACACGTACGAGAGAATCCAATTTCAATGGAGAAGATGAAGAAGAGCAGCAAAGCGAATCAATCCAATTACGAGAGCCTTCGCGAGCTGTTCAAGCCGCACATCGAGTCCTTCGATTACCTCGTCGACTCCGGAATCGAAACCCTCATCTCCAACATCCATCCAGTCGAAATCCAGGACCCAATCACCAAAAAAACCCTAAAAATATCCTTTCAAAACCTTTTCGTTATTCTCATTGTTTCAATCTTCTGATTTTGATTGCTTGTATGCGATTTCGATTTGTTTGTTCTTGACTGTGACTTACTCTTCTTTGGTGAGCATGAGTTGCACAATCCGCAGAAGAGTCGCGGTCACAAGACGTTCAATTCGGTTTTGTATCCATACGAGGTGAGGTTTTTATGCTGTAATTCTGCGCTTAATCGCTAAAGTGGTAAACTTTTTGGGAATTACTGGTGAAAGGCAGCTCCTTTTTTATGGTTTTGATGTTAATTGTGGATCCGTTTAAGTGATTCGGGGAAATTGGATTGGTTTGAACTGATTTACGTGGTTGTTACGCTGTAATTCTGTGCTTAATTGCTAAAGTTGCCAACTTTTTAGGAATTACTGATCAAAGACAGCTCCTTTTGATGGTTTTGATGTTAATGGCGGATCCATTTAAGTGAATTTCGGGAAATTGGATTGTTTTGAACTGATTTACGTGTTGTTCGTGAACTTTTGATTTGAGTTTGTTTTTTACAGTGTAGGCAAGCTGGAATCACCTATGAGGGTAAATTTACGCTGGAAGTATGTTTTCAATACGACAGTAAGTGGTCCACAAGAGAAAAAATCAGCTTTGGAAAACTTCCTATTATGTTAAAGGTTGGTGCTTTGCCCTCTGTACCTTCAAATTTTGGCTTTACGAATGGTTGATGCATAGCGTATGCTACTTAGTTTTGTGGATATGCATTTCTTAGCTTGAAGAACAATGAGGCTGTGGATGAGATTAGAAATTACAGGCAAAGATGCTAAACAAGAACTAGCTAAGAACTTGAGACAAAGGAAGGAGTTAGGTTGGAAAACCTGTCAAAAGCTGAAATGAAAACATTTTTCCAGCATAATACTCATTCAAAAGCTGATTACTTGACTGAAAACTACATAAAGTCTTTGAAAGACATAATTACACCTGCTAGAATACATTGAACTCAACAAATAGAATATCTATGCACTTTGGTTCTCCCATTCTCCCTGTTGGCAACTTTAGAAATGAAATTGAAGCCGCTATCTTCCATATGTATGGTGCTCAGACCTATATTTTTTATTTTATAATTTTTCCTAAGTAATGGTGCTACCGTGAGCCTAATACTGTCATTAACTTGATATGCTGTGATGCTCTAGCACCAAAAAATCTATGTACAATCAAATGTAAGATCTTTGGAAAGTAAAAATCTTAAGAAGAAATAGACATTCGATAGTAATGTGGAGACAAAAGTAGAATGACTAAAATGTGCTAAAAGATTAGAGGAAAAAGAATTAAAGGAGGAAGAATGTATGCTAGGAATTATAGGTTACCTTGAAGATCTCAAACCCAAGTATCCTACAGTTGGCAAATGAAGGGCTCGACCTATTGGTATACATCTATATCTGGTACCTTTACAGTTTACTCAAGTCTAGTAAATATAAATGTAAATTAACTCTTTATTGCATCAATCGTGCAGTAAAAACTGAAATAGGTTTGACATTTCTATTGTGGGATGATCTAATACGAGAGAGTGGGAAAGGGGAATCCTCCTAGGGGATTGTGTGGCTTGAAAGTCTGCGGAGTTCTGAAAATAGTCTCTCTACCGGGAGTTAAGTTCATGCGTTTTATTGTTTTTAAAACCTCGAATGTTTGTAAGTTGAAGATTTTGGGGCTTTTCTTTTGTCTTCCCTTTGAAAAATAAAAAAAGCTAGAAATTTCTTTGTAACTTTGTTGTTTTTTACTTGATGGGGTGGTGGAAATCTTTTCCTTTTCCTTTTGGCATTTAGCATTATTGTCGTTTTTTCTTCTGTATAAAATGAGTAATTGTTCTTTGTAGATGCATGTACTTGGGTTTTGCATCATTCAAATTATAGGCTTCACTTTGCATGACCCTTTTGGGCTCTAGCATGGAGTTCTTATTTATTTGTTGCATGAGCTACCCTACTTTTGTGCCATTTTGCTTATTTTTGTCTCATTTTTTGGGTGATTGGAAGTCTCGTACAAATTTTCAAGATTCTTTTCATTGGCGGAAATGAGGATGTTTAGCCGTTTAGGTGAATGCCTTGTAAAACACGTTAGGATAGAGTGATAAATATATAAATTTAAAGAAAAGTAGAAGTAGCATCAATCGACGCAAAAATTAGGGAATGGACGGTTGCGGTGGGTTGGAGTCTTTGGACACCTCTAAAGACAACCTACAAATGTCCCACTAGAAAACTCGACGGAATACAAATCAAAAAAATTTCACTGTGTATGGGTGGACCGAAGTTAACTTGGGACACATTGATTAGGAGAGATTAAAGGATTTGGAAAGCACACCATCAATTGCAGTAAATCGCGCAATGGAGGAGAGTTTGATCCATGTAGCCAACCCCAACTAATTTGGGATCAAAGTTTTGTTGTTGTTGTATATAGTTGGTTTTTTTATCCAAAATGTGTGCTGAGTTTCCTTATCATCTGAAAGTTTTTATTGAGATTTTGCAGTAATCAACGACCCACTGTTGTTATGCATATCTAAAAGCATGTTTCGTTTTGCATTAATCCATTACTACTTTGTGCTTTATTCATATCTAAGTGCATGCCTCAGTTTGCATTACTTGAATACTACTCTATGCTTCAGAATAATTCTAATGTCATCTCTCCTCTATATACTTTTAGTTAGTTGACAGTCTCTGTCGTAATTTTTTTTTAGTCAAAGCTTTGTCATTTAAGAGATTCTGATCCTTCTCAACTACTACATCGGAAAGAAGAAGCGACTGAAATGGGTGGGTAAGTAGGATTTCTTCGAATTTGATATTTTTGAAAAAAAATGAAATATCAGCTTAACTGTTCGTTTTTATAAATTTTACTTGTGAAATTGCTCCTCATCATAGATATATTTCTATGTGGGACTCATTTTTGGCATTCGACTAATGATGAATAGTGAAGCAAGACTTGACCTTTTATTTTTGATGGATGAACAATGTAACAGGGTGGTGGAACAGGGACAACCAGAGGAAACTGAAATTCATCGTTCTTTTGTCCTATGGAACACAATGATCCCTTCCTAAAAAACTTCTGATATCATCATCATCTAGTTCTGAATAATACTTACTGATGTGTTGAAACTGAATCTCGTTATCAAGTTTTTCTTGCATCTGATTGTCAATCCAGAGTTTTCAATTCCTTTCCTAATATAATGATGTTTTTGTTGTTCAATTTTTTGTTTGAATCGTATGATCTTCATTAGTCAACAACATAAAAAGAATAAACCTACATATGGAGTTTCCTCCGTTGGGAGCTATGGGCCGACTATGGGTTCAGCCCGGAGTAGTCGGTTAGTTCGGATACTGGGTGATTCACACCCAAAAAAAAGGAATGAACTCATTTTATTGCTGGGACTGTTGTACTACTTTCGAGCCACATCCTTGATCTTGGTTGGGGATCATTCCTCCAAGCAGCTTGCCTCGTTCCTTCCTTGTTGGGGATCATTCCTTTAGCTGTGGCACTTGTTAGTACTTTAATCCACAATGAAAAGTTTAAGCTTAGTTGCAACTTGCAAGTTTACCTATCTTAATTCTTACAAGTATTTAACATGGTTTGGAAAGCGATGTATGGAGATGATACATATGAACAGGGCCAAGAATCATCCTTCAATTACTTAGAAAAGCTTTTTTCACTCTTTCTGATTTCTTCTTATGTATCAACCGATTCTTCCACAAGCCAAATTCTCTCCACTTTGGCGAGTGAAACCTCCTCTCACCAGCTTTGAGCAGTTGTTACATCATGGATTTCTCCATAAGGGATGCTTGAAATAACTGGTTTTGATTGTTTGAAGAACGTCGTTAGTAGATAATCTAGATGAGATGATCATTGATGAAAATTTTGCTTTATCTTGTATATTTTTTTAATTAGTTAGAGTACTTGTTTTCTCGAAAAGATGAGTTATCAGATTCATAATTGGTGTCTTTAATAACTTCTGGAATAATTATGGACATAAAAACAACAACAACAACAACGATATAGCCTCAATCCCAAATTAATTGAGGTCGGCTACATGAAAGGTTGAAAGGATATACTATCCATATTTTCTTCTATTAGAAGTCTAGAAAGATGAAAGATAACACCTTATTTTTCCTTGCTAAAGATGGGGTACATAGTGTGCTTATCTATTGAAGAGGAAACTATGCAGCATGAAGATTGAACAGTATTTCAACGTAAACATTGGTTATTTTCAAGTTTCAATATACATTAGGATTGATTTGATTATACACAATTCTGTAGTGCTTTCTTTTTGTGGTGGTTGCAGAAAAGAAAATTTTCCTTTTATTTTATCATGGTTGAGACCTTTTTTTTCCTTTAATTTAGAAAGACCCTTCTGTAAATGATTGTTGAAATTATGCTAGTCATTTCTATGTGAGTACAGTTTCATCAAAAGTATGGTTGCAGACAGGGTTGATAAATAATTTGATCAATTGACTTGTTATCTAATTTTTATAGTTACTTCATTGTAAATGGACTGGAGAAACTTGTTCGACTTCTTATAATGCAAAAAAGGAACCATGTAAGTCATCCTTTTTCCTTGTTAATTGTCACTTCTGCTCAAGTTTCATTGTTATGCAAATTGAGTAGACCTAGTCATTGAGTCATTTTTCCTTATTATTTCTTGGATTGATTTTTCTGTAATGTTTTATATATTAATATATACTTTAATTCCAGCCAATGAGTGTGATACGCTCTAAATTTCGTGAACGCCAAGAAGGATTTACTGATAAAGCTATTATGCTAAGGTGGGTTCATTTGCTATCTTTTTATTTTTATTTTTGAAGTAAAATTGAAATTTCATTAATCATCAATGACTCATGCATGACCAAACGTAGAATCAATTGCCCTAATAAAAGTACATTGATTCGCTAACCTTATTTGTTCAAAAGAATTGCCATCTATTTGGTTGTGAATGCGGCTGTAATTTTGAAATAGTGTGACTGTCAGGGACTGATCTCTACAAACATGTGGAACACATGACAGTATGCAAAGACCACTAAAACCATATAACGAAAAAAAAACTTCCAACAAGGGAAGAAAGCCTTAGACTTTCAATAAGGGAAGACGATGGAATACTTCCAACAAGGGAAGACAAACTAACTATCAATTATCAAATGGAAAAATTAAAGAAAAGACCAACCCCAACACCCGCAAAATCCACAAATGATTGTCGAGAGAGATATACCACAACAATAATGGGACCAATCTTTGCGGATCTGATTAGATTGGTAATTTTTTGAATCAATAGAAAGGAAAAAGTTGTATTTGGAATCACTGTCGATCTAAAGAGAAGACCAACGGTGGTTTAAGATCAAGAATCACCAAACAACAACAACAACAACAACAACAACAACATAGCCTCAATCCCATATTAACTGGGGTCGGCTACATGGATCAAACTTTTTCATTGTGCTCGATTAAGTGCAATTGATGGTGAGCTTTTCAAACCATTCAAATCCCTCCTAATTAATGTATCCCATGTTAACTTTGGTCTGCCCCTACCTCGTCGAATTTCTACAGTTTCTATTGAGTCAAGTTTTCTAGTTGGGGCATTTGTAGGCCGTCTTTGCAGGTGACCAAACCACCGCAACCGCCCTTCCCTAATATTTGTATCAATTGGTGCTACTCCTATCTTTGTATCAATTGATGTTACTCCTACTTGTCTTTGAATTTCTATATTTCTTATTCCGTCTTTACGAGTTTTGAATGGTTTGCAAAGCTCACCATCAATTGCACTTAATCGAGCACAATGGAAAAGTTTGATCCATGTAGCCGACCCCAGTTAATTTGGGACTGAGGCTATGTTGTTGTTGTTGTCTTTACGAGTTTTACCGCACATCCACCTAAGCATCCTCATTTCTGCTATGTTCAGTTTATGTAATTGTTGTTGCTTTACCGCCCAACATTCACTTCCATAGAGCATAGCTGACCTAGTTGCGGTCCTATAAAATTTTCCTTTTAACTTAATAGGAACATGTCGATCACAAATCACCCCTGTTGCACTCCGCCATTTCTTCCATCCAACTTGAATTCTATGTGTGACATCATTCTCAATGTTACCATTATTTTGTATGATTGATCCTCGGTATCTAAAGTGGTTTACCTTAGGAACTTCTACTTCTCCTAATTTTATGACTCCGTCGTCTCGATGTCTAGCGTTTCTAAACTCACAGTGCATGTATTCGGTTTTCGTCCTACTCAACTTAAAGCTTTTAGAGTCACCAAAATGGTGAATAATTTCCCATCACTTTCATTAGTGAAATTTTACTTCCCTTGTGACATCTTGGTTGAAAATCTCTTCATTAGCTTATGAAGTGGTTGCTATTGCCAAAAATTATGTATTCCGTGGCATTCATGCTGAACATAGGTGACACTGTTTCACAATGAAATCCTTTGTCTTTTTAGATATTAAGAAACTGTTGGTTCTAGCTTTGAATTGGTAGAATCTAATGCTTTAAATTGCTCCAGTTCCATGTTCATTACGTATGGTGTATAATATTTATGATATGCATTCTTGATATATGCTACAGATGTGTGAGAGACGATCAGTCCTCTGTAAGTAACAGGCTTTATTACCTTCAGAATGGAAGCGCCAGATTTGGGTTTTGGTAAGTGCTCAATCTTGACAATTACAGAGTTTTGTTTGTATCACCATTATATGTAGTTGTTGACTGTCATTTTTTTGGATGTTTGTAGGATTAGAGGGAAGGAGTACTTACTCCCAGTCGGCGTTGTTCTGAAGGTGATTTAATTTTTTTTGAGTTATATGTGTTCCTTTATGTTGTGATAGTATATACTTCTTGCAAATATTGATGAGTGCATGTGTATTTTCATGTCTTGTGGGTTTGTACTGTTATCTGTACAAATTTTAAGATTCTTTTCGGGGATGTGTGAGTCACGAACAAACTCGAAGGGGGTCATGCTGTAAATTTGCTTGTGGGATGGATAAATGTGGCTTGTTCTGTGGGTGTCGAGTACTTAGGCTTTAGATTATTCATTGCTGCATGAATGCAAATCATTCATTGCTAGTGTTTAAATTGGTAATTTGACGCTATCCCTGTTTCCACTTGAGTGCAATTGTTGTTACCAGAGAATGGTTTGGATGAATGGGTGCCTTTGTTGTTTTTGGATCGGTGGTCGTAAGGCAACGCCTAAGCCATTTGGGGAAAAACTTTTCTGGCAATTTTGTTTGTAGATCATCGATAATCTTTGAGTTTCCGTTTTATCATTGTCGTTTTTGCATGTAATTGTCATTGAGATTTCTGAAAAATATTAGAAATCCTGGATTCAATTTGCCTACGTTAGTCTTCTCTTGCTTTGACACTTGCTAAAATTCCTTAAGGACATTGATATATCTGCTATATTTCATTTGATGGACTGTTTAAATATGGTGCGTTTTCAATTTTGTATTTCCATTTGTCATTAACAGGCGCTCATTGATACAAATGACCTTGAAATCTATGGAAGTTTAACATGTAGCTATAGCGAGGAATATCAAGGGCGTAAAGGTGCTGTTGCAACGCAACTTGTCGGTGAAAGGGTCAGGATTATTCTTGATGAAGTTCAGGATTTGTCTCTTTCTACTCATCTTCGATGTCTCCAACATATTGGTACTAATTACCTATGTAGTTCGTTAGTAGCGGATGTTGTCCATTTAGCATGTGCGCTCTGAATGGAAAATATTGGTACTAATTACATATGCGTTTTCCTTCTTTCTTAGGTGAGTACTTCAAACCAGTAATGGATGGACTAGAGAACGAAAGTAATTCTGATGTAAGATCATGAAAATGCATCTCTAGTATTCACTTTTGACAAATTGTTTTGATTTTGATGCTAGCAAGTGGTTTTTTTTTTCTCCTTACTGTAGCTATTATTTCTTGTGCCATTTTCTTGTAGGTTGGGGCCTCAGTTTTAAGAAATTACGTTTTTGTTCATCTTCAGAAGGATGATGAAAAATATAATTTGCTCATGTTAGTCTTTGTCTCTTTTCTCTCATTCTCTCTTATGTTACAATCTTTCGTTATTATATTTTATTTTCTTTTTGATTGTTTAATGAAAATTGTATGTATGTAGTGCTATCATATTTTTAACATAATACTATACTGTAGTTTTATGCTGCAGAAGCTTTTTGCACTAGTAGATCACACTGCTGCACCTGATAACCTGGATGCTTTGCAAAACCAGGAGGTCCTACTACCAGGGCATCTGATTGCAATTTATCTTAAGGTAGATTTGTTGAATTAATGATTGATGGCGTATTTTCTAAGTGATAATATTTTCTGTGCTCTCTCCCAAATAGTTACATCATTAAAAACTCAATAAACTAACAAATAAATGAATGAAGTTGTATATATTAATAATTATAGATGTTAGAAATGCAGTGATACTTAAACTCGAGATTTTTCATTAAATACATTAGCAATAATATATTCTGGTTTTAGCTATTTCATGATTATTATATGTAAGAGCGCCACTCTATGTGAAAATTGAATAAATCAAGAAGATATGAAAAAAGAAAAATAAATCAAGAATACTAAGAATTTAATTGCTAGAATTGACAACAAGAAGTCCAGAAAACACCACTTGACTCTTAAAAGAAATCATTTTATCAACCAAAAGAAAGTTCTCAAACACTGCTGTAAAGAATAATTGCTACATTTATTTTAATAATCGAGGCAGAAGCTTGTAATCTAGTGGTTTCTAAAATATTCTAAACCTCTTACAGTTTTATTTGAAAAACCTACTTAAATTCACTCTTTTAGCTAGATCTAAGTCTGCCAGTCTTTAGTAACAAGACATTTTAGCGAATATCAAGATGGATTGCTCAATTGTTTTGCAAGAACAGAACCACAATGCCCACAATCTTTTTTTTTTTTTGTGAACGCACTGCCCTGCAATCTAATTCCCTAAAAATATGCTTTATCCTGTCCTTAACTATATTTTGTTGCAGTTTATTGTTTTAACTGGAACTTAATGAGATTTTCTTATTTGTCATGAGGTTTAGGAAAAGTTACAAGAATGGTTATACAAAACAAGGAAGTTATTTAAAGAAGAGTTACAAAAGAATGGAGAAAATTTTGAATCTCTTACTGGTATGTTATGTCTTCACTTATTGTGGAATTATTCTGTCTTTTTTCATGTACCTGTAACGACTTACGAGTCCATATTTCCTTTTTCTTCGCTAGCATTGGGCATGTGTGGGGCTCAGGTTGGCCCCCACAACCTAACAATCTAACATTAACTGAGTCTTCTATAATATGTTTTCTCCCATTCTGATAATGACTTGCTACACCAAACCAAAAGCTGATATTAGGTAGCTCGTTGACTGTGTGTTTGGGCTTGAGGTAGTTGTTGTGAACTTGTAGTTGAGAGCATGCATGATCACCTTGAGGACTTTGAGGGAAAGACGGACTTGAAAAAGAACGAAAGCAAGAAAGGGTTGAAGAGAATGCAACAAGGATTGCAAGGAGGTCAAGGCGATGCATAGGCTTTTTCCTTGCTATGGCGAGGTGTTGCCTAGGCGACAAAAGAATATTTATTTAGAGTCCCAAAAATTAATTTAATTTTCTATACTTGTTCATTTGCCTATAATACTACTACTCATTGGCTGTCTACTGCATCATAAGCATTAATATTAAAGCTTCATTACAACAACAACAACAACATAGCCTCAGTCCCAAATTACAACAACAACAACAACAACAACAACAACAACAACAACAACATATCCTCAGTCCCAAATTAACTGGGGTCGGCTACATGAATCAAACTTTTCCATTGTACTCGATTAAGTGCAATTGATGGTGAGCTTTGCAAACCATTCAAATCCCTCAATGCATCCCATGTTAACTTTGATCTGCCCCTACCTCGTCGAATTTCTACAGTTTCTATTGAGTCAAGTTTTCTAGTTGGAGCATTTGTAGGCCGTCTTTGCAGGTGACCAAACCATCGCAACCGCCCTTTCCTAATCTTTGTATCAATTGGTGCTACTCCTACTTGTCTTTGAATTTCTATATTTTTATTCTATCTTTACGAGTTTTACCACACATCCACCTAAGCATCCTCATTTTTGCTACGCTCATTTTATGTAATTGTTGTTGTTTTACCGCCCAACATTCACTTCCATAGAGCATAGCTGACCTAATTGCGGTCTTATAAAATTTTCCTTTTAACTTAGTAGGAACGTTTCGATCACAAATCACCCCTGTTGCACGTCGCAATTTTTTTCCATCCAGCTTGAATTCTATGTGTGACATCATTCTCAATGTTACCATCATTTTGTATGATTGATCCTAGGTATCTAAAGTGATTTACTTTAGGAACTTCTATTTCCCATAATTTTACCACTCCGTCATCTCGATGTCTAGTATTTCTAAACTCAAAGTGCATGTATTCGGTTTTTGTCCCAAATTAATTGGGGTCGACTACATGTTTCAAATATTGACAACAAACCAAGCAACCAATTATCGAGCACAAAATTTTTTAGAGTCTTTACACAAAGAAGAAATAAACTCATTAAAAAAAAAAAAAAAACTAAAAGTAGAAAACATAGTTAGAAAATGGAAATTCTGTTTAAAAAAAAAACAGAAGTAAATATTTTTTTTAAAAAGAAATTTTTTTAAGAAAAACATAAGTAAATAATTTTTTTAAGAAAAACATAAGTAAATAAATTAATAAAAAACGAAATTTTTTTTTTGGAATTGTCGGAGAGTCATCAGAATCATGTCGGTGTGTCGGAAGCTCACCGGTATCATTGCCCGAAGATCGAAAATTGGATGGTGGTGGAGCGCAACAAATGGTGAGGCGGAGAACGGTTGTGAAATTGGTGGGAATTAGGGTCAAATGTTGTTGTTTATATATATAAAGATTTATTTATTAAGAGGTTCCTTATCTTTATGGAAATTTAGTTAGACCTCCCTCAAGACTTTAAAAATGTTCTAAGAAACCCCTCTTTCGCCTAACCCATTGCCTAGGCATCGTTGCAATCACTGGAATGTTGTAGAGGGAGAGAACTATACTTGATGAAGAAAGACTCCAGGGATTGCTTGAGATGCTGACGATAACTGGTCTTGATGTTGGTCTTATGGAACATTGCTTGTGCTAAGGACCGACCAGATTGACACTAACATAGGGCTAGGATTCTCATTTATCTTAGAGACCTTGAAGATGATATCTATGATTCGACAATTGAGAGACTTAGAGTTTCAACCTTTAAGGTTTTTCAGCAAACGTTTATAAGTCAAAACTACCCCTATTAAGTACATTAGGGTCCCACTATTTGCGCCTTAATTTTTTCTTTATCCACCTTACATAATCAAATCAATTTTCTTTTAAAAAATGCCTCTCTATGAAGTGAGAAAGCAACCTCCATTCAAACACCTTTTCTTCCCTCTTGTTCATTTTCACACTTCTGTCCATTGGCTCTCTTTTGTCTATGCAATTGTCTGACCCCTTATTTAGATTGTCTTAGTAATGTTGATCAATAAGCAGTAGGTCTTGTATGATTTTTATTGGTATATGTTTAAGGTGAATAGCCGTCATTAGGCTCCATCCTGTTTAACTGAGTTATTACACATCCAATTGAGAAAAACGTTGTCTCGGACATGAAGTTTTGAGTCTAGTGCAAATTTTGAAATGATGTGACCGATACATAGTAAATTGTCTTGGCGAGTAGTGTAAGAAGCTGGTATTGGTTTCAACTTTCGAGTGACCAAGACACAAAGAGTCTCAGCTTGGGTGACTAAGATTTATGGAAATGTCTCGGTCTTGCGTGGTTGAGGCATAGGGACGATGAACACCACATAGAAACATACACTTCTTCCTTTTCATAAGAATTTCACCCACAAAATACGTAGATAAGATGCATTTTATCTTTATGATTAAATAAAATGTTTCAAAGAACTAGAAAATTGAAATTCTCACCAAATCTAAGGAGATTTATGGGGTGAGCAAATGAAGTTGATTTTAACATGTCCTGATACAAATAGGCAAATAGGGTTCGGTTGGCTTGTTGCATTAAATTGAAAATTTGAAACTAGGTTAACTCTCCTCTCAAAATAGAATTTATGATTATAACTTATGATGTCAGATGGAAAATTGAAAAGTGAGGTTCAAATAGCAAAGACCCATTATATATTTATTTAATTTTGGAAGGTCAAGTTTCGATAGGTCTACAAATGTACCTGCGATGGGTTGACATCGGTTTCCATAAAATTGCCCAAACCGTCCAAACCGCCTGGTCTGATGTGGTTTTTTAAAATAGCGGTTTGGAGGTGGTTTAGAAAACTTGAAAACCGCGACTCCGTGGTTTGGTGGTGGTTTTCATTTATGAAAAATCGCGGTTCACCAAACCGCAAAACCACCCCTAAACTTGGAATTGAATGGAATGGAGTTGAAGCCTTTTTTCATGTTGTTTGAACTGAAAATGAACTAAGACCCATAATTTTGATTGAGTTCATGTGTTTCATTGTGTTTTTTGGTGGTTATGTATGGACATCTATACGTTTTGTTGCATGTTTTGTTGAAGGACATGTATGGAATGTGTGACCAATTATTATTATTATTTTATTTTTTTGAAAATGTGACACGAAAACGCAAAACCAAACCACGTAAATCGCGGTCGGTTTGATTGTGGTTTTGAGGGTTCGCGGTTTGGTGGTGGTTTCCAAAACGACCAAACCGTGGGTCGTGAACTCCAGTTTGGTCGCAGTTTGATAGGTTTTTTTTTGTTATGTGTGCGTGTGTGTGTGTGCTTGCATTTTTTTTTTTTTTTTTTTTTTGGAGATAAGGAACCACTTTAATGTAAAGAGATTATGCAGATACAACAACAACAACAACATAGCCTCAGTCTCAAATCAATTGGGTTCCGCTACATGGATTAAACTCTTCCATCATGCTCAATTTAGTGCAATTGATGGCGAGCTTCCTAAACCATTTAAATCCCTCCTAATTATTGCGTCCCAAGTTAAACTTTTGTCTACCCCTACCTCATCGGATTTCTTTAGTTTCAATTGAGTCAAGTTTTCTAGTGGATGCATTTGTAGGTCGTCTTTGCAGGTGTCCAAACCTTAACAACCGCCCTTCCCTTATTTTTGTGTCAATTAGTGCTACTCCTTACTTTTCCTTGAATTTCGATATTTCTTATTCAATTTTCATGAGTTTTATCACACATTCACCTAAGCATCATCATTTGTGCTACGTTCATTTTATGTAATTTGTTGTTACATTACCACCCAACATTCACTTTCATGGAACATAGCTGACCTAATTGCAGTGCTACAAAATTTTTCTTTTAACTTGGTAGGAATGTTTCGATCACAAATTACACCTGTTACACTCCATTTCTTCCATCCAGCTTGAATTTTATGTGTGACATCATTCTCAATATTGCCATCACTTTGTATGATTGATCTTAGATATCTAAAGTGGTTCACCTTAGGAACTTCTACTTCCCCTAGTTTGACCATTCCGTCATCTCGATGTCTACTATCTCTAGAAATAAACATTAACAAAGAGAAGAGAGATTCATATAGAGCTTGCTTGCATTGAAAATCTATTAAACTTGAGAACTTGAAGCGATTACTTGTAGTTGATTTTGTGTTTGTTATTTCCTACATTAACTTTAGGTTCAAGCAATGCCTAGTTTAACTGATCTAGAGATGTGAATTCCATTTAAGAAAATAAGGAAAAATGCATATGGTTTGTTGGATTCTTGGATGTTCATAAAAGATCTTTATTTGTCAAAAATAAGTAGTTATTCATTTGTATAGTGTGAAAAATACATGGCCAAGCAAAGAAAACCCTAAGCAAGTGAAATGACCACCCAAATGTCGATGTTAATTTCTTTGTAACTAAAGTTGTTTTAACCAAGATAACGATTTGAAACACATGAAGCATTGTCCATACTTTCTTTCAGTTCTGATACCCATAGGCTTTTTGCTAGTTATGAAACATGACTTGAACCTTTATTCCTTTTCTTATATGCACCAATCCACATTAGATACACGTTATATTTTTAAATTGCTTCATTCAAGTAATCATCGTGTCATGCATTTTATAGTTATTTATACCTAAATGACTAAGAATAATCATTGTTATGTGAATTATATATACCTAAATGTTTCATTTTTTTACGTGTTTTCTTGTGCAAAATTCTTTCAGGGGTCCAAATCAAGAAGTTTTTAGACAAAAACCCTTCAAAAAATGTTGGCATGGCTATAGAGAATATGTTGAAGACTGGTAGAATAGTTACACAGTCAGGCATAGATCTACAGCAGGTATGCATTTCTGGGTTGTTATATATTTGCAGTATTTATTCTTTTGGAATTGAGCTAACTATGAGTTATGTCACCAGCTTTTGCTGCTATTGTCAAAATCTATATTAATTACAGAAGTTACTAAATTTTGAAATTAGTTTGGTAGCTCTAGCTTGCCATCTTGTCATCTTATGCTTTTTGGAATTCAGATGCAACTCTATTAACTTCCTTTTTTGTTGTTGCGTTATGTTGGTGCATTATGTTGAATAGCCATATTTTACCTAGAGCTTGAAATTGAAAGCCTATCAAATAAAAAGTTGGATGATTTACAATTCAGATATTCAATAATCTTTCTTTGTCTAGAATTAGGGGAAAAGACGATTAGTTATTTGATACTTATGACCATGGAGATTCAATCTTATAATATATATGAACTGATTGACTATTTTCTCAAATCTTCTCAACGTTTAGCCAGAAGCTTGTGTGAACTTTTGGAATTGGTTTATTGTGTAGTTAAAAAAATTGTCATTTTGGTCCTGACATGTGTCGTCTTTTTGTTGACGTGTCGGAATATATTTAGTTGTGATTATATTGATCATGTGGTTGTGCCCTGTTTTAATTCTTTTGTTTGTCAGAGTGGTGGCATGACTGTTGCAGCTGAGAGGCTTAACTTTCTACGCTTTATTTCTCACTTTCGATCCGTGCATCGTGGAGCAGCATTTGCAGGGCAGCGTAACACAAGTGTTAGGAAATTGCTTCCCGAGTGTGTATAACAAATATTGTCTTGAATTGAGTACTTTTATGGTTTCGCTAATTTATAATAGGAAACGATTGGGTGACACCCATGGGTGACACCAATTTTGATGGACTGCTGTTGAATTCTGTTGGATTATGCATCAAGTTGTGCATGTGCACATCCAATGTGTATGCTAATGCTACAGACTCCAATAAGTGTGTACACAATGCGTCACTCAGATCACTTTCCTTATTAACTCTTACTAAAAAAAAATTACTTTCCTTATTAACCTTTGCTCTTTTACTTTGCAGAGCATGGGGTTTTCTTTGCCCAGTTCACACGCCTGATGGGGAGCCGTGTGGCTTATTGAACCATATGGCATCTACATGTCGTAAGTTGCTGTTTTTAATATGATGACCCAATTAATTTTCTAATTTTCTATTTTGTTGTGTTTTCATTCATGTGCTGGATCTCTGTCAGTTAACATGTTCATTAATTTTGAAATCAAGTATTTCTTTGCCGTCTTTGTAGAATCAACAATACTTGTTCTTTGTTTGCTATTATCTTTTCCTTTTGTAATAGCTCATCTACTTTTGTGGCATTTCTAATTTTTTCCCTCATTGAGTTATTTCAGGAATTACTTCTTTTTTCGATTCACAAGGAAATATGAAAGACTTTCTCAAAATCCGGTTGTCTATTCTCAATATTTTGGCTGGAATTGGAATGATTCCTTCATTACCAAAGCTTGTTCGGGCCGGGCCACCTGAAGTTCTTTCCGTTCTTTTGGACGGATGTGTTGTTGGGTCTATTTCGTCTGATATTGCAGAGAAAGCTGTTTCACACTTGAGGAAATTAAAGCTTTTTCCATCTTCAGGGGTGTGTTCTACATATTTTTTTTTTTTTTACTGAAAGTCATTTCTTGCATCTACGTCCATTTTATTTGTTAGAACCTTTTCTTAACTGGTGAATATGCTGCAGATACCTGAAGATTTGGAAGTGGGATACGTTCCCTTGTCCTTTGGCGGAGCATATCCCGGTTTATACCTCTTTACAACTCCATCAAGATTTTTACGACCTGTTAGGAACATTTCTGTTTCTTCCAATGGTCTTAAGGATATTGAACTCATTGGCCCATTTGAGCAGGTTTGGTATCTGTCATCTCTTCGTTATAGAAGAATTGTTGTATGCGTTTACTTGGGTTTGAATTTTATTTTATTCAATGTTCTAAGATGTAGCTAATTTCTATTTATGGCGTTTAGGCCTATATGGAAATACTGTGTCCAGATGGTGGAAATGGGGGAAGGAGGGACGGTTTTCCTGCAACACATGAAGAAATTCACCCTACTGGAATGTTGAGTGTCGTTGCTAACCTGACACCCTTTTCTGATCATAATCAGAGTCCACGTAACATGTACCAGTGCCAGGTTATTTTCTTCAGTTGTACATATTAGTCTAAGGCTGCACTAAAAGTTGTACTTGCTGCCTGATGTAGCTTTAATTTATTATACTTCAGTTGAAACAGACTGAGACATGGATTAACATCTCTTTATTTTTTGTAGATGGCAAAGCAAACAATGGCTTTCTCCTCACAAGCACTACGATTCCGTGCTGATCAGAAGCTTTATCATCTTCAGGTATGCTTATATTTGATAGAATAAGCTTTTTGCAGTAATGTTGTGAGTTTCATCTGTTATCCGTGCTTCACATAAACTGCTTCCTAATCATAGGAAAATGCTGTCAGAAAGAGGGAATTTTAATTTAATTGTTCTATCCTAAAAAAACCAATTTTTTTCTTTAACTAATGTGACAACTGAAAAAAACAATGCCAATATTTTTCTTTACTTTCTAACTATCAAAGTTATCACTTGTGGAAGCGATTTGTTTGTCCCAACTCTACTTTGTCGGCCTTAAAAGTATTTTTTTCAAAAAAACCTATTGCTGTGCTTTCAAATTGGTGATACACCTTTACAGGATATTGCAAATCATTTGTTCTCAACTTATACTGTAGAAGGTGATTAAGCTCCACACTTGAATGGGGTGATTACAAGGTTGGTGGTCCATGGTCTTAGCAACAGGGTCAATTGAGTCTCTCCTAGTTAATATTATGAGTGTACATTTTATTAACTTCAGTCTACACCGTTTGTAGGTTCATTTTTGTTGCTTCTAGTGGCTATCATTGCCATAGATTTTTTTTTTAAATGATTTATTGTGGTTTTGCTGGTGTTGCATCTTTTTACCAATTCCCCATTAATCTAGGAAATGTCACTGACAATTTCTGGGTGGAACATTCAAGTCGAAGACTCGAACAAGGGTGTATTCATTTGAGATTTTAATAGACTTTTTGTTACTTTACAAGTGGATGACTTTTGTGGAGTTTGACGATTTTTATAGACTTTTAAAGACTTTGATAAACTTTAACGTAGACCTCATTTTGAAGACTTTTATTGACCTTTAAGATTTTAGTGACTTTCGTGGACTTTTTAAACATGATTTTGATTGATACCAGTACAATTTTGTGATCTTTATAATGAAACAAATGTTTTGCACTTTATTAAAAAAATAGATAAATAATTATATATATATTTTTCTTAAGAATTATGACTAATTTTAAAAAATGTACTTGTATTTTAATAAGAAAAAATCATATAGACATATTAATGAATTAATATCATTATTTTTCTTACTATAACTACAACAACGACAACAACAACAACAACAACATAGCCTCCGTCCCAAATTAATTGGTGTCGGCTACATAGATCAAACTTTTCCATTGTGCTCGATTAATCTTAAGAACTATAACTAATTTTTAAAATGCACTTCTTATATTTTAATAAGAAAAATCAAACAATCATATTAATGAATTACTACTAAGGAAATAACATGACAACTAAGTAAATAAATATCAACAAAATAAATAGATTAATAAATCTTCTTTTTAGTGGCGGAAAAGAACAAAGTAAGATCATTGCAAATGTTAGTTTAAAAATAACAAATAAAGAAAAAAAAACACATGTTTATGCGAACTTGTGTAATGAACCAATAATGAAGACTTTGATAGACTATTATATTGAGTTTCATTTTGACGAATTTTATTAACATTGACAGACTAGTAAGATTTTCATTAACTTATGTGGACTTATTAAACATGACTTTGATAGATGTTGATATATTTTCATGAACTGTTATAACGAATCTAAACTTTTGCACTTTTTTTTACTTAAGTAAAAAAATTATCCTTTTTTTCCTTTAAGAATTATTGTGTACAACAACAACATAGCCTTCAATCCCAAATTAACTGGGGTTGGCTTTAAGAATTATTGTGTAAATTTTCAAAAATGCACTTCTTGCATTTTTTTTAAATTTTATACACTTATTTCCTCCAATAATAATAATAATAATATACTTAATAATAAACAACTATAAAAAATACTTGAGATAAAAAAAACTATCAAAAATACTTTGTCAAAAAAAACCTAAAAAAAAATGTACTTGCAGACTTGCAGTGATGCAAGAATAAGATCTTGTTATAACGACATCATTTTCAATTTTATTGTAGACGTTATAGTATATAATAGGTGAGCAATGAAATCCATCGAGTTGTGGAGCGATTGGAGAAGTTGATAAAACAACAACAACAACAACAACAACAACAACAACAACAACATAGCCTCAGTCCCAAATTAACTGGGGTCAGCTACATGGATCAAACTTTTCCATTGTGCTTGATTAAGTGCAATTGATGGTGAGCTTTGCAAACCATTCAAATCCCTCTTAATTAATACATCCCATGTTAACTTTGGTTTGCCCCTACCTCGTCGAATTTCTACAGTTTCTATTGAGTCAAGTTTTTTAGTTGGGGCATTTGTAAGCCGTCTTTGCAGGTGACCAAACCATCGCAACCGCCCTTCCCTAATCTTTGTATCAATTGGTGCTACTCCTACTTGTCTTTGAATTTCTATATTTCTTATTCTATCTTTACGAGTTTTACCACACATCCACCTAAGCATCCTCATTTCTGTTACGCTCATTTTATGTAATTGTTGTTGCTTTACCGCCCAATATTCACTTCTATAGAGCATAGCTGGCCCAATTGCGGTCCTATAAAATTTTTCTTTTAACTTAGTAGGAACATGTCGATCACAAATCACCCCTGTTGCACTCCGCCATTTCTTCCATCCAACTTGAATTTTATGTGTGACATCATTTTCAATGTTACCATCATTTTGTATGATTGATCTTAGGTATCTAAAGTGGTTTACCTTAGGAACTTTTACTTCCCCTAATTTTACCACTCCGTCATCTCGATGTCTAGTGTTTCCAAACTCACAGTGCATGTATTCAGTTTTCGTCCTACTCAACTTAAAGCCTTTAGATTCTAATGTATTCCTCCAGAGTTCTAATTTCTTATTCACTCCATCTTTAGTTTCATCCACTAAGACAATATCATCTGCAAGGAGAAGTTGATAAAAGCGATTGATAAATTGATCAAGGAAAGACTGTGAACAATGAAGTCCTTATTGAAGAAATGAACTAACAAAATTAGAAGTCTTCAAAAGTTTCTGGGTTGAGGTGAAGAAAAGTTGAAAATTTCTTTATATGTATTTTTATAAAAAAATTCTATAAAAGTCTGGATTTGTAAGCAATCCACAAAAGTCACCAAAGAACTAAATGCACCTTACTTTTATAAACTCTCAAAAAGTTTTATTTGAATTTTCAAAACTTTTATTGACTTTTTAACAGTCTATAAAGTCCACATTGAATACACCTTACTTTTATCAACTCTCTAAAAGTTTTAATTGAATACACCTAAAGTTTTTTAGTCATTAAAAGTAACCAAAAGTCAATTAAAATCTCAATTGAATACGTCTTTGGAAGTTGTTAATTAGATTCTCTTGGAGGTGCCTAGTTGTTGGAAAAATATTTATTTGATCCTCTTTTTAGTTAATTAATTTGGCACATCTAATTTTTATATTTATATAATTACGAGAAGGATTTTAAATTACAACAACAACAACAACAACAACAACAACATAGCCTCAGTCTCAAATTAACTAGGGTCGGCTACATGGATCAAATTTTTCCATTGTACTCGATTAAGTGCAATTGATGGAAGGATTTTAAATTAAACTAAGTTAATTTGAAAAGGGATTTCTAACTTAAAATTTAATAATGATGTCATCTGAAATGACGTCTCCTCAAATTTTCATTAATTGGTTTCATCATTTGGGTGGATATTTTATCAGTAGATACTCTAGGTGCATTGGCCTGCTTAATATTTTTCCTACCCATTAATATATTTGTGTTCCCAGTTCTGTTTTATTTTTGTTCAATACATGTTTTGAATGCCCTTTGTAGACTCCTCAAACACCAATTGTACGCACCGCTGCATATTCAAAGTATCACATTGATGAATTTCCCACTGGAACAAATGCAATTGTTGCAGTTTTGGCATACACAGGGTGAGCATTTTTGAATAATGTTTTCTTTTTCTTTTGGCTGTTGCATTTACTGAAATCTCTTCCTTTTCCAGATTTGATATGGAGGATGCCATGATCTTGAATAAGTCTTCAGTGGAGCGTGGGATGTTTCATGGGACTATTTACCAGGTTTTATTTTCACCTTCTTTTCTTTCATCCATTTCATTATCATTATACTGGTACGCAAAAGTCCTTTGTTTCTTCTCTTTGCCACTTTGAGCTTGTTTGGGAAGTCTAAGGTAACTTTCTACCCGGAGTACAACAACAACAACAACAAAGCCTCAATCCCAAATTAGTTGGGGTTGGCTTCATGGATCAAACTCTTCCATTGCTCTCAATTTAGTGCAATCTTGTTTGGAGTAGTGGATGGTAAAAGACTTCATTTTATACTACATAGACCATTTTTCCTCATCAAGCTTTAGTTGAAATAGAAATAGAGATATATAACCTCTTAAAAAGCTTAGGTAAAAGCTTTAAGGTTCTTGTATGACTAGAAATAAAATTTCCTTGTCGAGTAGAATAAGTGGTTAAATAGAGTTTAGCTGAATGGCTCAAGTAATTTTAATAAACCTTGTCACTCGACTCCCTCCTCTTTGTTGGAGATTTCTAATCTGTTCTTGAGGTTCTTTCATTATGGGAGTGGTTTTTCTAATTGATGATTGTATCGCAAAAAACTTTCTAAGGGGAAAATTATCGTGTCTCTTGTAAGAAATCATTGTGAAAAGTTTGGCAGATATCCATTCAATTATGTTTCTCTATTAAAATAGTTTCTAGGTTCACTCAAGTGATAGACTTGCAAAGAAGGTTTTTTTTTTGGGGGGTTTTCTAGCATATTTTGGAGCTTGGGCATTGATTTCTTCACCAAAACTTGCAAGATTTGTGA
The DNA here is from genome assembly GCA_039657365.1 of Stephania yunnanensis. Lineage (NCBI taxonomy): Eukaryota > Viridiplantae > Streptophyta > Magnoliopsida > Ranunculales > Menispermaceae > Stephania > Stephania yunnanensis. The sequence goes on from JBBNAF010000046.1 coordinate 468,085, forward strand.
GGTTTGAAATGTTTTCTCTCTCTCTTATGCTTTTCTTATTATAATTATGATGTAACCCCCTTTTCTTGGGATCATGGGATTCTGGATTATGTAGAACTTCACTTTAAATTTGAATTTATTCACTCCTCTTTGCATGAATGGTTTGCTTGTCTCTACTCTTAATGCTATGCATTCCTTGATCAAGAGTGTGTAGATCTAGGAGTCTAGGACTTAACAAATAGCAATCGGAAGATGGTTTGTTGAGGTTGGAAATGGGATTTATGATTTGAAATCTAAGTTAATTGAAAAATTACTAGGATTTCAAAAAACGTTGGGGTATGGACCTTATGCAATGCAAAGCATACGTTACTTACACCAGAAGGTGAAGTCCGAGGTTTGAATTAGGAATCTTGCACATCTCGGAAGAGAGGTAAGATGAATTGTTGGAAAGCCGACCTACCATTGTTATTGAGAAGAAGTACAAAGTTCTATTAAAGTGAGTTCACTATTTAGATGAAGTGAATCCCTGAACCTCTTAAATATTTGAATTTTCTTAATCTTCACTTGCATTCGCTTAGATTTCCATAATTAGACCGATTATAAGTAATTTTAGTGTTAGTTAGATTAATTCCTCTCTATTCTCGTTTTATCGCCTAAACTTAACTTAAGCTAGCTTGTCTTATATTCTCCGTCCATGTGGATTCAATAACCCGACACCAACACTAGGCGGTGCCACTATTACTTGCTTCGAGACCGTACACTTGCGGGTACGATGATATTCTAAAACAAAGGCTAGCTAATTAATTATGTTTAAGAAGTAAAAATATGATATTTAAGAGGAATTAAACCAACTCTAAATTAATTCCAACTAAGGAAGGTACGAGAATCGATACTAATGCAAATGAAGTTTTTGAGAAAAATCACTTGAGATAGAATATAGGGATTCATTTGACCTAAACTAGTGAACTGAATTTAATTGAATCTAATTCTCCTTCTCAATTTCAATGGTAGGCCGAGTTTCGTAAAATTCCTCGTACTTGCTAGAGTAAGTAGCTTAAGCTTCGCATTCGCATTAAGTTTCAAATCCCTAAGGTCTCTTAGAATCCAAAAAGTTTTCAACTGTGTGTTTTAAGTCATGAATCACATTTCCAATTCAAAATACAACATCTCCCGAAGACTAGACCTGAGAACCAATTATGACAAGCGTAACACTTTGTTTAGGCAAGTTTACCAACCTAGTGGCAGCGCGATTGTTTGGTATGTGGTTTTTCCTCAAGTGGTTGAGGGTTCAAGTTAATTAAGAGGGATTTGAATGGTTTGCAAAGCTCACCATCAATTGCACTTAATCGAGCACAATGGAAAAGTTTTTCCTCAATGTTGTTGTTGTTGTTGTTGTTGTTGGTTGAGGGTTCAAGTTCCTGTGCAAGTTTGAGAGGTAATAAGTTGGTTTCTCATTTAGAAAGAAAGAGCACTTTATTTAGGCAAGTCAATTATCACAAATAAACATTAAACTATACTAAACCTCAATGATGAACTTGCTATAAACTACTGAACAAAATCATATTACTTTTCATGTATTAATAAAAGCCTAAGGTGAGCCATTTTAGACCTAAAGGATCAATCATAGAAAAAGATGTTCACATGAGGATGCCATTACACATAATTCAAGCTGGATGGAGGAAGTGGAGTTCAACAAATTGGAAGTATGCGATCGAACATCGAAGTATCCCTGTTAAGCTAAAGGAAAACCTCATATGACTGCCCAAGCTATACTAATGCCTGTGTGCAACTGCTAGTCACGGGCTTAAATGTAGGCCTTAACTCCCAATTTTTGCTCTGGATACATGGAAGTGTCAGCAACATTCAACTTGGTGACCAGTCAAATCAAATGCGTTAAGAATCGGATATTATTATGAGATCTCATTAATGTAATAAGAATAAAAGAACATCTAGAATCTTCAATGCTATTGTCTAAGCTACAACAGTAACCCTGTATAGAAGTTTACAACACGTGTATGAAAACATCTCAAAGGTTCTTTTAAACTTAACAAAGTTAGAATTTATCTCATACTCACCATCAATTTATAACTTTGCAACATCTATTATGCTTCTATTCATAGATAATCTTTTATGAAATTGTGATTACTTGTAATTTTTCTTCTTACATGCTTGCGCGAGAATTTGAATTTTGTAGTTTTGTGGTGTATGGCATGACTAAAAGATTCAGTTTTGATGTTAAGTCCTCAGTCATTCTGTTGAAAAAAAATTGTTAGTTTTGATAATTCCTCTTCCATTTTCCCTTTGTATTGGATGCTTCTTTTTCTGAGGTGCCGCATATTTCTGGTTTGATGCATGTCAATATGTGCTTTATTGTATTATGAAAAATTTCATGATTTTAACCTGGATGCCTGATTTGATCTGGTTGACTTGAAGGTTGAGTCAATTTTCTATCTTTGAGTGTTGAATTAAACGATATCATCCAGTTTATACTTTGCTTTGGTTACAAGATATACTGAATAGAGCTTTCTCTTGCACGTCTTTATGCTTTTATGACATGAAAGCTTGTACCCCTAACTTCTTTTTCTCAGGTAGAGACTATTGACCTTGAAGATCAAAAGGAGCTTTCAGATCAAGCGCAAAGTCTTTTTGCTAGAAGTAACATTGAAAAGCATTCTTCTATTGATGCAGACGGTCTTCCATATGTTGGACAGGTCAGCCTTCTGTTCAGTGCGCTTGATTTTCAACAATCTCAATTATATTTTTATTTTTGTTCTTTTCCTCCGAGTAACTCCATCTATGTAGAGCATTTTGTGCGCTACATAGTCGGTCTCAAGTTCGGATAAAGGAGGACTCTGAAGCCCATTTCCCATACCAAAAAGTGGGTGAGGGAGTTCCTGTACATGGAAATGGGGGAGGATTAAACTTTTGTTACTCTTTATGAAATGGATCAAATATATGTAAACGCTGGGATGTTCCCACCTAGCGATGCATTGCGTTGGAGCCCGGGTTTAGTGAAAAATGAGGAAGGGCGTGTTTCACATCATCGCTTGGCTATGAAGAAAAAATTTGGGATTTTTGTTGTTGTTGTTTTTATCCTCGGAGTACTCAGCAAACTGAACATTGAAGTTAACCTCATGATTTCAGATGTTGCATCCGGATGAACCGTATTATAGCGTCCACAATACTGTTAACAATTCAACAAAGACCTTTAAGTTGAAGGGTTCAGAACCTGTCATTGTTGACTACGTTGCTGTTGATAAGGGGACCAAACAAAAGCCCCCTCAAAAGGCAAGTGCTGATTTTCTTAAGCCAATATTTAATTTATGATTAAAATGACATATGAGACTCAGTTACTTCTTGAGTAAAAATTTGCAGCTTGTACAGTGACCTTAATTGATTGATAGTGCACTTATTCCCAATCTATTCATTTATAAAATATGGGAAAGATTAAGGACTATTTTCCTATCCATGTCCATCGGGTATATTTGAAGAATTTGAAACCATTTGTGCTTCATTGTAGTGGATATTTTATGTTACTAAATAAAATCAAGATTCATATGCATATGCATCCACTTGCACTATTATTTTCAGTTTCTCCCGATTGGCATGCAAGTATCTAATTAATCATTTTTAGATTCTCTTAGCATTTGTGAGTTTCATTCAAACATTTGAATTGATTTTTTAAGGAAGTCCATGCTTACTTTAGTGGATAAATAGGATTTGTTGGCTATGATGGTTTTGGCTCTGGTTTTTTTTTTTTCGTTTTATATTTGTTTTAAATGAAATTAAGAAGTTTTCGTGTTACACGTATTTGATCTTTATGTGTTGTGTTATAGGTGTTATTTTTTGACATAAAAACTTTTCAGATAATAGATCATTGCAATATGTACACACAATTATGCATTGTATTGTCGATCCTTACTTGTAGAAAGAAAAAGAGTGCATGCTCAATATATACACGCTATTAAAGTTATGTATGAAGGAGTGGTAACAAGTATAAAAACATTTGTAGGAACTACAAAAGAATTTCCGATTATAATAAGATTAAATCAAGGATCGGCCTTAAGTCCATATTTCCTTACTTTATTTATGGATGAGTTAAGTAAGCATATTCAAAATGGTATTCCATACTGCATGTTATTTGTAGATATTGCTTTAATGGATGAAACAAAAGATGAGGTGAATATAAAAATTAGAACTTTTAGAGAAATATGTTAGAATCTAAATGCTTTAAATTGAGTAAGAACTAAGACAAAATACATGCATTATGAGTTTACCAATATTAGACATCAATATAAAACGGGATTGCAAGGCGCTAAGGCGGTCCCGAGGTGATTACCCTAACCTAGGCGAGGCAGTGCCTAGACGACGCCTAGGCAGCCAAAAAAATATTTATTTAGAAGCCCCTGAATTATTATTTATTTATTTATACGTCCTCAAGTGAAAAAATTATATTTTAGTCACTATAATCCACATTTTACGTGCAATTAAACCTATATATCATTATGTAATATTAATTAGGTCAAGATTTTGTTGTTTGGTAGGTACTCATTACCAAATTTAATTGTAATTAGCCACTTCAATTTTCTAAAAATTATTTAGGACACCATCTACTGAGGCAACCGCTTAGGCGTCGCCTTGCAATCACTGAATATAATATGGTAAAATCAAGGGAAGTAAAAGTTTCTAACGTGAACCATTTTAGATATGATCAATCATACGAAAGGATGGGCATATTAATGATGACGTTGCACATATAATTCAAGTTGGATGGAAGAAGTGGAGTGCAACAGGTTGATCAACGATCAATATATCCCTATTAAGCTAAAAGCAAATTTTTGCAAGAACACAATTAGGCCAATTATGATTTATGAGAGTGAAGGTTGGGAGGTAAGGAAACAACACGTACACAAACTGTAGCAGATATAGGATGATTCGGTCGTTGTGTGGTGTAACTCGTAAATATCGAATACGATATACAAAAATTCAAGGAGAAATAAGAGTGATGCCAATTAACGGATAAATTAGGGAATGAGGGTTGATAGAACACCGATATCGATTGATTGAATTGAGAACAATTACAAAACCAAATGTAACCCCAGAGAAGAGTCTTAAAACTCTCTCAACCGAAACTCCTAAGAGTTCCCCCAAATTACATTCAATTTCTCATCCCCCAATCTCACTAACTCATCCCTATTTATAGTGTGAGATTCTATCATTACTTCCCCCTCAAACATCCACCTTGCCCTCAAGGTGGCAGATAGAGAAATGAACACCGAAGAAAAAGGATATGTCCAAATCATGAACCTATGCAGTGGGAGGTACATGAAGAACGCAAGAGCAAATGCCCATGCCAGAATCCATATGAACCCTGCAGCTAAAAAACGAGATACCCCATTCATCAACCCGATGCTCAACCACGTCATAGTGATAGTTACATCAGTCCAACATCGAGGAAGCGACCAAATGAAACTCCAGTGTCTGAATTGTGCAAGCCAAAACCCAATCCCATTGGACCATATCAACACACATGGTATCAAAATCAATGAGCCAATGATGCACTAGCCTAGTTGGTCCTATATCAAGAAGGCTGATTGTAACATGAAGAACCCCATCAAAGGTGCTGCGAAAAACAACATCTCGTCGCGCCCCCACCCCCAACAAACTAGTAACATCCTCCCAATTGTGTCCACCACCAAGGACATCCAAATGAACATCTTTCGTAACCTCTTCACGCATACGCAACATGAAAGGAGACGTTATAGAATATGTAAACATCATGATCAAGCTAACAAACATTTCTTCAAACACTTCGAAGGTAGTAGGAGACGCCCCGATATTTATGGACCAAAACGAGCTACCACACATACAATAGTCAACCCCATTTTAAACATCTTGATACAATCCCGAGTGACGCACTCTCCCCTCGTCATCACTTGAGGGCATGAACTGCAACAAAATGCAAACTGCACCACCAACAAGTTTATAGGAAAAGAAATACCCAATGGAGGAGACAAAACAACAAATAGTCATCAAGTGTCGTGGTATGTAAATGGACCAGCCATTCTAAGTGAAAGAAGTAACACGATGATCGAGGATCAAGGAAAATCAAGGGCTACAATATAATCCACCATGATTTGGAATGTGAGGCACGTTAAACTCATGTGAGCTCACCATGTTAAATAAGATGAATGAAGCATTAATCGAGGAGGTTGACAGCTCTATCATGAAGCAATTGGATTGATGTGGGACATATTGCACTTGTAATGAAACATTTATCCTCATGTGTTGGCAACTTTTCCATCATCCATATACCTCGAGATCCCCATCGATCATCTAGTATCCTCTGCCTTATTCCCCATCGTTAACCAAATATCAACTGATGCATAAACATTTGAAAAATCAGCCCAGCAACACAAGAAAGCAGCAAGAAAATCAGCCCAACAACACAAGAAAACAACAAGATTGATGGTGGAAATCATTGTCGAGTGAAAAGAAGGTGGAGGCCACGGTGAAGGACGTAACGTCATGACATGAAACTCGATTTTCGCCAACCTATAGATCTGTTGAAATTCATTGTGCAAAGGTGATTTCAGTCCATTGAATGATATGTTGCACCATTCTTGATCGCGATGACAACACAACTTTTTGTAGTCGCCACTAGCATATTGTTATGACTCAAATTGATGACCACGAAATGCAAATCCGTTGGAATCGGCTTCAATGAAATTTTATCTAGCCATATTGAGACCTTCGTGGCTGGAATCGACCCTGGAGAAACTAGATCTGGCCATGTTGAAATCTTCTTGATGTCCGATTCAACAAGAGAAAGTCGGATCTGACGAGCCTTCATCTAAGCACCTGAATTTGGTTGATCTGGCTGAATCTGAACTGTATGGCCGCCGCCATCTCCGATTTGTCTGACCTTCGAAGCCGACGAGCTTTGTTGAAGGCACATGCTCTTGATCAGCTGCATCAGACCGTGGACCTCAACTTTCAGTTCCTCGATAGAATCCTCCAGTGCCGAGATTCGTTGCAACTCCGCCGGAATCAGCCTCATCTGCTCTTCTAGGTAATGAACATAAGCGACGACTTGAGCATCTACCTTTGGATCCATCGAGTTTGCTTTGATACCAATGATAGAACATCGATATCGATCGATTGAATTGAGAATAATTACAAAACCAAATGTAACCCCAGAGAAGAGTCTTAAAACTCTCTCAACCAAAACTCCTAAGAGTTCCCCAAATTACATTCAATTTCTTATCCCCCCAATCTCACTAACTCATCCCTATTTATAGTGTTTACCCCTAACTAACTCTAAATGACTCCCTCTATATGGGATTCTATCAGGGGGTTGCGGTCAACAAATTCCTAATTAAAAAGCTCGATGCAACAACTTAAGAAATTCAATGTTATCAAGTTATATCTAAGACAACTTGGGATGGATTGATTGATTGCTCATAAAGGATTTGTAGAATTTTGAAAGCACGCCATCAAGGGCATTGAATCTAGCAGAGTGGAAGAGCGATTCTTGTTTGCAAACCCGGTTAGTTTGGGTTTGAGGATTTGTTTTTGTTCTTGATCCTAACTTATGGTTGTATCTTATGATTCTATACGAATTTTCTAGATGATGGCATTTGTTTTGATGATGAGCTTAGGTTACTAACAATAATTAGAAACTTCAACTTCCCTGCACTTGTCAGATTTTAATGAATTTCTCTTGAAAAATAATGAAGTTCAATTTAGTTAAAGAATAATTATGATTCTGTTTTAGAAATTCTTTTTTTTTCTTTGATACATTAGAACAATAAACATAATTACGGTCTTGTAGCATGCAAATTTATCATTTTTTTCTTATGCTGTAGTTTAATTTATACCCTCTCTCTATTTTCAGTTTCTTCTTTTATTGTGCATGTGTTTCTCGATGCCATATTTGTTTCTTTTGGTCTGATGTGGTGCAGGTTCTAAATTATGTCATGCTCTCCTTAACAGGTGAATATCCGGTTCAGGCGTCCGAGGAATCCTATCATTGGTGATAAGTTCAGCAGTAGGCATGGACAGAAAGGTGTCTGCTCTCAGTTGTGGCCTGACATTGATATGCCATTTTCAGGCGTAACAGGAATTCGCCCAGATCTTATTATTAATCCTCATGCATTTCCTTCTAGGATGACAATTGGGATGCTTCTAGAATCAATAGCTGCCAAGGTATCAGAACTTGACTTTTAGATCTGTTTGTATGAAGTATAAACTTCTAATTTAAATATTTCCCCATGATCATGTGTTCAGTTCAACCTTTGTTTTGCAATTCTTGTCGTAGGGGGGTAGCTTGAGTGGAGCGTTTGTTGATGCAACACCTTTTCCTGGTGCACTAAATAAAGCTGGTGAGGAGTCGTCGGATTCTCGGGTTGATGAACTTGGTCCCTTGTTGGCCTCCTATGGTTTCAATTATCATGGGCTAGAGGTGTTGTACAGTGGAGTTCTTGGAACAGAGCTAACCTGTGAGATTTTTATTGGACCTGTTTACTACCAACGTCTCCGGCATATGGTGTCTGATAAATTTCAGGTGATACGTCTTTTCCCTTTACTTTTATCTTTTTTTTGGATACGATGGAGTAATTTAGCAGATAATGACTAGTGTGGACGTGTGATCACTTTACAATTGAAGCCTATTTATTCTTACTTTCTTTGAATTTACTGTATCAGCAACCCTTCTTGTTGGGACCAACCTCTTTGAAACGATATTTGATATATTAGACTATTAGTTAAAAGAAGCTAAAACATGAATATTCTCTAGATCATAGTTTGGCAGAAGTACAGCTACAAATAAAAAAAATCCAAAGCATAACAAAAGTGTATTAGTTCTACCGAAAAAAAAAAAAAATATTTGTTTCTTATCCCAGAAAAAAAAAAGAGATGTAAAAAAAGGAAAAAAAAAACAGAAAGGAGAAAAACCCACTTTTCAATACATATGCAATTTAGAAACATCAAGTTTAATTTGGTTTGTGGCATATATTCAGTTCTCTGCATATTAAAATTTAACTGGTGGAAAACATTTTAGGCTGGTTAAACACAGAAAAAGTTTTTCGATATTTTGTTTTTCTTCAGACGTAAAAGGTCAATATTGTTTCAGAATTTCACCTTTTGGGAATATATTCCACTTTCTGAATCATTACGTAGCTGCAACCTTAGTTGGCGTGTGCTTGGAGGGCTGAGTTGGGTTCATTTTCATTTGATTGGATGTCCGTGAGAACTATTGGTTTTTTTTTTTTAGATTGAGGTTGAGTTAGTTCTAGTTTTATCTGCAACTTGAACTCATTTAAGATTTATTCTGGCCGGATTGTGATGGTTATCTTCTAGCGAAGACGTCCCATACAAGCTAAATTTAAGACCTGTCACATATGCATGGAACCAAGTTTATATTGACTTTCAGGGCTGTCGATTGAGAAGCCGTGTTGTGGGTTTTGTATTGCTTGCTAGATGACACGTTTATATAGGCGAGGCATTGTGTGCTTGTGTGTACATTCAGAGCCAGTCCATGAGGATTCACCACCAATAGTCACTAGTGGAGTCGCATTGCGGCATCCGCATATATTAGTCTAGATAAATGTCATAAACATGTCAGGAAGGTACTGAAAAAGGGTAGTGAAGCTCTGGTTATTGGTTGCTATGCATCATTACTTAATCAATGTAGATTCCCTTCATAACTGGAAACTTTTCTGTAATTTCCATAGAGAAAATTCTTATTGGACTATAGTAGGAAAAAAATAAAATAAAGAAAAACCAACTCTTATGACCAAGCGCAAGATAACGTTTCGACTATCTAACATTGAAGATTTAAATTTATTTCAATCTAAGAGTTGTATAATTTAGTAAATAGAGGTGTTCGATGGGACTAACACGCTTTGATCATCCATTATGACCTAGAAATTTTATTCTGGCTATTGTCAATTACTTCATTCATAAACTGCTGTGCTTGTTGCAGGTTCGTTCCACGGGAACAGTGGATCAAGTTACTAGACAACCTATAAAAGGGAGAAAACGTGGTGGAGGTATTCGCTTTGGAGAAATGGAACGCGATGCAATGCTTGCCCATGGAGCCGCATATCTGTTACACGATAGACTCCATACATGCTCCGATCATCATATAGCAGATGTGTGTTCACTTTGCGGGAGCATCCTTACGGCAACCATTATGCAACCCTTGAAGAAAGCAATCCGAGAGATTGGCGGACTACCACCAGGATCAACTCCAAAAAAGATTACTTGCCACGCCTGTAAGACAAGTAAAGGAATGGAAACTGTCGCCATGCCCTACGTATTCAAGTATTTGGCCGCAGAGTTGGCAGCCATGAATGTGAAAATGACCCTTCGTTTAGGCAACGGAGCCGAAGCATGAAAAGTCTATATGGGGATCCAGCAAGTTAGTATCCAGCTTTGGACACATTTAGTCATCTAAAATTTTGAATGAGTGGCGTGCTGAAAATCGATTTGGCGCTGCTTTTACGACCGGATGATTCACTGCAATCGATCGATGTGCCATATTGCTGAAGAGTGCAGACTTAGCAACAAGAGTTGAGAGACCATAAAAAGCACACAAGTTGGGTTGGAAATCATTGTTGTGCCATTTTTTTGTTTATCCAGTTTTAACTTATATATCATTTGATGTTCTTTACACACACAAAAACCATTGGCCTTGGGATTGTATTTATTTGAGTGTATAAGATCCAATTTGCTTCATTTTCATGTTTCACCTTGATTTATTAAGTATCACGCTCCTTGTTTAAGTGTATATTTAGTATATGATATTGGCAATGAAGTTGGTGAAAAAAATTTGTATTTCTGACACATGTTGTAAAGCTCCCAGCACAAGCTATCAATGTTTCAAGTTTTTTTTTTTTTTCTTAAATCTAAGTAAAATAGAAATCTCTTTAATCGTCATAGCTGAATACATTCAATAGAACAAGACTACGCAGGCATATAATCAATTATCTGATGAAATCACATCGATTCTATCTTTTATGATGCTTTGATTTTTGTATTAAACTTTTTTTGTGGTTTTTTTTTTTTACATTATTAGCTCAATACATAAAACAAGTAAAGAAGAAAAATGTAGGGACACCCAATGAGAATGTGAGATATGTTTTCTTTCTTTTTTTGGTTTTTACTGCTTAGTATGCTATTGCTAATTTAGTTTATTATATCTAGGAGACTTAAAATCAAGATTTTATTTGAGTTGAAAAAGTTCGGACACTTATGGTTATTAAAATAAACTGACCACTCGGCACGACCTGGCCCATTACGAAGCCCATTTTGAAGGGCGTGATCATCGCAGACCCGGCCCATTTAGAAGCCCAATAAGACGGACGACAATCGAATCAATCGACAAAGCCCCCGCCGTTTTGTGTGTTAGGGTTTTTGAGATCTTCAGTGAACAGACGCGCTCTCCTCTCTCTGCGCCGGTGCTGAAAAATGGTGGCTTTTAGGGTTTGTAACTCTGCGATCGATTCTTGTTCTTTCGATTGATGAAGATCGTCTTGTTTGGATTGAAAGAGAAGAATCAATACTAGTGGTTGTGAATCGATGTTTGGATCTCTGACAGTGTTGTTGTTGTTGTTGTTGATGGTTGCAGTTTCATCAGTACCAGGTGGTGGGGAGAGGTCTGCCGACTGAGTCCGATGAGCACCCCAAGATCTACCGGATGAAGCTCTGGGCCACCAATGAGGTTCGCGCCAAATCCAAGTTCTGGTACGATGCGAAAGATCCTTTTTTTAATGATGATTTGTGTTTTTGGTTCGACTTTCACTAATCAGTACTGAATTGTTGTTGTTGTTGTTGTGGTTTGGATGTTTGTCTATTTAGGTATTTCTTGAGGAAGCTGAAGAAAGTGAAGAAGAGCAATGGGCAGGTGCTTGCCATCAATGAGGTGGGATTCTTGCTCAATCTCTATTGATTGTGACCTGTTATTTGTCGGATGATTCATCAAATTGTTCAGTTGCTTTGTTAGTTCTTTTCAATTGCTTTAACTTTTTTCGGCAAGGGCGAGCTTGGGATTGTGTGGGTTAGGCTCACGGTCCCAGGTTCAATTCCCTGCTGCGTCGAGATTGTCCAGGCCACTAGGGTAAGCTCAGGCCGGTTGCACCAGGGGATTCATAAAATTCATTTTCGGGAATGCGATTGATTTGTTGCTAGTGGTTGATCATAGTGGTAACTTATTTTTAAGTGGAAGGGCTATGGCATTTTGCTATTAGAATACGTGTTTCGATTCTCATGCATACATTGTGTTTTCTACATTTTGTGTGGTTGGCTGCGGTATGTACATGTGGTAATTCACTATCAAGATCCAGGTTAATGATTCTATGTGATAGTTAATGTTAGGTACATGTAGGTGGTGTTTGGTAACTCTACATCTTAAATTTTTAGTGCTTATTCATTAAGTCTATTTCTACAAGTACTTATTACTTATTAAATAAGGTCTTACATATTGTGAAGTGTTTGGTAAAAAAATAGTCTAAGAGCCTCTTATTTAAAAATTGGTGTTTGGAAAACAAATTTGACATCTCTTATTAATGGGGTATATTGTGTCATTTGTTTGCTTCGATGGCCCTAATTTATGGAAAATGCTTCAGGGACCTAGATTGGACACAGACTTTGAGCATCGTTCTACGTGGACTTACTGGGAACCCAGACATGTTGCATATCTCCTTTGTCAGGAAATGAAAATTGGTTGCAAAAAAATGTCTAGTCGACTCACTGTACGGTGTTAGTCGGTCATACCTCATTGGACATTCCATTCTAGCGAAAAATTTGAATTTCCCTCTCAAATTTTCACTTTTTGTCTTGATGTCATTTTCTTGTGCCCTAAAACTTGAAACGAAATAGGGGAGTTGCCCTAGTTCTTCAACGAAATAGGGGAGTTGCCCTAGTTCTTCTCGAGTCCTCCATTTGTCTCCATTTTGAACCATTTCCTCACCATTGTTGGCCCATGTTTTGAGTGACACAAGGAGGATTGTTGGTCGACGTGCTACGAGGAAAACTGGTAGAGAGTGCTGAAGGGAATGCTGGAAAGTATGGCAGAAAAGGGGTTGGAAGTAGTGGTGAATCCTTTAAGGCATGCTTTCCTTTTTCTTCTACTTCGCTTATTTTGCACATTTCTTCTCTCAATTTAGCCTTTTGTTTCGATCTTAGAGTTATAGGGCATAAAGAGATAAAATAAAATCAAGAGAGTGAAAACTTTAGTTAGAAATTCAAATTTTCCGGTATGGAGTGGAGTGCGTTGTCATCGCACAATCAGCCGACTAGACATTTTTGGAGCCCATTTTCATCTCTTAACAAAATAGAGATGCAGCAGGTGCGGGTCCATGTCATGTCCATGTTGGACAGTTTCCAATATGGGTTTTCAAAGCTTTTTCCTTTCTATATGTATGTGTAATAAGAAGAGAAGAGGACAACGAAGAAAAAGAGTAGAATGCCTAAATTTTTTTTTGCTTTGATATTCCTAATTTTTGTATGTGATTCTTCTTCCCTTTATAGCCAAGCCAAGGCTTTGAACGTCAACACAATTGGCTTGGTAGGTGATCTATTCATATGATGATCAACACCTCACACAGAGCAATTAAAACTCGAATGGTCATGGAACACTGTCAAATCTGAACTGGGTACATATTTGACGCTCGAATTGGCATTGTGTTCACCGCAATTTTTGCTCTACAATTTGACAATCTAAGTGCAAAGTTCAAGGAGAAGAATTGCGTGAGAGAGGTCGGGAGGGCGTCGAGAGGGTTTGTAAATTTGAATTTTAAAACTAATCGTCGATTTTAACCTTCTACCCACATAAGTGGTTTTCTACTTATTCAAAAAGTTTAAAAACTTCAAAAAGGAAAGTTGAAAAACTTAACTTTTTATTTCAAAGGTATTTCCTCTTTTTGAGAAATTTTTTTTTGTAACAATAAGAGCAAATAAGGAAGTTATCAAACATATTTATTTTGACTAATCTTTTTTTAAATAAGACTTAAAGAGAATAAGAGGTAAAATTAAGGTGGTGTTTGGTAACTCTTCTTTTCTCTTCTCTCTTTAAGTCTTATTTAAAAGTAGGTTTTTTAAAAATAAGTGTGTTTGGTAACTTCATTTCTTTTTCTTATTTCTAAAAGGACTTTTCCTTGATAAGAAGAAATACCTCTTAAATAAAAAGAAAAAAAAATTCTTAACTTTTTAAATAAGTTGAAAACCACTTGTGACGACCCAAAATCCAAAAGACCTGCCCTAGGGGCAATTTAGTAATTTCGCAAACCTACACTAATCGATCCCACTATATATATATATATTTAATTATAAACCCTAAACCCCTTTTTATTTGAAAACAAAACAAGTACAGAGAAGGGAGATTGAAGTCTGTTGGAGATCTAACTCAAACAAGGTCTCATTTGAAGCTAAACTCATTATACATACTCCCTCTTTCTTTGTTCAAGTTGATTTATAAGCTTGATTTGGTTTCATTAATGGTGGAGAATTTGAATTGCTTGTGTTTATGAGGTTGGGGAACCCCAAAAAAAGGGAGATCGTTGCCAGAGGGAGGGCGGCAGACCACCACCACCGAAGCAAGGCGGCGGCAACTCCAAACTCATAAACACAACCAATTCAAATTCACCACTATTGATGAAACACCAAACCAAGCTTGTAAGTCAATTTGAACAAGGAAAGAGTGAGTATTTATAATGAGTTTACCTTCAAATGAGACTTTATTTGATTTAGATCTCCAACGCACTCCAATCTCCCTTTCTCTCTACTTGTTTTGTTTTCAAATAAAAAGGGGCTAAGGTTTGTGAAATTACTAAATTGCCTCTAGGGCATGTCTTTTGAGTTTTGGGTCGTCACAACACTTATGCGGGTAGAGGATTAGAATCGGCGATTTATTTTTAAATTCCAAAATTGCCCCCAAATCTTTTACACACTCCCAACCTCTTTCACGCACAAACCGTTTCCTTCGATCGCACTTCTGCTCCCAACCTCCATGTAGGAAGTTTATCATACTTTAGTTTCTTTTCTTCACTAGTCAATCTTTGTTGACCTTTGATTGATGGAGTCTCCCCCTCTAAAGCCCATGTTTCGTTCAATTCCGTCTCAATAGAGCTTTGTATTGAATTAACTCTTCAATGGAAGAAGAGATTGAGTACTCGTTTGCTTTGGAGTATAAAGGCCCCCCTCCACGCAACGATGATGATCTCCCCAAAGCCCTCCCAATCGACATCAATCAAATTCACACCACTTCGATCGTCTCCTCAACACTCTCCAATGAACTAATCTTACCTGTGATCCACCCAATTCTGGCAAACACCCAATTAGGGATTCTCGCTCTCGTACAATGCCTAAGGAAATTTGTGATGGTGTTGATTACTATGTTGTTGTTACGAGTCGACATTTATCACATATATCTTGGTTACGCGGTAAGATTTCGTGGTTTATGGGTATGATAATTCCTACAAGGAGGTTTAATGGGTGGACTGAACTTTCTCTGGTTCTTCTAACTTCATTTTCTGCTAAGTTTAGAAGCTACTTTTGTTAAAACTTAACAAAAGTAGCTTTGGATTTTTAGTTGTACAGGAGACAATACTTGAAAAGAGTGTTTCTTGTTGAAATGACCTATATTACCCTTTTAAGAAGAAAGAAATAATAGTTTGTGAAACTTGCTTACCAAACACACTACACTTAAATAAGAGGTTTTATATGAGTTGTATCAAACACTCCTTAAAATCTAAACTCGTATTTAATAAGCCCTCATTTAATGAGTCTTAACAAATAAGTACTTAAATTTTAAGTAGAGTTACCAAACACCATAGTAGATGTAGTTGTTCATGTGTCTAGCTTCTTTAATATTGCTCTTTTTGTTGCATCTCTACCTTTTTACTACATTACTCGGTCATTTTTGTCAGTGATTTGCCTTTTTAGTATTAGCAATTGTTTAGGATATTTGTAGAAGCAACACTATTCTTTAATATGAGTGCATACTCTTGACATCTGCTTGTGGATATAACTTTTTCTAGATTATTTTTGCACTTTGTGTGACCAAGCATTCGCTCTTAATTCTGTTATGTAAGTTGCATGTGAATTAATTTACTTCTAATATCATCATCTCCCTGGTAAAGCTTTTATGCATTCAGTTGACAAGTAAGCCAAAATCTAAACTTCTCAGAAGATTGTGTGGTCTCTCTAATAAAAACATTTTTTGTTTTTGGCAATTCAAAATTTATTTGTGTTTGTTGCTGTGTTTGTGGATGTATGGTGCTATTTTTGGATGCATGCTTTGATTTTTGGAAGGAAATTTCTGATACTAACTCATGTGGACCCAGATTGTTTTTGTCAAACAAAGTTAACGCATTTTGATGGTTGATGCCAAGTTCTGCAGAAAAAAGCTTTACCTTCTGAGCGAACAGATGCTATTCATTTGTGATATAACTGTTCCTTTTTGTGGGACATTTGAATGAAACATTTTTCATTTTGCAAAGCGTTTCACTAGATAAAAGTACTTTGGGAGATTTGCTTTTATACCTATACATTCCCTTGGCAATGTATTTAGATCTGATTCATGTAGTATTTTCAAGGTGCCGTCTACGCACCATCTAGGCTCCGCCTTAGACCTTTGGGGTTTCCACCGCCTAGCCGTTAATAAGGTAGGCGGTGGGCTTGAAAATAATTATTAAAAAATATTTGTTTATTGAAAAAATTTATTTATTTATTTGTTTTTTTTTTTGAAAATATTTTTTATTTCAAAATGTGTGGAAAAGTGTGGAGTTGAAAATATAGTGGTGAAAATGTTTAGGTGAGAAAGTATGCCCCTTACTATTGAGGGGTCTCAAAATAAATTAAATTATTTCTTAGGGAGGTCTAACTAATTATTTTTTTGCTTGTCTAGGCACCGCCTAGGCCCCGCCTCAACTAGGCAGGTCTAAACCGCCTAAACAGCCTTGCCTTATTGAAAACATTGGATTCATGGAATGTGAATAAGTTGGTGTTGTACTAGTACATTGATATAGGCATATGCGGACCCGATAAAAAACATTGGTATACCGTATATGTAAGGATGAGTGCTCTAATCGTAAACTTCAACTATCTCTATGATGTGTTCGAGAGTAACATTAAAAAGCAACAAGGAGTATGTGTGCAGTTGATTGAGCAACACTACTATTTTAGAATGCATGGATTTGAACCTTTTTATTGTTTCATACCTGTATCTAGTCTGATTTGAAATATTTGCTACAGATCTTTGAAAAGAATCCCACCAAGATCAAGAACTATGGCATTTGGTTGAGGTACCAAAGTAGAACTGGTTACCACAACATGTACAAGGAGTACCGCGACACTACTCTTAATGGGGCCGTGGAACAAATGTACAATGAGATGGCTTCTCGTCACAGAGTGAGGTCCCCTTGCATCCAAATCATCAAAACAGCCACCATTCCTGCCAAGTTATGCAAGAGAGAGAGCACCAAACAGTTCCACAAGAAGGACATCAAGTTCCCTCTTGTTTTCCAGAAAGTTAGGCCCCCAACAAGGAAGTTGAAGACCACTTACAAGGCTTCAAAGCCTAATCTCTTCAAGTAGTATGGATTGGATGGATGGATGAGCAGTTTTTCCTTTCGAAAATTTTGTCATCTTTTAATGGCGAAGACTTGTCTATTGTTCTTGAAAGTTTTGAAATTTCTAATATTTATTTGTATACTCTTTTTTCAAAAAACATGCCTCTTTAAGGTTACTGCTATTATATGCCATTGCTACATCTTAGTTATTGACTGCTTCGTTGTCAGTGGAGGTTTATTATGTGGTTTGCTTGAATTGCTTAAAATTAGTGTTACTGTGTTATTGCTATTTAATTATGGACTGAGAATAGTTCACTTAAAATCACATATTGTTCACACTAGTCTCATTGTTTCTTGAGCCATGCCATGGAGATGGACAAAAAAACTTCCGGACTTGTGCAGGTGGTATTTTTTTTTTTTTTTTTTGAAGAAAAATAAAAATCTCATTAATCATTAATGACTCGGATTAGATATAGAATAAAAAAAGTACATTGATTTACTAATCTTATAAGTTTTAAAGAATTGTTAATATTTTGACTGTTTGACAATGAATGATTGAGTTATTCTTATGTTGTAGTTGTTCAAATGGTGGAATATATGGTTCAGCCGCATTTATTCATCATTTTGGTGAGTGTGTTGTTGCATCAATGTGAAGCCATAGCAGATTTGGAGAGCATCTGTGTTGTTACGTACTTTGTTTAACGGTTCCAACCACTTTATCAAGGCAATAATTGGTGGCTCAAATTGTAACTTGTTACGCAATGCAATAGCAATAAAGCCTCAAATCTAAATCAATTAGAGATTTGTTGTGGCTACATTTGAAGTATTTTTCAAATTAATCGATTATGTGAAGATAGTGCCTGACAAGTTACAAATTGACATTGCCCGATCCATGAAGTCACAAGTAACAAAAGTTGTGACTTGTTAGGTAATATCGCAATAAAATCAACTAATTTAAAAAAGACGTCGAACATAACCAGACAAAATCCCCCACCACAGTTAATATGTTGGATTGAAATAATATATATTGAACCCCATAAGCGATGAACGTACCCCTAATTGGTATCACCAGAGCAGTTGCCTTGTTAATAAATTGAACTACTTTTTTTTGGTAAGAATAAATTAAACTACTTAAGTTACCATGCAGTATATACATTTTTTTTTTTTTTTTTTTTTTTTTATCAAAGTGGATCTAGAGACTAATAGTGGATGTGTTCAAAATGAAGGTTTCAAACAATGCTTTGAAGGAATACAAATCGTACAATTAAGTAAATTGTACTTAATGGAACTAGATATCTGAATATCAAATTTACAGTCCGTATATTTTAAATCAATTTTTTTTTATACGTAAGTGGCTGAATGTGTATATGAAGGGCTTCAAAAAATAAAAAAATAAAAAATACAGTGTATGAAGAAATATTTTGTCTTTCTTTCACGATGTCTAGATATCTAAATATCAAATTTACAGTTCGTATATTTTAAACCAATTTTTTTTTATACGTACGGGGTTGAATGTGTATATGAAGGACTTCAAAAAATAAAAAAATAAAAAATATTGTGTATGAAGAAATATTTTGTCTTTCTTTCATGATGCCTAGATATCTGAATATCAAATTTACAGTCCGTATATTTTAAACCAATTTTTTTTTTTATACGTACGGGGTTGAATATGTATATGAAGGGCTTCAAAAAATAAAAAAATAAAAAATACTGTGTATGAAGAAATATTTTGTCTTTCTTTCATGATGTTTTTTCCCAAATCTTTTTTTCGTTACTATAATCCTAATCATATAGGAATGATATATAAAATAGAAAACGATAAAAACTTAATTTGAACCGTTAACTTAATTTTGAAAAAAAAAAAAATTTGTAAAGTTTCCCAACAATCCATGAAACTTTTTTTTACGATTAATTCAAAAGAATCAAAACAACACATACCATTCTTGTAATTGAAGGAACAAAAATTAACTTCATCTAGCATGAAATTAAATAAAAAAAAGAAAAACTTAATTTATCAAATTAAAATGATCAACTGTGTGTTCCTCAAATAAGATCAACTTTGGATCTAAAAAAAAAGATCAACTTTTTTTTTTTTTTTTTTTTTTTTTTTATGCAAAGGTGATTTTTATGGTAAAACAAATTAAAATTGGTATATTATATATATAGTATACTGTAATTGTAATTATATATAAATCTCTCTCTATGTATACTGCATGCTGAACATTTCTTTTACAAAATCGATTGATCATATGTTTCATAGTCTTGGTTTCAATTTAATCAAACAGACATAGATTTGATCTGCCCATCTAACTAAAATCTGTCACAATTTTGTATTTTTTTAATTAATAACAAAAAAGACATGTTTAAAATTCATATAAATTAGACGTACGTCCAAAAAAAATCATGCATGTATACATATGTTTGGCTGAAGATATGCAAAAAACTTATAAATAGTTTGTTAATAAAAAAATTGCTAACAAGAAGAAATTATAATATTTCTGTCCAAATCAATAAAATGCAAAGCCATATTTTTTCTCTATTATATTAAGTAAGTGTATGATTCAAAGAAACCTATATATCCTATTCATCAAAATTAAAAAAAAAAAAAATGTACACAACTAACTCAAGAAAATAAAAATAAAATAAAAATCGAAAACTAATATGTCCTAATTAATTAAGCGTTGCTTGGCGCCCCTATACATTTGAAAAAAAAACCCCAACCGTGTCCTCCATTAATTCTCTCCATGAAGATATACGTGCCTCTCCAAAACCACTGTTACATTCACTGAATAATCACTAAGAATTAACAGACTATTCACCCTATAAAATGCACAACATTTCACTCATTTCTCCGCCACCCTCATCATCGATCACTTTCATCGATCATCAAACTCAACTAGTAATCCATCTTACTCATCCATCGTCATCATGTCCACTTCGTCTCACATTTCGGTCGAGGACTTCTACGCTTTCCATACTATAGACCGCGAGCTTTTCGCGAGGCTCGTGATTGATTTGCGACGTGACCCTGGTTACTCCATGTTGTCACTTGCTCTTTTCCTATGGTTTAACAACATTGGATTTCCCGACGTAGTTGTGAAACCGCGTCGCGCTAGATGCCGTTGTTGATGTCGTGGGAGAGGAAGCGACTATCATACTTAGGTATCTTGAGACGGGGACACTACCGCCCTCGGCGCAGCCAAATTCGCTCGAGAACTTGATCCCGACTATTCGGGGGTTGATGGACTCGAGGCTCACATTTCAGTTCCTACAAGAGCAGCGAATCCGCGTGCTCAAAGGAGTTAGTCAGTTCATGGAAGACGTTTGCAGTAGGGCGTTCGTCGACATAGTGCAGCGACTGGCGGTCATTAGGGAGAGGGAAGCCGCGAGCACTAGCGTTGGCAACCAACCTTTCGTGATGCCTACTAATTTTGGTGTTAGGCCACCAGTAGTGCCACCCATGGCGCCCGCTGTGCCTCCTCGTTACGTTGTCGTTCAGGATCCGATGGTACCGCAAATGGGGGCAGCGCCGATGAACGAAAGCCTTGCGGCGCAGCAGGAGCGCACCATGTTCATGACATTTTCGAGGGGATATCCAGTTAGTGAAGCGGAAGTGAGGGACTATTTTACCGGGTACGTATAATATTGCATGCATGCATGAAAAATATCCAACTCCTACGTACTACAACATTTTTCCCCTATATATATAACATGCATGAAATATTCGATTAATTTTCTCGTATCAAGCATCAAAAATCGAGTTGATGCAATTGAAAAACAAAAAACCTGTTCATTATGTTTTTGTTTTTTTGTTTTTTTACATGTTCATCATGTTATTATACTATACTACATGTTCTTTCAAAAAAAAAAAAAAAAAAAAAAAAAAAAAAAAAAAAAAAAAAAAACTATACTACATGTTGATCAAGTTATACTTATTTTTGTCTATTATTTTGGTTTGAAGGAATTATGGAGACTGCATTGACAGTTTCCACATGGAGGAGGTTGAGGCCAACCAACAAGCCTTGTATGCTCGAGTCGTGTATCGCACTCCGGCAATGGTTCTTTGCTATACTTGCGGGGAGGGAGTCTCGTTCGTTTTATTATTAATGGCAAGCATGTCCGAGTCGGGCGTTGGGTTTCGCAACCGTACTTGAGGATCGTACGTTGGAAGAAGGCGAGAAGCATGAAGTAGGGACTGCAGTAGCAGTCTCTTAATTATACGTACTAAGTTCTATATAAAATAAATAATGATGGAGGTGTAAGTTTGCGCCCATGGTTCACTTTGCTTCTCGTTCATATATATGGAGTCTCCGTCTATCTATTTGAATAAGAGGACTAGTTCATTTGCTTTGATCGGTGTATCACTAATGTTGTATGAGGCACATTCCCTATAATATCATTAAGGAATGAATTAATATATATTTGCAATATTGGTACGTACTACTGTTTTAGTATTTCTTATATATTCATTAGTCACTCGATCAATTATATATAATTTTACTAATTTTCTACACTAAATACTTATTAACACAGTTCGCACGTACCCATGATAAAACCTATAATACATATGGTACCAACCAAGTAGAATCAGTAGTGTAGTTATGAGTGTTAAAGAGGTTGGGGGTTCAAGTGCGTCATTGGCAGCAAGTTTTTTTTTTTTTTTTGATAAATAAGACGGACATGAAGTTGATTAATAAGCTTCTTTTCCTTTATCATGAAAAAAAATAATGATACATAGCTTAGGGTAATGCATAATAGGGACTTAATTTTCCTCAACCTCTCATCTCAACATTAGGTCCAATAATGTATGTACTTCGATAAATTTTAATTTTAATAATGTATATATTAAGTAATATATACATACTATATATCGAATGCACCTCATTTATTGATTTTGTCATCTTGTACTTCTCGCTAATTAACGTGCAGGATGAATCTCTAGTATAATTGAAGTGCATTAGTTAGTTATACATGATTAATTAATTAATTTATTTATTTATGTGTTATATTGTCAAATTCTTAAATAAATGAGTGACATGAATATTAATATAATACCCACCGCACATTTAGATACGAATACGATTAACTGGATCAGGTTTGAGTTGTCTGCATTTATGTGATATATTGTCCAAATCTCAATTAATAAAATGAGTTGCACGAATATAGTACCCGACATGTTTAGATGCGAATACAATTAACACAATTAATTAATAAGTAGATCGTGATTGATTTTGTATATAGGCCACGACACATTCATGACATGCGCAACATATTTATATTTTGTATTGTCAAATTTTCTGATAAATATGTGACATCTTTAAATACAAACACAATTACCACAATTAATAAGTGGATCAGATTTTAGTTTGCAATATATATCATGACGCATGCATTAAGGTGTTATATTGTCAAATATTTTTCAAATAAATGAGTGACGTGAATATAGCACCTAACACGTTTTGATACGAATACGATTAACGCGATTAATAATTAAATGATCTGGTTTGAGTTGCAATATACTCTATGATCATTTATAAAATGCAAACCATTTTCATTCATTTCTCCGCCACCCTCATCATCACTTTCATCGATCATCAAACTCATCCATCATGTCTTATTTCTTTTGCATTTCGACTATTATACTTAAGTATCTTGAGACGGGGACACTACCGCCCTCGGCGCAGCCAAATGCGCTCGAGAACTTGATCCCGACTATTCGGGGGTTGAAGGACTCGAGGATCACATTTCAGTTCCTACAAGAGCAGCGAATCCGCGTGCTCAACGGAGTTAGTCAGTTCATGGAAGACGTTTGCAGTAGGGCGTTCGTCGACATAGTGGAGCGACTGGCGGTCATTAGAGAGAGGGAAGCCGCGAGCACCAGCGTTGGCAACCAACCTTTCGTGATGCCTACTAATTTTGGTGTTAGGCCACCAGTAGTGCCACCCATGGCGCCCGCTGTTCCTCCATGTTGCGTTGTCGTTCAGGATCCGATGGTACCGCAAATGGGGGTGGCACCGGTGAACGAAAGCCTTGCATGTTCATGACGTTTTGAGGGGATATCCAGTAAATGAAGCGGAAGTGAGGGACTATTTTACCAGGTACGTATAATTGCATGCATGCATGAAAATACCTAACACCTACGTACTACAACATTTTTCCCCTATATATATAACATGAATGAAATATTCAATTAATTTTCTCGTATCAAGCATAAAAAATCGAGTTGATGCAATTGAAAAATAAAAAACATGTTCATTATGTTTTTTTTTTTTACATGTTCATCATGTTATTATAACGATACTACATGTTCTTTATTAAAAAAAAAAAAAAAAAAAAAAAAAAAAAAAAAAAAAAAACTATATACATGTTGATCAAGTTTTACTTATTTTTGTCTATTATTTTGATTTGAAGGAATTATGGAGACTGCATCGATATTGAGGAAGTTGAGGCCACCCAACAAACCTTGCATGCTCGAGTCGTGTATCGCACTCCGCGATGATTACTACTATACTTGCAGGGAGGGAGTATGTTCGTTCGTTTTGTTATTAATGGCAAGCATGTCCGAGTTAGGCCCCCAACAAGGAAGTTGAAGACCACTTACAAGGCTTCAAAGCCTAATCTCTTCAAGTAGTATGGATTGGATGGATGAGCAGTTTTTCCTTTCGAAAATTTTGTCATCTTTTAATGGCGAAGACTTGTCTATTGTTCTTGAAAATTTTGAAATTTCTAATATTTATTTGTATACTCTTTTTCAAAAAACATGCCTCTTTAAGGTTACTGCTATTATATGCCATTGCTACATCTTAGTTATTGACTGCTTCGTTGTCAGTGGAGGTTTATTGTGTGGTTTGCTTGCTTAAAATTAGTGTTACTGTGTTATTGCTATTTAATTATGGACTGAGAATAATTCACTTAAATCACATATTGTTCACAGTAGTCTCATTGTTTCTTGAGCCATGCCATGGAGATGGACAAAAAAACTTCCGGACTTGTGCAGGTGGTATTCTTTTTTTTTTTTTTTTTTTTTTTGAAGAAAAATAGAAATCTCATTAATCATTAATTACTCGGATTAGATATAGAATCAAAAAGTACATTGATTTACTAATCTTATAAGTTTTAAAGAATTGTTATTATTTTTAAGTTGTTCAAATGGTGGAATATAAAAGATCGTGAGTGAACATGAAGACCATCTGTTTTGACAAAATCCCCCACCAATAGTTGGTGGTTAATTGTTGAATGCAATGCAATTGAAATAATATAATTGCTTATTTGAACCCCAAATTAATCGATGAACGATACCCCTAATTAATTATCACTTGAAGTCACAAGTAAAAAGTTGCCTTGTTAATAAATTGAAACTTTTTTTGGTAAGAATAAATATAAACTACTTAAGTTACCATGCAGTATATACATTTTTTTTTTTTTTTTTATCAAAGTGGATCTAGAGACTAATATTGGATGTGTTCAAAATGAAGGTTTCAAACAATGCTTTGAAGGAATACAAATCGTACAATTAAGTAAATTGTACTTAATGGAACTAGATATCTGAATATCAAATTTACAGTCCGTATATTTTAAATAATCAATTTTTTTTTATACGTAAGTGGCTGAATGTGTATATGAAGGGCTTCAAAAAATAAAAAAATAAAAAATACTGTGTATGAAGAAATATTTTCTCTTTCTTTCATGATGTCTAGATATCTAAATATCAAATTTACAGTTAGTATATTTTAAACCAATTTTTTTTATACGTACGGGGTTGAATGTGTATATGAAGGACTTCAAAAAATAAAAAAATAAAAAATACTGTGTATGAAGAAATATTTTGTCTTTCTTTCATGATGTCTAGATATCTGAATATCAAATTTACAGTCCGTATATTTTAAACCAATTTTTTTTTATACGTACGGGGTTGAATATGTATATGAAGGGCTTCAAAAAATAAAAAAATAAAAAATACTGTGTATGAAGAAATATTTTGTCTTTCTTTCATGATGTTTTTTCCCAAATCTTTTTTTCGTTACTATAATCCTAATCATATAGGAATGATATATAAAATAGAAAACGATAAAAACTTAATTTGAACCGTTAACTTAATTTTGAAAAAAAAAAAAATTTGTAAAGTTTCCCAACAATCCATGAAACTTTTTTTTACGATTAATTCAAAAGAATCAAAACAACACATACCATTCTTGTAATTGAAGGAACAAAAATTAACTTCATCTAGCATGAAATTAAATAAAAAAAAAAAAGAAAAACTTAATTTATCAAATTAAAATGATCAACTGTGTGTTCCTCAAATAAGATCAACTTTGGATCTAAAAAAAAAGATCAACTTTTTTTTTTTTTTTTTTTTTTTTATGCAAAGGTGATTTTTATGGTAAAACAAATTAAAATTGGTATATTATATATATAGTATACTGTAATTGTAATTATATATAAATCTCTCTCTATGTATATCTTGCATCTTTGAACATTTCTTTTACAAAATCGATTGATCATATGTTTCATAGTCTTGGTTTCAATTTAATCAAACAGACATAGATTTGATCTGCCCATCTAACTAAAATCTGTCACAATTTTGTATTTTTTTAATTAATAACAAAAAAGACATGTTTAAAATTCATATAAATTAGACGTACGTCCAAAAAAAATCATGCATGTATACATATGTTTGGCTGAAGATATGCAAAAAACTTATAAATAGTTTGTTAATAAAAAAATTGCTAACAAGAAGAAATTATAATATTTCTGTCCAAATCAATAAAATGCAAAGCCATATTTTTTCTCTATTATATTAAGTACGTGTATGATTCAAAGAAACCTATATATCCTATTCATCAAAATTAAAAAAAAAAATGTACAAACTAACTCAAGAAAATAAAAATAAAATAAAAATCGAAAACTAATATGTCCTAATTAATTAAGCGTTGCTTGGCGCCCCTATACATTTGAAAAAAAAACCCCAACCGTGTCCTCCATTAATTCTCTCCATGAAGATATACGTGCCTCTCCAAAACCACTGTTACATTCACTGAATAATCACTAAGAATTAACAGACTATTCACCCTATAAAATGCACAACATTTCACTCATTTCTCCGCCACCCTCATCATCGATCACTTTCATCGATCATCAAACTCAACTAGTAATCCATCTTACTCATCCATCGTCATCATGTCCACTTCGTCTCACATTTCGGTCGAGGACTTCTACGCTTTCCATACTATAGACCGCGAGCTTTTCGCGAGGCTCGTGATTGATTTGCGACGTGATCCTGGTTACTCCATGTTGTCACTTGCACTTTTCCTATGGTTTAACAACATTGGATTTCCCGACGTAGTTGTGAAACTGCGGTCGCTACCCGATGCCGTTGTTGATGTCGTGGGAGAGGAAGCGACTATCATACTTAGGTATCTTGAGACGGGGACACTACCGCCCTCGGCGCAGCCAAATTCGCTCGAGAACTTGATCCCGACTATTCGGGGGTTGATGGACTCGAGGCTCACATTTCAGTTCCTACAAGAGCAGCGAATCCGCGTGCTCAAAGGAGTTAGTCAGTTCATGGAAGACGTTTGCAGTAGGGCGTTCGTCGACATAGTGCAGCGACTGGCGGTCATTAGGGAGAGGGAAGCCGCGAGCACTAGCGTTGGCAACCAACCTTTCGTGATGCCTACTAATTTTGGTGTTAGGCCACCAGTAGTGCCACCCATGGCGCCCGCTGTGCCTCCTCGTTACGTTGTCGTTCAGGATCCGATGGTACCGCAAATGGGGGCAGCGCCGATGAACGAAAGCCTTGCGGCGCAGCAGGAGCGCACCATGTTCATGACATTTTCGAGGGGATATCCAGTTAGTGAAGCGGAAGTGAGGGACTATTTTACCAGGTACGTATAATATTGCATGCATGCATGAAAAATATCCAACACCTACGTACTACAACATTTTTCCCCTATATATATAACATGCATGAAATATTCGATTAATTTTCTCGTATCAAGCATCAAAAATCGAGTTGATGCAATTGAAAAACAAAAAACCTGTTCATTATGTTTTTGTTTTTTTGTTTTTTTACATGTTCATCATGTTATTATAACTATACTACATGTTCTTTATCAAAAAAAAAAAAAAAAAAAACTATACTACATGTTGATCAAGTTATACTTATTTTTGTCTATTATTTTGGTTTGAAGGAATTATGGAGACTGCATTGACAGTTTCCACATGGAGGAGGTTGAGGCCAACCAACAAGCCTTGTATGCTCGAGTCGTGTATCGCACTCCGGCAATGGTTACTGCTATACTTGCAGGGAGGGAGTCTGTTCGTTTTATTATTAATGGCAAGCATGTCCGAGTCAGGCGTTGGGTTTCGCAAAACCGTACTTGAGTATCGTACGTTGGAAGAAGGCGAGAAGCATGAAGTAGGTGCTGCAGTAGCAGTCTCTTAATTATACGTACTAAGTTCTATATAAAATAAATAATGATGGAGGTGTAAGTTTGCGCCCATGGTTCACTTTGCTTCTCGTTCATATATATGGAGTCTCCGTCTATCTATTTGAATAAGAGGACTAGTTCATTTGCTTTGATCGGTGTATCACTAATGTTGTATGAGGCACATTCCCTATAATATCATTAAGGAATGAATTAATATATATTTGCAATATTGGTACGTACTACTGTTTTAGTATTTCTTATATATTCATTAGTCACTCGATCAATTATATATAATTTTACTAATTTTCTACACTAAATACTTATTAACACAGTTCGCACGTACCCATGATAAAACCTATAATACATATGGTACCAACCAAGTAGAATCAGTAGTGTAGTTATGAGTGTTAAAGAGGTTGGGGGTTCAAGTGCGTCATTGGCAGCAAGTTTTTTTTTTTTTTTTGATAAATAAGACGGACATGAAGTTGATTAATAAGCTTCTTTTTCTTTATCATGAAAAAAAATAATGATACATAGCTTAGGGTAATGCATAATAGGGACTTAATTTTCCTCAACCTCTCATCTCAACATTAGGTCCAATAATGTATGTACTTCGATGCAATTGATCGATAAATTTTAATTTTAATAATGTATATATTAAGTAATATATACATACTATATATCGAATGCACCTCATTTATTGATTTTGTCATCTTGTACTTCTCGCTAATTAACGTGCAGGATGAATCTCTAGTATAATTGAAGTGCATTAGTTAGTTATACATGATTAATTAATTAATTTATTTATTTATGTGTTATATTGTCAAATTCTTAAATAAATGAGTGACATGAATATTAATATAATACCCACCGCACATTTAGATACGAATACGATTAACTGGATCAGGTTTGAGTTGTCTGCATTTATGTGATATATTGTCCAAATCTCAATTAATAAAATGAGTTGCACGAATATAGTACCCGACATGTTTAGATGCGAATACAATTAACACAATTAATTAATAAGTAGATCGTGATTGATTTTGTATATAGGCCATGACACATTCATGACATGCGCAACATATTTATATGTTGTATTGTCAAATTTTCTAATAAATATGTGACACAAATTTAGTATCCGACATCTTTAAATACAAACACAATTACCACAATTAATAAGTGGATCAGATTTTAGTTTGCAATATATATCATGACGCATGCATTAACGTGTTATATTGTCAAATATTTTTCAAATAAATGAGTGACGTGAATATAGCACCTACCTAATGTGTTTTGATACGAATACGATTAACGCGATTAATAATTAAATGATCTGGTTTGAGTTGCAATATACTCTATGATCATTTATAAAATGCAAACCATTTTCATTCATTTCTCCGCCACCCTCATCATCACTTTCATCGATCATCAAACTCATCCATCATGTCTTATTCCTCTCGCATTTCGACTATTATACTTAGGTATCTTGAGACGGGGACACTACCACCCTCGGCGCAGCCAAATGCGCTCGAGAACTTGATCCCGACTATTCAGGGGTTGATGGACTCGAGGCTCACATTTCAGTTCCTAGAAGAGTAGCGAATCCGCGTGCTCAATGGAGTTAGTCAGTTCATGGAAGACGTTTGCGGTAGGGCGTTCGTCAACATAGTGCAATGACTGGCGGTCATTAGAGAGAGGGAAGCCGCGAGCACCAGCGTTGGCCACCAACCTTTCGTGATGCCTACTAATTTTGGTGTTAGGCCACCAGTAGTGCCACCCATGGCGCCCGCTGTTCCTCCATGTTGCGTTGTCGTTCAGGATCCGATGGTACCGCAAATGGGGGTGGCACCGATGAACGAAAGCCTTGCATGTTCATGACGTTTTGAGGGGATATCCAGTAAATGAAGCGGAAGTGAGGGACTATTTTACCAGGTACGTATAATATTGCATGCATGAAAAATACCTAACACCTACGTACTACAACATTTTTCCCCTATATATATAACATGAATGAAATATTCAATTAATTTTCTCGTATCAAGCATAAAAAATCGAGTTGATGCAATTGAAAAATAAAAAACATGTTCATTATGTTTTTTTTTTTTTACATGTTCATCATGTTATTATAACGATACTACATGTTCTTTATTAAAAAAAAAAAAAAAAAAAAAAAAAAACTATACATGTTGATCAAGTTTTACTTATTTTTGTCTATTATTTTGATTTGAAGGAATTATGGAGACTGCATCGATATTGAGGAGGTTGAGGCCACCCAACAAACCTTGTATGCTCGAGTCGTGTATCGCACTCCGGCGATGGTTACTACTATACTTGCAGGGAGGGAGTCTGTTCGTTTTGTTATTAATGGCAAGCATGTCCGAGTTAGGCCCCCAACAAGGAAGTTGAAGACCACTTACAAGGCTTCAAAGCCTAATCTCTTCAAGTAGCATGGATTGGATGGATGGATGAGCAGTTTTTCCTTTCGAAAATTTTGTCATCTTTTAATGGCGAAGACTTGTCTATTGTTCTTGAAAGTTTTGAAATTTCTAATATTTATTTGTATACTCTTTTTCAAAAAACATGCCTCTTTAAGGTTACTGCTATTATATGCCATTGCTACATCTTAGTTATTGACTGCTTCGTTGTCAGTGGAGGTTTATTGTGTGGTTTGCTTGAATTGCTTAAAATTAGTGTTGCTGTGTTATTGCTATTTAATTATGGACTGAGAATAGTTCACTTAAAATCACATATTGTTCACACTAGTCTCATTGTTTCTTGAGCCATGCCATGGAGATGGACAAAAAAACTTCCGGACTTGTGCAGGTGGTATTCTTTTTTTTTTTTTTTTTTTTTTTTGAAGAAAAATAAAAATCTCATTAATCATTAATGACTCGGATTAGATATAGAATCAAAAAAGTACATTGATTTACTAATCTTATAAGTTCAAAAGAATTTTGTTATTGAATGTGATTGTGAGTGAAAGTGATTGTGAAATTGAAACAGTTTGACAATCAATGACTGAGTTATTCTTATGTTGTAGTTGTTCAAATGGTGGAATATATGGTTCAGCCGCATTTATTCATCATTTTGGTGAGTGTGTTGTTGCATCAATGTGAAGCCATAGCAGATTTGGAGAGCATCTGTGTTGTTACGTACTTGTTTAACGGATCCAACCACTATATCAAGGCAATAGTTGGTGGCTCGAATTGTAACTTGTTACGCAATGCAATAGCAATAAAGCCTCAAATCTAAATCAATTAGAGATTTGTTGCGGCTTATTTGAAGTATTTTTCAAATTAATCGATTTTGTTAAGATAGTGCCTAACAAGTTACAAATTGACATTGCCCGATCCATGAAGTCACAAGTAACAAAAGTTGTGACTTGTTAGGTAATATCGCAATAAAATCAATTAATTTAAAAAAGACGTCGAACATAACCAGACAAAATCCCCCACCACAGTTAATATGTTGGATTGAAATAATATATATTGAACCCCATAAGCCATGAACGTACCCCTAATTGGTATCACCAGAGCAGTTGCCTTGTTAATAAATTGAACTACCATGCAGTATATACATTATTATTATTATTATTATTATTATTATTATTATTATTATTATTATTATTTTTTTTTATCAAAGTGGATCTAGAGACTAATAGTGGATGTGTTCAAAATGAAGGTTTCAAATAATGCTTTGAAGGAATACAAATCGTACAATTAAGTAAATTGTACTTAATGGAACTAGATATCTGAATATCAAATTTACAGTCTGTATATTTTAAATCAATTTTTTCTTATACGTACGTGATTGAATGTGTATATGAAGGGCTTTAAAAAATAAAAAAATAAAAAATACTGTGTATGAAGAAATATTTTGTCTTTCTTTCATGATGTTTTTGCCCAAATCTTTTTTTCGTTACTATAATCCTAATCATATAGAAAGGATATATAAAATAGAAAACGATAAAAACTTAATTTGAACCGTTAACTTAATTTTGAAAAAAAAAAAAATTTGTAAAGTTTCCCAACAATCCATGAAACTTTTTTTTACGATTAATTCAAAAGAATCAAAACAACACATACCATTCTTGTAATTGAAGGAACAAAAATTAACTTCATCTAGCATGAAATTAAAGAAAAAAAAAAGAAAAACTTAATTTATCAAATTAAAATGATCAACTGTGTGTTCCTCAAATAAGATCAACTTTGGATCTAAAAAAAAGATCAACTTTTTTTTTTTTTTCTTTTTTTTTTTTTTTGCAAAGGTGATTTTTATGGTAAAACAAATTAAAATTGGTATATTATATATATAGTATACTGTAATTGTAATTATATATAAATCTCTCTCTATGTATACGCATCTTTGAACATTTCTTTTACAAAACCGATTGATCATATGTTTCATAGTCTTTGTTTCAATTTAATCAAACAGACATAGATTTGATCTGCCCATCTAACTAAAATCTGTCACAATTTTGTATTTTTTTAATTAATAACAAAAAGGACATGTTTAAAATTCATATAAATTAGACGTAAGTCCAAAAAAAATCATGCATGTATACATATGTTTGGCTGAAGATATGCAAAAAACTTATAAATAGTTTGTTAATAAAAAAATTGCTAACAAGAAGAAATTATAATATTTCTGTCCAAATCAATAAAATGCAAAGCCATATTTTTTCTCTATTATATTAAGTGTATGATTCAAAGAAACCTATATATCCTATTCATCAAAATTAAAAAAAAAATGTACACAACTAACTCAAGAAAATAAAAATAAAATTAAAATCGAAAACTAATATGTCCTAATTAATTAAGCGTTGCTTGGCGCCCCTATACATTTGAAAAAAAAACCCCAACCGTGTCCTCCATTAATTCTCTCCATGAAGATATACGTGCCTCTCCAAAACCACTGTTACATTCACTGAATAATCACTAAGAATTAACAGACTATTCACCCTATAAAATGCACAACATTTCACTCATTTCTCCGCCACCCTCATCATCGATCACTTTCATCGATCATCAAACTCAACTAGTAATCCATCTTCCTCATCCATCGTCATCATGTCCACTTCGTCTCACATTTCGGTCGATGACTTCTACGCTTTCCATACTATAGACCGCGAGCTTTTCGCAAGGCTCGTGATTGATTTGAGACGTGACCCTGGTTACTCCATGTTGTCACTTGCTCTTTTCCTATGGTTTAACAACATTGGATTTCCCGACGTAGTTGTGAAACTGCGGTCGCTACCCGATGTCGTTGTCGATGTCGTGGGAGAGGAAGCGACTATCATACTTAGGTATCTTGAGACGGGGACACTACCGCCCTCTGCGCAGTCAAATGCGCTCGAGAACTTGATCCCGACTATTCGGGGGTTGATGGACTCGAGGCTCACATTTCAGTTCCTACAAGAGCAGCGAATCCGTGTGCTCAACGGAGTTAGTCAGTTCATGGAAGACGTTTGCAGTAGGGCGTTCGTCGACATAGTGCAGCGACTGGCGGTCATTAGAGAGAGGGAAGCCGCGAGCACTAGCGTTGGCAACCAACCTTTCGTGATGCCTACTAATTTTGGTGTTAGGCCACCAGTAGTGCCACCCATGGCACCCGCTGTGCCTCCTCGTTACGTTGTCGTTCAGGATCCGATGGTACCGCAAATGGGGGCGGCGCCGATGAACGAAAGCCTTGCATGTTCATGACATTTTCGAGGGGATATCCAGTAAGTGAAGCGGAAGTGAGGGACTATTTTACCAGGTACGTATAATATTGCATGCATGCATGAAAAATACCTAACACCTACGTACTACAACATTTTTCCCCTATATATATAACATGCATGAAATATTCAATTAATTTTCTCGTATCAAGCATCAAAAATCGAGTTGATGCAATTGAAAAAAAAAAACATGTTCATTATGTTTTTAGTTTTTTTTTTTTTTTACATGTTCATCATGTTATTATAACTATACTACATGTTCTTTATCGTATCATGCATCAAAAATCGAGTTGATGCAATTGAAAAAAAAAACATGTTCATTATGTTTTTAAAAAAAAAAAAA
This sequence comes from Stephania yunnanensis, assembly GCA_039657365.1. Lineage (NCBI taxonomy): Eukaryota > Viridiplantae > Streptophyta > Magnoliopsida > Ranunculales > Menispermaceae > Stephania > Stephania yunnanensis. The sequence goes on from JBBNAF010000046.1 coordinate 502,129, forward strand.
CTATATTACACGTTGATCAAGTTTTACTTATCTTTGTCTATTATTTTGTTTGAAGGAATTATGGAGACTGCATTGACAGCTTCCAAATGGAAGAGGTTGAGGCCACCCAACAAGCCTTGTATGCTCGAGTCGTATATCGCACTCCGGCGATGGTTACTGCTATACTTGCAGGGAGGGAGTCTGTTCGTTTTGTTATTAATGGCAAGCATGTCCGAGTCAGGCGCTGGGTTTCGCAAAACCGTACTTGAGGATCGTACGTTGCAAGAAGGCGAGAAGCATGAAGTAGGGGTTGAGTGGTAGTCTCTTAATTATATTAAGTTCTATATAAAATAAATAATGATGGAAGTGTAAGTTTGCGCGCATGGTTCACTTTGCTTCTCGTTCATATATATGGAGTCTCCGTCTATCTATTTGAATAAGACGACTAGTTGATTTGCTTTGATCGATGTATTATTAATGTTGTATGAGGCACATTCCCTATTATATCATTAAGGAATGAATTAATATATATTTGCAATATTGGTCCGTACTACTGTTTTAGTATTTCTTATATATTCATTATAGTCACTCGATCAATTATATATAATTTTACTAATTTTCTACACTAAATACTTATTAACACAGTTCTCACGTACCCATGATAAAACCTATAATATATATGGTACCAACCAAGTAGAATCAGTAGTGTAGTTATGAGTGTTAAAAGAGGTTGGGGGTTCGAGTGCGCCATTGGCAGCAAGTTTTTTTTTTTTTTTTTTTGATAAATAAGACGGACAGGAAGTTGATTAATAAGCTTCTTTTCTTTATCAAGAAAAAAAATAATGATACATAGCTTAGGGTAATGCATAATCGGGACTTAATTTTCCTCAACCTCTCATCTCAACATTAGGTCCAATAATGTATGTACTTCGATCGATGCAATTGATCGATAAATTTTAATTTGTTTTTCGTCATACCTTTGACAACAAAAATCGCCCTTACAAAGGCTGTTGTAATATTCATGGAAACCAGTACATATTAAGTACTATATACATACTATATCGAATGCAGCACATTTATTGAGTTTGTCATCTTGTACATTCTCGCTAATTAACGCGCATGATGAATCTCTAGTATAATTGAAGTGCATTAGTTAGTTATACATGATTAATTAATTAATTAATGCATTTATGTGTTATATTGTCAAATTTTAAATAAATGAGTGACACGAATATTAATATAATACCTGCCACATATTTAGATATGAATACGATTAATGATATAATAAGTGGATCCGGTTTGAGTTGTCTGCATTTATGTGATATATTGTCAAAATCTCAATTAATAAAATGAGTGGCACGAATATAGTACCTGACATGTTTAGATACGAATACAATTAACACAATTAATTAATAAGTAGATTATGATTGATTTTGTATATAGGTCATGACACATTCATGACATGCGCAACATATTTTTATGTTGTATTGTCAAATTTTCTAATAAATAAGTGGCATGAATTTAGTATCGACATCTTTAAATACAAACACAATTACCACGATTAATAAGTGGATCAGATTTTAGTTTGCAATATATATCATGACGCATGCATTAACGTGTTATATTGTCAAATATTTTTCAAATAAATGAGTGACGTGAATATAGCACCTAACATGTTTTGATACGAATACGATTAACACGATTAATAATTAAATGATCAGGTTTGAGTTGCAATATACTCTTTGATCATTTATAAAATGCAAACCATTTTCACTCATTTCTCCGCCACCCTCATCATCACTTTCATCGATCATCAAACTCATCCATCATGTCTTATTTCTTTTGCATTTCGACTATTATACTTAAGTATCTTGAGACGGGGACACTACCGACCCTCTGCGCAGCCAAATGCGCTCGAGAACTTGATCCCGACTATTCGGGGGTTGATGGACTCGAGGCTCACATTTCAGTTCCTACAAGAGTAGCGAATCCGCGTGCTCAACGGAGTTAGTCAGTTCATGGAAGACGTTTGCGGTAGGGCGTTCGTCGACATAGTGCAATGACTGGCGGTCATTAGAGAGAGGGAAGCCGCGAGCACCAACGTTGGCAACCAACCTTTCGTGATGCCTACTAATTTTGGTGTTAGGCCACCAGTAGTGCCACCCATGGCGCCCGCTGTTCCTCCATGTTGCGTTGTCGTTCAGGATCCGATGGTACCGCAAATGGGGGGCGGCGCCGATGAACGAAAGCCTTGCGGCAGCAGAGCATGCATGTTCATGACATTTTGAGGGGATATCCAAGTAAGCGGTGAAGCGTACGAAGTGAGGGACTATTTTACCAGTCGTACGTATAATATTGCATGCATGCAGAGAAGGGAAAAATACCTAACACCTACATACTACAACATTTTTCCCCATATTATATATATAACATGAATGAAATATTCAATTAATTTTTCTCGTTTTATCTATTATAAAGCATAGATAAAAAATCAAAGTTGATGCAATTGAAAAACGAAAAACATGTTCATTATGTTCATTATTTTTTTTTTTTTTTTACATGTTCATCATGTTATTATAACGATACTACATGTTCTTTATTAAAAAAAAAAAAAAAAAAAAAAAAAAAAAAATACTACATGTTGATCAAGTTTTACTTATTTTTGTCTATTATTTTGATTTGAAGGAATTATGGAGATTGCATCGATATTGAGGAGGTTGAGGCCACCCAACAAACCTTGTATGCTCGAGTCGTGTATCGCACTCCGGCGATGGTTACTACTATACTTGCTTGGGGAGGAGTCTGTTCGTTTTGTTATTAATGGCAAGCATGTCGTTTTGTTATTAATGGAAGGCAAGCATGTCCGAGTTATTAAGTACTACTCGGTAATCTTCGAACTCTAATTTTTCCTCGATTAGTTAATATTTTTATATTGGGTGATTTGAGGTCTTATTTTTGTTATATCAGCGTAACTTGGTGCATCGACTTAGGCGTGTGTTTATTGAGGATGGGTACGAGCGAGGTCTTGCTGCCCTTGATGAATGGATTAAAGTTTTGGACGAAGATGAAAGACAAAGGTCTAATCTTTCGCATGACGGAATTGACGTCCAACAAGACATAGATGAGGATAATGAACAAGAAGATGAAGAAGACAATCAGGGCGAACCAGACATAGAGGTGAGAAGAAGACGAACACGACCAGAGACTGTGCGGGAACGCACCAGACGTCCTCGTCCGCCACGTCCATCTACTCAGACCGAGATTGCTGAAGAGAGTAGTAGACCTTCTCCTCCAGCACGTTCATCTCGTTCGAGAGTGAGTAGAAGAGATAATGTTGGCGAGAGTAGTCATTCTTCTCATGGGTACATTCCTGCATCTGCCACAGCCCAACCAGAACCTCAAATGTTTGTACCAAGGCCGCCGAGCGTGAATCTTCCTCCTTACCATATTGATCCTTACGCACCTGGGCCTTCTTCTTCATATGTGGACCATGGAATGCCTCATCATCAAACGTACCCATCACTGCCTCCATACATGCCTAGTCCATATACTCCTACTCCGTACAATTACAATCTGGCGTATAGTGGAGACCCTTCATTCAAGAACTTATTGACCATGCCGCAGCCTCATGTTCCATTCCCCCAACCCCATGCAGGAAGCCACTATTTCGGGATGGTTCCACCTCCTATTTTTGGTAGCGTCAGTAGCAGAGGTGAGTCGAGTCAAGAACCAGAGGAAACACATCAATCTACTCGACGTGATTCATCGCAAGACCAGCTGAGTCAACAACCTCAACCGGATGTACAAACACATCGTCCAACTAGACAAAGAGTACGTCCGGTTTGCTTCACCGAGGAACAACGTCAACGGAACCGCCGAAATAGACCTGCATGATGAGTTTACTTGATGTCATGGTGATTTGTATATAAGTTAGATTTTGGGTTCATGAAGTACGTGTATTCAACCTTCTCATTGAATAATCTTATTTCTCATGTTTTCCATATTATTATAATGTCGTACATTTGATTACTCTTCAATAGTTAGTTTAGTTTGTGAAGTTAGTATAGGTTATATGTATAATTTAACTTAAGTGGTTAGCTTAGTTAGTTAGGTGTCGGTGGTTAGGTTATATTAGTTTAGTTTGGTTAGGTTAATTAGGTTACTTACTTAATGTAGTGTGTTGAGGTTATGTTTGTTTAGTTTCGTTTGGTGGTTAACGTGGATCATTTTTGGTTGGTTGTTTAGTTAGTTAAGTTAGTTATTTTACTTTACTAAGTATGTATTGTTTAGGTGGTTATGTTAGTTAAGGTTAGTTATGTTAGTTCATGTTAGTTAGTTTAGTTTGGTTAGTTCCATTTAGTTAGTATGTTTAGTTTGCAATTAAGCTAGTTAAGTTAGTTATTTTAGTTTACTTAGTTTGTCTTGTTAGGTGGTTTGGTTAGTTAGGGTTAGCTAGTTTAGTTTGTTAGTTAGTTTAGTTTCGTTATGTTGGTTAGTTAGTTTGTTAGTTTAGTTGAGGTTAGTTAGTTACTTAGTTTAGTTTGGTTTTGTTAGGTTAGTTTTGGTGACTTAGTTTAGGTTATTTTAGTTAGTTTGTTAGTTAGTTGATTTGTTAGTTAGTTAGTTTAGTTAGTTTAGTTAGTTAAGGTTACTTACTTTAGGTTGTTAGTTACTTTAGTTTGGTTATGTTAGTTAAGGTTAGTTAGTTTACTTTGGTTGAGGTTAGTTATTTAGTTTAGTTTGGTTTGGTTAGTTTAGTTAGGTTAGTTAGTTTAGTTTAGTTTGGTTATTTACTTAGTTTAGTTTGGTTTGGTTAGGTTACTTAAGGGTACTTAGTTTCGTTTAGTTATTTAGTTAGTTAGTTAGTTAGTTAGTTAGTTTGCTTAGTTAAGGTTAGTTAGTTAAGGTTAGTTAATGTTACTTATTTTAGTTTGTTAATAAGTTTAGTTTGGTTAGGTTAGTTAATATTAGTTAGTTTAGTTTACTTTGGTTATGTTGGTTAGTTAGTTAGTTAGTTACTTACTTAAGTTAAGTTAGTTACTTAGTTATTTAGTTACTTATTAGGTTAATTGGTTAGGTTAGTTAATGTTAGTTAGTTTAGAAAATAGAGTTGAAGGTTGAAACCAATGTATATATATGCCTATTCATAATTGGTTTCATTTTTATACAAATATAAACTCATCATATGCATATTCAAATTTGGTTGTAAATTGTCCAGTTTATTAAGTCCAGTTGGTGACGTGGCAGTGACGGGGCGGTGACGTGGCAGTGACATGGTGATGGCGGACAGTTTGTAAAGCCCCGTTTAATTAAGTCCAGTTGGTCTGCCACGTGGACGCCACGTCAACGCCACCTCAACTTGTAATTTAACTGATAACGCCTTTTCAAAAGGCGTTATCAGTTAAATGTGGGTTTGCGGTGACGTGGCGTCCACGTGGCTGCCACATGTACAGATAGCGTCTTTTCAAAAGGCGCTATCTGCACAAATCGATGCCACGTGGACGCCACGTCACCGCATATCAAATCAACTCACCCCAATAACGCCTTTTGGGAAGGCGTTATTGCCTACTCCCGGAATAAAAAAAAAACCCTCCCTATTTTGTGAATAAAATTGTAAACATGCCCTATTGTTAGAAAAACCCCTACATATTATATCGAATGCAGCACATTTATTGATTTTGTCATCTTGTACTTCTCGCTAATTAACGCGCAGGATGAATCTCTAGTATAATTGAAGTGCATTAGTTAGTTATACATGATTAATTAATTAATTAATGCATTTATGTGTTATATTTTCAAAATTTTAAATAAATGAGTGACACGAATATTAATATAATACCCGCCACATATTTAGATACGAATATGATTAACGATACAATAAGTGGATCAGGTTTGAGTTGTCTGCATTTATGTGATATATTGTCAAAATCTCAAATAATCAAATGAGTGGCACGAATATAGTACCTGACATGTTTAGATACGAATACAATTAACGTAATTAATTAATAAGTAGATTATGATAGATTTTGTATATAGGTCATGACACATTCATGACATGCGCAACAATTTTTATGTTGTATTGTCAAATTTTCTAATAAATAAGTGGCATGAATTTAGTATCTGACATCTTTAAATACAAACACAATTAACACGATTAGTAAGTGGATCAGATTTTAGTTTGCAATATATGTCATGAAGCATGCATTAACGTGTTATATTGTCAAATATTTTTCAAATCACTACAAAAAAATCGCAAATCAGAAACGGAATTTTCCGTTTCGATTTCTATAAATTTCCGTCTCGAATTAAATCGAAACGAACGAGAGATTTTAACGCGTTCGTCTCTCAAAACGTCGTCATTGATACGATCGAAACGGAAAATGGATTCCGTTTCGATTAGAACGGAATAGAGACGGAAAATATCCGTTTCGATTAGAGACGAATTTGAGACGGAAATTAGAAACGAACGAGAGACGAACGAGAAATGGATTTTATTTCGAAATGGTACATTTGTAATTGCATTAAATCTCTTCGATTCCGTTCTTGATTAGCAACGGAATCGAGAGACGGAATTAATAAATTTATGAATTCGTGTCCGATTCCGTTTCTAATCAAGCAACGGAATCGAGACGGAATCGAGACGGAATGCAAAGATTCGTCTCTCGATTCCGTCTCTAATTAGAAACGGAATCGGAGACGGATTATTCGTTTCGATTCCGTCTCGATTCCGTTGCTAATTAGAGACGGAATCGAGAGACGGAATTAATATTTCCGTCTCGATCCGTTTGTGATTGATAAAAATATTTACGGAAAATTAGAGACGGAATAGCAACGGAAAATTTGAATTCGTTGCTAATCCGTCTCTAATTTTTGTTTTGTTTAAATATGGCGCGATACATAAGCCAATCGATTCTCCAACCTAAAAAATCAAAATACAACCCGATATGACATACATACTCCATCGCCTTTGCACCCCCTCCAACAACTCCTTGAGGTGCTAACATCCCCCAAAGAAGCCAAATTGCGCATCCATACATCAAAAATATATATCAACAAAAATTCAAAAGAGAAGGAAAAAATGTGAAACTCAAAATTAGCCCAAAAATTTATATATCCACTGAAAGTTGTAATGTATTACAAAAGCTCCATAAATTTGGAAGTATACACAAAAACCAACCACACCTATCGTTCAACAAGCAAAAAAAAAAAGAACACTCACAAAAGGTCCAAAATTTGGAAGTATACACAAAAAGGACTTCATTTAATAAGTAAAACGCAGCTTTGAAGCATTTCGAATCTCCATCGAGGGCAACAACCGGTGAGTATGCACTGAAAGAAGTAGGCAAAGGAGAGATTAATTAGTTTGAGGTACTGCAGTTAGCGCGCTAATTCAAATATTAGCGCGCTAATTAGCCACCGCAGATATTTTTCCATTTTGGAAATCAAGCTTTAAATTTGTAATTTTTGATTTCTGGCTTCCTAACACGGCTATAAACGGTCATATGGGAATTTCCTATCATGATAAAACCACCACAAACTTGGTTTTAACATAAGGAAGACAAAACACATTCAAAAGCGCAAGATCTACAAAGAGAAGAATGGCATAAGTGCAAGAATGCTAAAAGGGAAAAGAGGAAAGTTAAGCACAAACCTATCATGTAAGTATGATTCTAGAACTCATCCTCTCACCCAATCTAAACTCTTGTGTGCTCCAAAGGCGACAAGCCATGTGTTCCTACTCAAAAATAAAAAAAAAACAACCAGTGGGGTTCAAGAAAAGCATTGAAGAACATAAAAAAACCATACAATGTTGAATAAGAATGCTTCCAAAAAAAACATGATCATCAAGCAAATGCGATCACAGATCGAAGTTGGTGTCAATGTTGCTATTTTCCTACGCATAGGAGATGGCGAACAATGTTTCTATAAGTTGGACCTATCATGTAAGTTGAGTTGTAAAACATGTATAACATGTTTTATAAGGGATGGTTACGTCTGGCCGAGTTTAAGGGTCGCTAACACAAAGGGATAAATTAATTAGTTTGAGGTCCCTCGCAGTTAGCGCGCTAATTCAAGTATTAGCGCGCTAATTAGCCACTTGCCCGTGGATTTTTGACTTTTGGAAATCAAGCTTTCAATTTGAATTTTTGATTTCTGGATTCCTAGAACGGCTATAACCGGTCATATTGGAATTCCTATCACATAAAACCACCAATAACTTGGTTTTAACATAAGGAAGAAGAAACACATTCCAAAATTCAAGACCACACGTTTGAGAAGAAATTTGATTTTTTAGAAGGAGCAATAGGAGATCACTATAAAACCACCAAAAACTTGGTTTTAACTATAATATACTAGTGTTTGAAACAAAGTAAACCACCAACAATAAACTCATTCAAGTAACTTAAAAAGTCTACACGACAAACTATTGAAAGGAAGTGATTCAGTCGCTAATTAAAATAGAATAGCCAAGAGAAGATTCACCTCGATAAGCACCTAAGCCACGCCCCCAAAGCCTCCATAACCCCCACCAAGCTCACCTTGCCTCCACTATACCCACCACGCCTACCTCAGACACTGGAGTCCTATAAGGACCAAAATCACCACCACCAAAAAAAAAATGAGTTTAACATGCAAATGAAACAAATCGTCTACAACATGCTCATCGTCAAAAGCAATGAACCCATTCCCTCGAGAACGATAGGAAAAACTAAAACCCGCCTTTCCGAAAACGGGAAAAATAAAAGTAAAGGAACTTCATCATCGAACCTTCTACTACATCGAAGCTTCAACAAACCCGCCTTTCGACGCCTTGAGTTGATGCATAAGTTATCATGGATTTTATTTTTAATACATTATCCTCCCCAAAATAATTTTTTACCTCAGTTTAAGTAAAATATACTATAAGTAGCGAATGTTAGCGAATTAATCCATGGGAGAAGAAAACATCTTTGTTGCATGTTGTGTGCAAATCTTATGCGTTGCGAGTTCTCTCGAGTGCTATGATGAAGAAAGTGGTAGAATCGACGAGGGAGCAACATCTTCATGCCATAGCAAATGAATTTGGGAAATCGATAAAGGGTCTTTTAGGTCATCGTGTTGAGAACATGTAGGCTATTCTTCTTCTACGGACATGCCATAATAGAAGAAGAAGAGCCTACATGTGCCGAACACCGATGACCGAAAACGACCCTTTATCGACTTCCCAAATTCATTTGCTATTGCATGAAGATGTCGCTCCCTGTCGATTCTACCACTTTCTTCATCATAGCACTCGAGAGAACTCGCAACGATAAGATTTGCACACAACAAACAAAGATGTATTCTTCTCCCATGGATTAATTCTGCTAACATTCGCTACTTATAGTATATTTTACTTCAAAACAAAAAAAAAAAGAATTGGGGAGCAAAAGCGAAAAAAAATAAAATCCACGATAAAATATGGAACATCGACCTAAAAATGCACAAAAAGAAGTGTGAATCATAAAGTAATTCGATGAATTTCTAAAGTTGTCTACACTATAAAACTTTTAATCTAAGCATTTGAAACAAACAACAAGTGAAGTACCTATGTATCACCAACCTGCTCATCTCTCGAGAGCCACGCTTACGTCTCACGCCCAACATTGTCCCCTTGTTGGGGTGGATCGCCGGATCTATTTGCGGCGGCATTCTGGTCATGAGGTGGCGGTGGTGGCGGCGGTGGTGGTGGTTGGTGCTCGGCTAGGTCTATTTCGTCCATGTCCATCCCAAGACGCCGTTGCATGAAGTGCATAACCTTTCGTAGTTGCTCGCAACGACATCGAACTCGCCCGCGGCACCACATCCGGCGTCTGCGACGTGCTAGCACCGGGGAGTTCGTATCTCCTCTTCTTTCTCCCTACGGACCCTAGTCCGTAGACACGTCCTTTGGAAGACTCACCCGCCACATTGAGGTACACCGCCTCATCATCCATCGATTGCTCCGGTGTAGCACTCGGGTCGGCTCCCCGACGTCGCTCTGGAGCCTTTCCCGCATATATGCACAACAAACAAAGTACATGATATGGGGTAAGTGATAGACTTAATAATATTTTACATTTCATTTCTATACTTACATAGAACCGCTACGATCTAGTATCGATGAATGTCGTCTGTCGTGATTAACGGTGTGGAGATGCAAGTACAAATCATTCACCGACGGTGGCGTCTCGGATGAATCGGCTGCGTGCGGGACCAAGCATAGTGAACAAGAGTATAAATGTACAAAATATCCTAGATGTTAATAAATACTAACCAATCTTTCTTGGGTAGTCGCAAATGACACGGAACCACCACCGTGCTTCGAGGGTCCGGTCCCGGGGCCTTCGACCTCGGTGTTCCTATTCTCCGTCGCTTGCCTAGACCTAGCACTGGAAGTCCTCGCTCTCCCGATCGCAAGTATCTCCTCCATGCCTCATCTCGTAACATAAACCATTGTTGCCTTTTCGCACCCGATTCTTCTTCAACTTGTGCATCAACGCGGTGTACCTTGTGCCTGCAAGACCGTCGTCGTACGCCGCTCGCACGAGATCCTCGGGAAGCGCATCATCCCATCTAAAAAATATCTACAAATTGGCGATTGCTATTGTTAGCACTTATTTGAGAAAATAGTATAAATCATAAGGCACATGGTAGTTTTGTTTACCTTCCATTGTCGCCAGTATTGGTCTTTATGATGATGATGCAGTACTTCGACTTCCAACAATACCCTTCAGGAATCATCCATCGTTTAAAAACTTTTGTCATCCTCCGTGCACAAAAGTGCGAAGGATGCAACTCCCTGTGTTTCATGAACATGCATATTCGACAAAACTACTTATTCAATATTTGACATCCATATTGAAATTGACATATAAAAGTTAAACGCAAACTTACGTATCATTGGCAATCAGAGTGATAGGGATCCCCTGCACGCGAGGGGCCTCCATCCCTGGCCTCTGAGGTGGCCGCGGAGGGCCTGTCACCTCCAACCCTGCTCTTACGTCTTCTGTCGGGATGCGCCGGTGATCTTGTGGCTGGGGGTGCAGGCCTCGTGGGTAAAGGAGTCATTGATGTCGGAGAAGGTGTGGGGAAGTGTGTAGTAGGCATAGTCCTTGATGACGAAGAAGATGGTACAGACTACCCCGACGGTATGGAAGGGGAAGGTGTGACGACGGTTGTATCGTGCTCGAGAGACCGAGAAGTCGGAATCGATGATGGAGGTATCGAACCACGACCTCCACCGCCACGATGGCCTCCTAATGGCAAACCTCGACATCCCCTACGACCACGTCGGCCATGATACCTAATTAACAATATTCACGAGTAAAAGATCGAGAAAAAAGGGCATAAGAAAAAAAAAAGAAGAAATTCGGTCTATATTATTGGACTTAATAAGAACAAAATCCATGCAAATAAAAGTAACTACATTATTGGTCGTTGACATATCATATACAAACTTTATTCGCTATCATCCGTTTCAAATTCACTCTCATGAGTAGAAGGTGATGATTCTTCTTCTGATTCATCTCCACTATAAACTTCATCGCTTGGACCCGCTTCAACAATAAATCGAGTCCCAGTCGGAACATCCAGATTGTTGATATCGGCGTCTGCATCATCGACTACGCACGTGGTGGGCATCCCATCTTGGAAAGCAATATCTGCGAGCCCTGGTCATTATCGTCTTTGCTAGTTTCCTCGTCGGCGAATTTTGGGCGACAAACAACAAAGCGCTAGCCATTCTTGTCGATCGTTCCGCATAGAAGGGTACGAAAGGTAGTAGACTTGAGTGGCTTGCATTGCCAAGTACAAATGGCTCGTAGTTGTTATATCGTCGACTTCGTTGAACCTCTACCAATTGAAGTGTTGGGTGAGTCCTCACACCATGATTCGGTGTAGGGTCATACCATTCGCACTTAAACAAGACCACACGTTTGAGGCGGTATACTCAATCTCCACAACCTCTTGCAAGTACTCCATAATAGTTATGGGAAACATCAGCGTAGTTTGAACCCTTCACCAAAACACCGCCATTTGCTGCGTCGATCTATTAACGTCATATGTTGCGGAGTGGAACTTATACCCATTAACAAGGTAACCGGGGTAGACGCAGTACATGATCGACTAGGACCAACAGAAAGATCAACGAGCGTCTCGTCAACTATAGAATTCCGAGCCTATTCGACAAAATTAGAGATGCAATATGACACATTAGTTATGGGAGAAACATTTGAATCTATAACGTACAAAAGTAATGCCCTTACATATGTTTGAAACCAAATGGGGAAGTTGTGCTCTAGACTACTATCAACTTGCGACTCCCCCATTGCTTGAGTGATTTCATCGACGAATATCCTAGAAGAAACGAACGTGTAAGTCGGATGTATTAATAATGTATGAACAATGAATGTCTTGCATTAATGAAAGAAATTGATGGACATACGAACGTAAGGAGCGATCTCGGACAATTGAGCAAGTATGTACGAATGAGCGGCATTATACTCCTGCTCTGTTAAGTACCGCTCCTTCGACTTGCCCATGGGTCGGCCGGGATAAGTGAAAATTGAGAAATTGCCAACGAAGTTCGGTGTGGGCCCGATATCGCCATCGTCGTTACGTGGCACTTTGTCATGCAACGTAAAGACGTGATCTTCGAAGTAGTAAGAACAAAAGGATGTGACCTCTTCGACCAAATAAGCATTACACATGGAGCCCTCAACCTTTGCTTTGTTTCGCACATTGTTCTTCAAATGTTTAAGGTACCTATATGAATGTTATAGGAAATGTTGATATAAAACCTATTGAATGGGAAAATAATATCAAGGGCTCAAGATAGTACCTCTCAAATGGATACATCCATCGAAATTGAACGGACCTAGGCCGGACGGGCCTCGTAGGCCAAGTGGATTGGTAGGTGTTCCATAGAGTCAAATAAGCTTGGAGGAAAATTTTTTCCAACTTGCAAATGATTTTTGGAATTTCAGACTCTAAGACCTCCATATCTTGGATACTTACACATTTCGCGAAGGACCGGAAAAATAGGCTTAATTCGCTAATTGCAACCCAAACCGGGTTTGGGAGAAGTTCTACGAATGCAATTGGTATCAACCGTTGCATGAATATATGACAATCATGGCTCTTCATGCCGAACATTCGCAGATTTCTTTGGATCTACACATCGACCAAGATTCGATGCGTAACCATCAGGAAAACGCAACTTTTCAACCCACTCGCACAATTTTTGTCTTCTTGATGTATCAAGAGCATAGCACCAAGGACGTAAGTATTTGTCGCCGAATCAATGTGTTGAGAAGGTCGGTGACAATATTCACGAATATCTTGCCTCGATTTTGCATTGTCCTTACTCTTGCCCGTACACACATAATAGTGTTGAAAATGTTGTCAAAAACATTTTTCTCGATGTGCATGACATCTAAGTTGTGGCGGATCAAGTTTGTCTTCCAATACGGCAAGTCCCGAGAATATGCTCTTCTTCCTCTATCCCGAATTCTTAGCTATCCGCCCATTCACGATTCTAGCGCCGATTTCTGTCACCTTCATCAAGCCAAACGATTCAATTTCGCCAAAATTTCTTCACCAGACCGCAAAGCGAAGCGGATCATCGATTATGACCATTTTGCCTCTAATGAAATTTTTTTGTCTTTCCTTAATGGTGATGACTTCTCCAAGAAACGACGATGACAATCAAACCACGATGTCTTACCTCCATTTCGCAATTGAAATGCATTTGTATCCTCCATACAATATGGACAAGCGTACTTACCGTGTGTGCTCCAACCAGGACAACATGCTATATGCGGGGAAATCACTAACGATTCCATAAAAGGGTAACTCGCATGACAAAATTTGTCTTGGTGGAAACGTCGTATGTAACCACCCCAATGTTCCATAAATCTTGCAACTCTTTCACAAGCGGTGAAGGAACACGTCGATTTTCTACGCTTTGGGCTGGTCGGTCCAGGAACGATAACCGTTAAGAACATAAACTCGGATTTCATGCACATCGACGGTGGAAGGTTGTAAGGAGTCAAAATCACGGGCCACGAAGAGTACGATTTCCGGAAATCCCAAATACTTGAAAACCATCGTGCACAATCCTAAACGAACATTCGAACCTCGGCGGCAAAGTCTTTATTGACGTCATTAAAATGTCTCCAAGCAATCGAATCGAACAGTGTTGCATAACATCTTCAAAGCGATGAATGATCTCCATGCCATCGCATATGTTTTGCGGTTGACTCGAACGCATACAATCGTTGCAACCGAGGGCCCAAAGGAAGTAGTACATTCTTTTGCAAGGGCGGTTTTTGTGTTCGATTACGACCTCGTCGATGTGCAACGTATCGTGATTTCCCACAAAATTTACATGACGTCAACTCAGAGTCCACTCCCCAATAAATCATACATTGGTCCTCACAACAATCTATTTTCTCAACAGGTAGACCTAGACCTCGCATTAGTCTTTTAGTGGCATAAAAATTCTCAACCATTGAGTTGTCATTTGGCAAACAATCCTTCATGAGTTTAATGATTTCATTATACCCTCGTTCAGATATATGATGTTCAGACTTGATCGCAAGTAATCTTGCCATTGCGGACAACGTTGTCATGGTTTCGCAACCAGGCCACAATTGTTCCCTACTTGCATCAATCATGTCATATAGTTGGCGTGCTTGGGGGTTTGGTGATTCTTCCACGACATTCCAATTGAAACTTGGACCTGCCACGTTGTGTAGCATCTCGCGGTAAGGTGTCGGATCGTAGCCTCGAACATCAGCATCATCAATATGGCAATCCATTGCGTGAAAATTTTGCGGCCCTTCATCTCCGTTCTCACCATGTTCGTACCAACTGTGATATCCCCGGAAAAATCCATACCTACATAGGTGGTGCTCAACCGTTTCGACGTCAGTGCAGTACGGAACAAGTCGACATTTCTTAAAATTGCACGGACATCTAATCTTCCGTTCACTTTGGTATGTAGGACAATGTTGTTTTGCAAATGATATAAATTCTTTAACCTTCGCCGCGAATTCAATTCGAACATAACCGTTGTCGAGCCGGTTGTACATCCAGTCTCTGTTTGTAGACGACATTCCTAGTCGAACGTAACCCTTGTCGAGCCGGTTGTCTATTCAAGTAATGAAATAATAATGATTAAGATGATAAGAAGCCTCCAAAATGGAGAATATTGTAAATCGGAAATGCGATCTACACCATCTAAAGAGAACAAATTGATAGCTAAGTGAAAGAACGAGGTTCGCACATTAATGAGTCATCACAATCTAAAGAGAAGGAATTGATTGAGTTATGTTCTTTATGTAAGAAGCTTGGGCATTATCAAAAGGATTGTTGTAAATGACTCATAATAAACATGTATAACATGTTTAATAAGGGTTGGTTAGGCCCTGGACGAGTTTAAGGGTCGCTAACACAAAGGGAGAAAAAACCTTTTTTTTGAGTTGCCTGCAGTTAGCGCGCTAATTCCAGTATTAGCGCGCTAATTAGCCTCTGCCAGATATTTTTGACTTTTGGAAATCAAGCTTCACATTTGAATTTTTGATTTCCTGGATTCCTAACACGGCTATAAACGGTCATATTGGAAATCCTATAATTATAAAACCACCACAAACTTGGTTGTAACATAAGGGAGAAGAAACACATTTCAAAATTCAAGATCTACAAAGAGAAGAAATTTGATTTTTTAGAAGGAGCAATAGGAGATCTTTGTGGCTGTTGTTAAGTCCTCAAATCCAGCACCTTTGAGGCTTTCAAAGGAATATAAGAGTCTACACCATCTAAAGAGAACAAATTGATAGCTAAGTGAAAGAACGAGGTTCCCACATTAAACTCATGAATAGAGAATAAATTGACAAAGTTAGGAAGTCATTAATGAGTCATCACAATCTAAAGAGAAGGAATTGATTGAGTTATGTTCTTTATGTAAGAAGCTTGGGCATTATCAAAAGGATTGTTGTAAATGACTCATAATAAACATGTATAACATGTTTAATAAGGGTTGGTTAGGCCCTGGACGAGTTTAAGGGTCGCTAACACAAAGGGAGAAAAAACCTTTTTTTTGAGTTGCCTGCAGTTAGCGCGCTAATTCCAGTATTAGCGCGCTAATTAGCCTCTGCCAGATATTTTTGACTTTTGGAAATCAAGCTTCACATTTGAATTTTTGATTTCCTGGATTCCTAACACGGCTATAAACGGTCATATTGGAAATCCTATAATTATAAAACCACCACAAACTTGGTTGTAACATAAGGAGAAGAAACACATTTCAAAATTCAAGATCTACAAAGAGAAGAAATTTGATTTTTTAGAAGGAGCAATAGGAGATCTTTGTGGCTGTTGTTAAGTCCTCAAATCCAGCACCTTTGAGGCTTTCAAAGGAATATAAGAGTCTACACCATCTAAAGAGAACAAATTGATAGCTAAGTGAAAGAACGAGGTTCCCACATTAAACTCATGAATAGAGAATAAATTGACAAAGTTAGGAAGTCATTAATGAGTCATCACAATCTAAAGAGAAGGAATTGATTGAGTTATGTTCTTTATGTAAGAAGCTTGGGCATTATCAAAAGGATTGTTGTAAATGACTCATAATAAACATGTATAACATGTTTTATAAGGGTTGGTTAGGCCCTGGACGAGTTTAAGGGTCGCTAACACAAAGGAGAAAAACTTTTTTGAGTTCCCTAGTTAGCGCTAATTCCAAATATTAGCGCGCTAATTACCCTCTCGCGATATTTTTGACTTTTGGAAATCAAGTTTCACATTTGAATTTTTGATTTCCTGGATTCCTAACACGGCTATAAACGGTCATATTGGAAATCCTATCATGATAAAACCACCACAAACTTGGTTGTAACATAAGGGAGAAGAAACACATTTCAAAATTCAAGATCTACAAAGAGAAGAAATTTGATTTTTTAGAAGGAGCAATAGGAAATCCTATCATGATAAATCCTATCATGATAAAACCACCTCAACTTTGCAATGCTAACAAGTATTACGACTTTAATATTCCTGGATGCCGCATATAATGTACGTAGGAACACCTAACACCCCAAATATTTATTGATAGATGGAAATACATAAGGCACATGGTTAATTTAAATTGGAAAGTCTTTCAAGATAAAATAGCTTCTTGCCTTCAACTCCGATGTTTACTAGAAAATCATCCATTAAATGAACCATAGCGGAAACTTAAATAATTCTCATGTCACCCGACGGATTATTCCATAAATTTGCGAGAATTAGATAAACAAGGGGACTAGAACGCCAACTGACAGACGCAAATTTTTCGCAATATAACAAATGCCAAGCGATTCGGGACTTCCTCAAAACCGACAAAAGGTGAATGATCTCTATGAAAGCTCAAGAGCTCTTGATCATGAGTGTTGCTCGCATTATAATGAACATTAAAAAACAAATAAGAAATGAAGATTGTAGTAAGACTCCAAAACAAAAAATTCCTTGCTAACCCGATCCGAATCGAGACGAGAGAGAAGCGAGAGATCTCGGCGATGACGGAGAGCGCGCGACGAGACGGAGAGACCGGAGAGAGACGGCAAGACCAGAGACAGGAGAGCACCGGAGACCAGACGGCGAAACGAAGACCACCGGAACAGACGTCCGAGAGCAGAGCACCGGAGCGACCAGCTCGCACGATCGGACGGAGAGACGAGACGATCGAACGGGATGGACGTCCTGGGGACGAGACGATCGGCCGGCGCGACGAGACGGAGAGACGGATTTAGGTTTTTGGGGTTTTTTCGTGGGAATGATTTGGGGATTTCGTGTTTTGTTGCGGGGGGGGGGGGTGGGGTGCGGGAAGGAGAAGACGCTGCCAGGATCGGAAAAAATACAAATCTCGAGGAATGATGAACGGCCATAAGAAATGAAGAATTTGGCGGGAATGGTGGCGCCAATTTTCAGAGACGGAATTTAATTCCGTCTCTAATTCCGTCTCTAATTCCGTCTCTGATCCGTCTCAAATCCGTCTCTTAATATTTCCCTGTCAGTTCCGTCGCTAACTGTTACATTTAGAAACGGAACTTATTCCGTTTCTAATTCCGTTTTTGATTTAGAAACGGAAATAAGTTCCGTTTCTAATTCCGTTGCTGATTTGCTGTTTTTTTGTAGTGAATATGACATGATGAATATAGTACCTAACATGTTTTCATACGAATATGATTAACACGACTAATAATTAAATGATCAGGTTTTGAGTTGCAATATGCTCCATTTGATCATTTATAAAATGCACACCATTTCACTCATTTCTCCGCCACCCTCATCATCACTTTCATCGATCATCAAACTCATCCATCATGTCTTCATCCTCTGGCATTTCGGTCGAGGACATTTACGCTTTCCATACAATCGACCGCGAACTTTTCGCGAGGCTCGTGATTGATCTGCGACGTGACCTTGGTTACTTCATGTTGTCCTCTGCTCTTTTCCTATGGTTTAACAACATTGGATTTCCCGACGTAGTTGTAAAACTGCGGTCACTACTCGATGTTGTTGTCGACGTCGTGGGAGAGGAAGTGTCACGAGGCTATTAAGTGAGGGGTTTACCCTAAAAAAATCTTTCTCGTTTAACCCAACCCGTGGTGCCTAAGGACCGCCTTAGTTCAACACACCAACGAAAACGTGATTGAACAGCAACAATAGCACAAATGAAGTTTATTACTTAGTTCAATGTGGTTACAACTCTAGCATCCTATTCATGCCCTCCCTATCTTACATGCCTTAGCTTTATAGCAAAACAACCAAGTTAGTAACATAAATACCGAGTACACATGTCCTATGTACATTACGCGAGACTAAGTAAACCACCACACCAATATAGTGCTCAAAATAGCCACCTAACTGCTTCCTTCTTTTACTGCCACCTGGTTCCATTACCGACTTGACCCCCTGGTCAATAAACACATGCTCAAAATGCCTAGAAGTTGTTGGGACGTGCCCGGTCATGCTAGGAGCCATGACCAAGGTAGTTACATAACCGTCTTTAACTGCACTTGACTTGGTCCATCCAAGCCTATAGTTCGCCATGCTCGAGGGGCAGGGTCTGATTTGGTGGTGCCTACCTGTACGCCTAGGCACCCTAAGTGCTAGCCGGGCTTGGTCCGATCCGAGTCCCACCGGCTCGGGGTGGCCGGCACCATGGTTCATCCATGGGTCTTGCCTTGACATGTTTTAAGGTCTTCCTTGCTTCCTTGCCCATGCCACCCTTAGGAGAGTCACCCCTCCTTATAGTAGATGTTAAGTCGTTCCTGAAACTCCAATAGGAAACATCAAGAAATGAGACCAATCATACTTTGACTTAGTCAATGCCCAAGTCAAATTTTGTCAACCCTTGCCAAGATGTGCCATGGCGCGGCCTCGCCCATGCCAAGGCACGACCTTGTTCGTGCCAAAGGAACCTGCCAAGGTATGCCTTGCTCGTGCCAAGGCGCAGCCTTGTTCGTGCAAAGGAACCCGCCCCTGCTCATGCCATGGATCGCAACTGTGTTCGTGCCAAGACGCCACTGTGCTCATGCCAAGGAACGTGCCAAAGCCCAACCGTGCTCGTGCCAAGGCCCGTGCAAAGGCGCCATTATGCTTACGCCAAGGAATGCGCCAAGGAACGTGTCAAAGCCCAACCATGCTAGTGCCAAGGCGCCACTGTACTTCCGCCAAGGAATGCGCCAAGGAACATGCCAAACTCAACTAGTAATCCATCTTACTCATCAATCATCATGTCCTCTTCATCACACATTTCGGTCGAGGACTTTTATGCTTTCCATACTATAGACCGTGAGCTTTTCACGAGGCTCGTGATTGATTTGCGACGTGACCCTGGTTACTCCATATTATCACTTGCTCTTTTCCTATGGTTTAACAACATTGGATTTCCCGACGTAGTTGTAAAACTGCGGTCGCTACCCGATGCTGTTGCCGACGTCGTGGGAAAGGAAGCCACTATCATACTTAGGTATCTTGAGACGAGGACACTACCGCCCTCGACGCAGCCAAATGCGCTCGAGAACTTGATCCCGACTATTCGGGGTTAATGCACTACAAAAAAACAGCAAATCAGCAACGGAATTAGAAACGGAACTTATTTCCGTTTCTAAATCAGAAACGGAATTAGAAACGGAATAAGTTCCGTTTCTAAATGTAACGATTAGCGACAGAACCGACAGGGAAATATTCGAGAGACGGATTTGAGACGGATCAGAGACGGAATTAGAGACGGAATTAGAGACGGAAATAAATTCCGTCTCTGAAAATTGGCGCCACCATTCCCGCCAAATTCTTCATTTCTTATGGCCGTTCATCATTCCTCGAGATTTGTATTTTTTCCGATCCTGGCGGCGTCTTCTTCCCGCACCCCACCCCCCCCCCGCGCAACAAAACACGAAATCCCCAAAGCATTCCCACGAAAAAACCCCAAAAACCTAATTCCGTCTCTCCGTCTCGTCGCGCCGGTCGATCGTCTCGTCCCCAGACGCACGTCCATCCCGTTCGATCGTCTCGTCTCTCCGTCCGCCGTGCGAGCTGGTCGCTCCGGTGCTCGCTCGGACGTCGTTCCGGTGGTCTTGGTTTCGCCGTCTCGGTCTCTCGGTGCTCTCCCGTCTCTGGTCTCACGGTCTTGCCGTCTCTCTCTCGGTCTCTCCGTCTCGTCGCGCTGCGGTCTCGTCATCGCGAGATCTCTCGCTCTCTCGGTCTCTCGATTCGGATCGGGTTAGCAAGGAATTTTTTGTTTTGGAGTCTTACTACAATCTTCATTTCTTATTTGTTTTTTAATGTTCATTATAATGATAGGATTTATCATGATAGGATTTCCTATTGCTCCTTCTAAAAAATCAAATTTCTTCTCTTTGTAGATCTTGAATTTTGAAATGTGTTTCTTGTCCCTTTATGTTACAACCAAGTTTGTGGTGGTTTTATCATGATAGGATTTGCAATATGACCTTTTATAGCCGTGTTAGGAATCCAGGAAATCAAAAATTCAAATGTGAAGCTTGATTTGCAAAAGTAAAAAATATACGCGAGAGGTAATTAGCGCGCTAATACGAATTAGCGCGCTAAGCTGGGGAAATCAAAAAAAGTTTTTTCTCCCTTTGTGTTAGCGACCCTTAAACTCGTCCAGGGCCTAACCAACCCTTATTAAACATGTTATACATGTTTATTATGAGTCATTTACAACAATCCTTTTGATAATGCCCAACTTCTTACATAAAGAACATAACTCAATCAATTCCTTCTCTTTAGATTGTGATGACTCATTAATGACTTCCTAACTTTGTCAATTTATTCTCTATTCATGAGTTTAATGTGGGAACCTCGTTCTTTCACTTAGCTATCAATTTGTTCTCTTTAGATGGTGTAGACTCTTATATTCCTTTCAAAGCCTCAAAGGTCTTTGGATTTGAGGACTTAACAATGACCACAAAGATCTCCTATTGCTCCTTCTAACAAATTCTAACAAATCAAATTTCTTCTCTTTGTAGATCTTGAATTTTGAAATGTGTTCATTCTCCTTTATGTTACAACCAAGTTTGTGGTGGTTTTATCATTATAGGATTTCCAATATGACCTTTTATATAGCCGTGTTAGGAATCCAGGAAATCAAAAATTCAAATGTGAAGCTTGATTTCCAAAAGTCAAAAATATCGCGAGAGGCTAATTAGCGCGCTAATACGCCAAATTAGCGCGCTAGCTGCGGGGACCTCAAAAAAATGGTTTTTTCTCCCTTTGTGTTAGCGACCCTTAAACTCGTCAGGGCCTAACCAACCCTTATTAAACATGTTATACATGTTTATTATGAGTCATTTACAACAATCCTTTTGATAATGCCCAACTTCTTACATAAAGAAACTAACTCAATCAATTCCTTCTCTTTAGATTGTGATGACTCATTAATGACTTCCTAACTTTGTCAATTTATTCTCTATTCATGAGTTTAATGTGGGAACCTCGTTCTTTCACTTAGCTATCAATTTGTTCTCTTTAGATGGTGTAGACTCTTATATTCCTTTCAAAGCCTCAAAGGTCTTTGGATTTGAGGACTTAACAACGACCACAAAGATCTCCTATTGCTCCTTCTAACAAATTCTAACAAATCAAATTTCTTCTCTTTGTAGATCTTGAATTTTGAAATGTGTTCATTCTCCTTTATGTTACAACCAAGTTTGTGGTGGTTTTATCATTATAGGATTTCCAATATGACCTTTTATAGTAGTGTTAGGAATCCAGGAAATCAAAAATTCAAATGTGAAGCTTGATTTCCAAAAGTCAAAAATATCGCGAGAGGCTAATTAGCGCGCTAATACGCCAAATTAGCGCGCTAGCTGCGGGGACCTCAAAAAAATGGTTTTTCTCCCTTTGTGTTAGCGACCCTTAAACTCGTCCGGGGCCTAACCAACCCTTATTAAACATGTTATACATGTTTATTATGAGTCATTTACAACAATCCTTTTGATAATGCCCAACTTCTTACATAAAGAACATAACTCAATCAATTCCTTCTCTTTAGATTGTGATGACTCATTAATGACTTCCTAACTTTGTCAATTTATTCTCTATTCATGAGTTTAATGTGGGAACCTCGTTCTTTCACTTAGCTATCAATTTGTTCTCTTTAGATGGTGTAGACTCTTATATTCCTTTCAAAGCCTCAAAGGTCTTGGATTTGAGGACTTAACAACGACCACAAAGATCTCCTATTGCTCCTTCTAACAAATTCTAACAAATCAAATTTCTTCTCTTTGTAGATCTTGAATTTTGAAATGTGTTCATTCTCCTTTATGTTACAACCAAGTTTGTGGTGGTTTTATCATTATAGGATTTCCAATATGACCTTTTATAGTAGTGTTAGGAATCCAGGAAATCAAAAATTCAAATGTGAAGCTTGATTTCCAAAAGTCAAAAATATACGCGAGAGGCTAATTAGCGCGCTAATACGCCAAATTAGCGCGCTAGCTGGGGACCTCAAAAAAATGGTTTTTCTCCCTTTGTGTTAGCGACCCTTAAACTCGTCCGGGGCCTAACCAACCCTTATTAAACATGTTATACATGTTTATTATGAGTCATTTACAACAATCCTTTTGATAATGCCCAACTTCTTACATAAAGAACATAACTCAATCAATTCCTTCTCTTTAGATTGTGATGACTCATTAATGACTTCCTAACTTTGTCAATTTATTCTCTATTCATGAGTTTAATGTGGGAACCTCGTTCTTTCACTTAGCTATCAATTTGTTCTCTTTAGATGGTGTAGACTCTTATATTCCTTTCAAAGCCTCAAAGGTCTTTGGATTTGAGGACTTAACAACGACCACAAAGATCTCCTATTGCTCCTTCTAACAAATTCTAACAAATCAAATTTCTTCTCTTTGTAGATCTTGAATTTTGAAATGTGTTCATTCTCCTTTATGTTACAACCAAGTTTGTGGTGGTTTTATCATTATAGGATTTCCAATATGACCTTTTATAGTAGTGTTAGGAATCCAGGAAATCAAAAATTCAAATGTGAAGCTTGATTTCCAAAAGTCAAAAATATACAGCGAGAGGCTAATTAGCGCGCTAATACGCCAAATTAGCGCGCTAGCTGGGGACCTCAAAAAAATGGTTTTTTCTCCCTTTGTGTTAGCGACCCTTAAACTCGTCCGGGGCCTAACCAACCCTTATTAAACATGTTATACATGTTTATTATGAGTCATTTACAACAATCCTTTTGATAATGCCCAACTTCTTACATAAAGAACATAACTCAATCAATTCCTTCTCTTTAGATTACGATGACTCATTAATGTGGGAACCTCGTTCTTTCACTTAGCTATCAATTTGTTCTCTTTAGATGGTGTAGATCGCATTTCCGATTTACAATATTCTCCATTTTGGAGGCTTCTTATCATCTTAATCATTATTATTTCATTTCTTGAATAGACAATAGGGTCGACAAGGGTTACGTTCGACTAGGAATGTCGTCTACAAACAGATTTGGATGTACAACCGAAGCTCGACAACGGTTATGTTCGAATTGAATTCGCGGCGAAGGTTAAAGAATTTATATCATTTGCAAAACAACATTGTCCTACATACCAAAGTGAACGGAAGATTAGATGTCGTGCAATTTTAAGAAATGTCGACTTGTTAGTGCACGGACGTCGAAGCGGTTGAGCACCACCTATGTAGGTATGGATTTGTCGGGGGATATCACGGTTAGTACGAACATGGTGAGAACGGAGATGAAGGGCCGCAAAATTTTCACGCAATGGATTGCCATATTGATGATCTTGATGTTCGAGGCTACGATCAGACACCTTACCGCGAGATGCTACACACGTGGCGGTCCAAGTTTCAATTGGAATGTCGTGGAAGAATCACCAAACCCCAACACGCCAACTATATGACATGATTGATGCAAGTAGGGAACAATTGTGGCTGGTTGCGAAACCATGACAACGTTGTCGCAATGGCAAGATTACTTGCGATCAAGTCGAACATCATATATACGAGCGAGGGTATAATGAAATCATTAAACTCATGAAGGATTGTTTGCCAAATGACAACTCGATGGTTGAGAATTTTTATGCCACTAAAAGACTAATGCGAGGTCTAGGTCTACTGTTGAGAAAATAGATTGTTGTGAGGACCAATGTATGATTTATTGGGGAGTGGACTACGAGTTGACGTCATGTAAATTTTGCGGGAAATCACGATACGTTGCACATCGACGAGGTCGTGGTCGGAACACAAAAAACCGCCCTTGCAAAAGAATGTACTACTTCCACTTTGGGCCTCGGTTGCAACGATTGTATGCGTACGAGTCAACCGCAAAACATATGCGATGGCATGCGAGATCATTCATCGCTGAAGATGTTATGCAACAACTTTGTTACGATTCGATTGCTTGGAGACATTTTAATGACGTCAATAAAGACTTTGCCGCCGAGGTTCGGAATGTTCGTTTAGGATTGTGCGCGATGGTTTTCAAGTATTTGGGATTTAGGAAATCGTACTCTTCGTGGCCGTGATTTTGACTCCTTACAACCTTCCACCGTCGATGTGCATGAAATGCGAGTTTATGTTCTTAACGGTTATCGTTCTGGACCAGACCAGCCCAAAGCGAGAAAATCGACGTGTTCCTTGACCGCTTGTGAAAGAGTTGCAAGATTTATGGAACATTGGGGTGGTTACATACGACGTTTCCACCAAGACAAATTTTGTCATGCGAGTTGCCCTTTTATGAATTTGTTAGTGATTTCCCCGCATATAGCATGTTGTCGGTTGGAGCACACACGGTAAGTACGCTTGTCCATATTGTATGGAGGATACAAATGCATTTCAATTGCGAAATGGAGGTAAGACATCGTGGTTTTTTGTCATCGTCGTTTCTTGGAGAAGTCATCACCATTAAGGAAAGACAAAAAAAATTTCCTTAGAGGCAAAATGGTCATAAGCGATGATCGCCCGCTTTGCGATCTGGTGAAGAAATTTTGGCGAAATTGAATCGTTTGGCTTGATGAAGGTGACGAGAAATCGGCGAATACGTGAATGGGCGGATAGCTAAGAATTCGGGATGGAGGAAGAAGAGCATATTACGGGACTTGCCGTATTGGAAGACAAACTTGATCGCCACAACTTAGATGTCATGCACATCGAGAAAAATGTTTTTGACAACATTTTCAACACTATTATGTGTGTCTTAGGGCAAGAGTAAGGACAATGCAAAATCGAGGCAAGATATTCGTGAATATTGTCACCGACCTTCTCAACACATTGATTCGGCGACAAATACTTACGTCCTTGGGTGCTATGCTCTTGATACATCAAGAAGACAAAAATTGTGCGAGTGGGTTGAAAAGTTGCGTTTTCTGATGGTTACGCATCGAATCTTGGTCGATGTGTAGATCAAAGAAAGCTGCGAATGTTCGGCATGAAGAGCCATGATTGTCATATATTCATGCAACGGTTGATACCAATTGCATTCGAGAGAACTTCTCCCAAACCCGGTTTGGGTTGCAATTGCGAATTAAGCCTATTTTTTAGGTCCCTTCTTACTGCGAAATGTGTAAGTATCCAAGATATGGAGGTCTTAGAGTCGAAATTCCAAAAATCATTTGCAAGTTGGAAAAAATTTTCCCTCCAAGCTTATTTGACTCTATGGAACACCTACCAATCCACTTGGCCTACGAGGCCGTACGGCGGTCCGTTCAATTTCGATGGATGTATCCATTTGAGAGGTACTATCTTGAGCCCTTGATATTATTTTCCCATTCAATAGGTTTTATATCAACATTTCCTATAACATTCATATAGGTACCTTAAACATTTGAAGAACAATGTGCGAAACAAAGCGAAGGTTGAGGGCTCCATGTGTAATGCTTATTTGGTCGAAGAGGTCACATCCTTTTGTTCTTACTACTTCGAAGATCACGTCTTTACGTTGCATGACAAAGTGCCACGTAACGACGATGGCGATATCGGGCCCACACCGAACTTCGTTGGCAATTTCTCAATTTTCACTTATCGGTCGACCCATGGGCAAGTCGAAGGAGCGGTACTTATGAGCGGGAGTATAATGCCGCTCATTCGTACATCTTGCTCAATTGTCCGAGAGATCGCTCCTTACGTTCGGTATGTCCATCAATTTCTTTCATTAATGCGGTACATTCATTGTTCATACATTATTAATACATCAGACTTACACGTTCGTTTCTTCTAGGATATTCGTCGATGAAATCACTCAAGCAATGGGGGAGTCGCAAGTTGATAGTAGTCTAGAGCACAACTTCCCCATTTGGTTTCAAACATATGTAAGGGCATTACTTTTGTACGTTATAGATTCAAATGTTTCTCCCATAACTAATGTGTCATATTGCATCTCAAATTTTGTCGAATAGGCTCGGAATTCTATAGTTGACGAGACGCTCGTTGATCTTTCTGTTGGTCCTAGTCGATCATGTCTTGTCTACCCTGGTTACCTTGTTAATGGGTATAAGTTCCACTCCCGCAACATATGACGTTAATAGATCGGCGCGAAGCGGCGGTGTTTTGGTGAAGGGTTCAAACTACGTTGATGTTTCCCATAACTATTATGGAGATGCTTGCAAGAGGTTGTGGAGATTGAGTATCGGCCTCAAACGTGTGGTCTTGTTTAAGTGCGAATGGTATGACCCTACACCAAATCATGGTGTGAGGACTCACCAACACTTCAATTGGTAGAGGTTCAACGAAGTCGACGATATAACAACTACGAGCCATTTGTCTTGGCAATGCAAGCCACTCAAGTCTACTACCTTTCGTACCACTTCTATGCGGAACGATCGACAAGAATGGCTAGCGGTTTGTTCTTTGTCGACCAAAATTTGACGAGGAAACTAGCAAAGACGATAATGACCAGGGCTCGGCGAGATATTGCTTTCCAAGATGGGATGCCCACCGCGTGCGTAGTCGATGATGCGACGCCGATATCAACAATCTGGATGTTCGGCGGGACTCGATTTATTGTTGAAGCGGGACCAAGCGATGAAGTTTATAGTGGAGACGAATCGAGAAGAAGAATCATCACCTTCTACTCATGAGAGTGAATTTGAAACGGATGATAGCGAATAAAGTTTGTATATGATATGTCAACGACCAATAATGTAGTTACTTTTATTTGCATGGATTTTGTTCTTATTAAGTCCAATAATATAGAGTGAATTTCTTCTAATTTTTTTCTTATGCCCTTTTTTCACGATCTTTTACTCGTGAATATTGTTAATTAGGTATCATGGCGGACGTGGTCGTAGGGGATGTCGAGGTTTGCCATTAGGAGGCCATCGTGGCGGTGGAGGTCGTGGTTCGATACCTCCATCATCGATTCGACTTCTCGGTCTCTCGAGCACGATACGGCCATTGCGTCGCCTTCCCCTTCCATGCGAGTCGGGGTCGTCTGTACCATCTTCTTCGTCATCAAGGACTATGCCTACTACACACTTCCCCACACCTTCTCAGGCATCAATGACTCCTCTACCCACGAGGCTGCACCCCCGGCCACGGCATCATGCCGCGGCATCCGACGGGAAGACGTAAGAGCGGGGTTGGAGGTGACGAGCCCTCGCGGCCACCTCGAGAGGCCGGGGATGGAGGCCCCTCGCGTGCGGGGATCCCTATCACTACGATTGCCAATGATACGTAAGTTTGCGTTTAACTTTTATATGTCAATTTCAATATGGATGTCAAATATTGAATAAGTAGTTTTGTCGAATATGCATGTTCATGAAACACGGGGAGTTGCATCCTTCGCACTTTTGTGCACGGAGGATGACAAAAGTTTTTAAACGATGGATGATTCTGAAGGGTATTGTTGGAAGTCGGTGCCGCTCATCATAAAGACCAATGCGCGACAATGGAAGGTAAACAAAACTACCATGTGCCTTATGATATATACTAATTTCTCAAATAAGTGCTAACAATAGCAATCGCCAATTTGTAGATATTTTTTAGATGGGATGATGCGCTTCAGGGATCTCGTGCGGCGGCGTACGACGAGGCTTGCGGGCACAAGGTACACCGCGTTGATGCACAAGTTGAAGAAGAATCGGGTGCGGCCGGTTTATGTTACGAGATGAGGCATGGAGGAGATACTTGCGATGCTTGGGAGAGCGAGGACTTCCGAGGCTAGGTCTAGGCAAGCGACGGAGAATAGGAACACGAGGTCGAAGGCCACAGAATTTGGACCCTCGAAGCACGGTGGTGGTTCGTGTCATTTGCGACTACCCAAGAAAGATTGGTTAGTATTTATTAACATTTTGGATATTTTGTACATTTATACTCTTGTTCACTATGCTTGGTCTGCACGCAGTGATTCATCGAGGCATGCCGACAGTCGGTGAATGATTTGTACTTGCATCTCCACACCGTTAATCACGACGGGACGACATTCATCGATACTAGATCGGAGCGGTTCTATGTAAGTATAGAAATGAAATGTAAAATATTATTAAGTCTATCACTTACCCCATTTCATGTACTTTGTTTGTTGTGCATATATGCGGGAAAGGCTCCCGGAGCGGACGTCGGGGAGGCGACCCGAGCTACTGCCGGAGCAATCGGTGGATGATGAGGCGGTGTACCTCGATGTGGCGGGTGAGTCTTCCAAAGGACGTGTCTACGGACTCGGGTCGTAGGGAGAAAGAAAGAGGAGATACGGAACTCCTGGTGCTAGCACGTCGCGAGCCGCCGGATGTGGTGCGCGGGCGAGTTCGATGTCGTTGCGGAGCAACTACGAAAGGTTATGCACTTCATGCAACGGCGTCTTGGGATGGACTTGGACGAAATAGACCTAGGCGAGCACCAACCACCACCACCGCCACCACCACCGCCACCTCATGACCAGCAACGGCCGCCGCAAATAGATCGGTCGATCCACCCAACAAGGGGACAATGTTGGGCGTGAGACGTAAGCGTGGCTCTCGAGAGATGAGCGGGTTGGTGATACATAGGTACTTCACTTGTTGTTTGTTTCAAATGCTTAGATTAAAAGTTTTATAGTGTAGACAACTTTAGAAATTCATCGAATTACTTTATGATTCACACTTCTTTTTGTGCATTTTTAGGTCGATGTTCCATATTTTATCGTGGATTTTATTTTTTTCGCTTTTGCTCCCCCAATTCTTTTTTTATGTGCACTTAAGTAAAATATACTATAAGTAGCGAATGTTAGCGAGAATTAATCCATGGGAGAAGAAAACATCTTTGTTTGTTGTGTGCAAATCTTATGCGTTGCGGGTTCTCTCGAGTGCTATGATGAAGAAAGTGGTAGAATCGACGGGGAGCGACATCTTCATGCAATAGCAAATGAATTTGGGAAGTCGATAAAGGGTCGTTTTCGGTCATCGGTGTTCGGCACATGTAGGCTCTTCTTCTTCTATTATGGCATGTCCGTATAAGAAGAATAGCCTACGTGTTCTCAACACGAGATGGCCGGAAAAGGACCACTTTATCATTTCCCAAATTCATTTGCTATGGCATGAAGATGTTGCTCCCTGTCGATTCTACCACTTTCTTCATCATAGCACTCGAGAGAAACTGCAGCAGCATAAGATTTGCACTAACTGCCACATGTTTTCTTCTCCCATGGATTAATTCTGCTAACATTCGCTACTTATAGTATATTTTACTTAAAGCTGAGGTAAAAAATTTATTTTGGGGAGGATAATGTATGAAAAATAAAATCCATG
Source organism: Stephania yunnanensis (assembly GCA_039657365.1). Lineage (NCBI taxonomy): Eukaryota > Viridiplantae > Streptophyta > Magnoliopsida > Ranunculales > Menispermaceae > Stephania > Stephania yunnanensis. Next base: position 532,371 of record JBBNAF010000046.1, read on the forward strand.
ATAACTATGCATCAGCCCAGGCGTCGAAAGGCGGGTTTGTTGAAGCTTGATGTAGTAGAAGGTTACGATGATGAAGTTCCTTTACTTTTATTTTCTGTTTTCGGAAAGGCGGGTTTTAGTTTTTCCTATCGTTCTCGAGGGAATGGGTTCATTGCTTTTGACGATGAGCATGTTGTAGACGATTTGTTTCATTTGCATGTTAAACTCATTTTTTTTTTGGTGGTGGTGATTTTGGTCCTTATAGGACTCAGTGTCGGAGGTAGGCGTGGTGGGTATAGTGGAGGCGGTGAGCTTGGTGGGGGTTATGGAGGCTTTGGGGGCGGTGGCTTAGGTGCTTATCGAGGTGAATCTTCTCTTGCCAATTCTATTGTAATTAGCATTTGAATCACTTCCTTTCAATAGTTTGTCGTGTAGACTTTTTAAGTTACTTGAATGAGTTTATTGTTGGTGGTTTACTTTGTTTCAAACACGGTTGTATATTATAGTTAAAACCAAGTTTTTGGTGGTTTTATAGTGATCTCCTATTGCTCCTTCAAAAAAATCAAATTTCTTCTTTTTGTAGATCTTGAATTTTGGAATGTGTTTCTTCTTCCTTATGTTAAAACCAAGTTATTGGTGGTTTTATGTGATAGGAATTCCAATATGACCGGTTATAGCGTTGTAGGAATCTAGGAAATCAAAAATTCAAATTGAAAGCTTGATTTCCAAAAGTCAAAAATCCACAGCGGTGGCTAATTAGCGCGCTAATCTTTGGAATTAGCGCGCTAGCTGCGGGGACCTCAAACTAATTAATTTATCCCTTTGTGTTAGCGACCCTTAAACTAGGCCGGGACGTAACCATCACTTATAAAACATGTTATACATGTTTTACAACTCAACTTACATGATAGGTCCAACTTATAGAAACATTGTTCGCCATCTCCTATGCGTAGGAAAATAGCAACATTGACACCAACTTGATCTGTGTTGCATTTGCTTGATGATCATGTTTTTTTTGGAAGCATTCTTATTCAACATTGTATGGTTTTTATGTTCTTCAATGCTTTTCTTGAACCCAGTGGTTGTTTTTTTTTATTTTTGAGTAGGAACACATGGCTTGTCGCCTTTGGAGCACACAAGAGTTTAGATTGGGTGAGAGGATGAGTTCTAGAATCATACTAACATGATAGGTTTGTGCTTAACTTTCCTCTTTTCCCTTTTAGCATTCTTGCACTTATGCCATTCTTCTCTTTGTAGATCTTGCGGTTTTGAATGTGTTTTGTCTTCCTTATGTTAAAACCAAGTTTGTGGTGGTTTTATCATGATAGAAAATTCCCATATGACCGTTTATAGCCGTGTTAGGAAGCCGGGAAATCAAAAATTACAAATTTAAAGCTTGATTTCCAAAATGGAAAAATATGCGCGGTGGCTAATTAGCGCGCTAATCTTTGGAATTAGCGCGCTAGCTGCGGGGACCTCAAACTAATTAATCTCTCCTTTGCCTACTTCTTTCGGGTGCATACTCTTTGGTTGTTGCCCTCGAGATGGAGATCGAGAAATGCTTCAAAGCTGCGTTTTACTTATTAAATGAAGTCCTTTTTGTGTATACTTCCAAATTTTGGACCTTTTGTGAGTGTTCTTTTTTTTTTTGCTTGTTGAACGATAGGTGTGGTTGGTTTTTGTGTATACTTCCAAATTTAACAATCCTTTTGTAATACATTACAACTTTCAGTGGATATATAAATATTTGGGCTAATTTTGAGTTTCACATTTTTTCCTTCTCTTTTGAATTTTTGTTGATATATATTTTTGATGTATGGATGTGCAATTTGACTTCTTTGGGGGATGTTAGCACCCTCGAGGAGTTGTTGGAGGGTGCGGCGATGGAGTATGTATGTCATATCGGGTTGTATTTTGATTTTTAGGTTGGAGAATCGATTGGCTTATGTATCGGTGCCATATTTAAACAAAACGAGAAAATTAGAGACGGATTAGCCACGAATTCAAATTTTAGTTGCTATTCCGTCTCTAATTTTTCGAAATATTTTTAACAATCACAAACGGATCGAGACGGAAATATTAATTAGTCTCGATTCGTCTCTAATTAGAAACGGAATCGAGACGGAATCGAAACGGAATAATCGTCTCGATTCGTTTCTAATTAGAGACGGATCGAGAGACGGAATATTTGCATTCGTCTCGATTCGATCTCGATTCAGATTCTTGCGATTACAAACGGAATCGAGAGACGAATTCATAAATTTATTAAAAGTCTCGATTCCGTTGCTAATCGCAACGGAATCGAGACGGAATGCAAATACAAATATACCATTTCGAAATAAAATCCATTTACTGTTAAAGTCTCTGTTCGTTTCTAATTTAGTCTCAAATTCGTTTCTAATCGAAACGGATATTTTCTAAATCTCTATTAAAGTCTCTAATCGAAACGGAATCCATTTTCCGTTTCTGATCGTATCAGCGACGACGTTTTCAGAGACGGAACGTGTTCCGTCTCTGTTCCGTTTCTGATTTAATTCAGAGACGGAAATTTCGCAAATCAGAAACGGAAAATTCCGTTTCTGATTTGCGATTTTTTTGTAGTGATGTTTGCGATAGGGCGTTCGTTGACATAGTGCAAATGATCGCATTTGTCATTAGAGAGAGGGAAGCCGCGAGCACCAGCGTTGGCCACCAACCTTTGGTGATGCCTACTAATTTTGGTGTTAGGCCACCAGTGGTGCCACCCATGGCGCCCACTGTTCCTCCTCGTTACGTTGTCGTTCAGGATCTGATAGCACCGCAAATGGAGACGGCGGCGATGAACAAAAGCCTTGCGGCGCAGCAGGAGCGCACCATGTTCATGACATTTTCAAGGGGATATCCAGTAAGTGAAGCGGAAGTGAGGGACTATTTTACCAGGTACGTATATATTGCATGCATGCATGAAAAATACCTAACTCATGCGTACTACAACATTTTTCCCTTATATATATAACATGCATGGAATATTCAATTAATTTTCTCGTATTAAGCATCAAAAATCGAGTTGATGCAATTGAAAAACAAAAAACATGTTCATTATGTTGTGAATTGAGTTGGAACTTGTTAAGAACTAGAGAAGGAAAATAGAAGACTAAGAACTTCTACTACTACAAATTATTACTACAAAGGATAAGAGAAGAAATGAGATAGTTGGAATGAGAAGTTTTCATTCAACTTGGTGTGTCAATTACATTGGGGTTGACACCCTTTATATAGGCCATTTGGTGATGATGATAATTGTACTTGTACAATATGTACAAGTTATACATACACCACAAGTCAAAGAACACATCACAAGCAACATAGACAATACATGGAAGAGTTGGTGTACATTGGAGAGGATTACAAGTTACATGACAATACATGGATAAATGATTATACATTGGAGTTGAATACAAGTTGTGTAGAGTGTACAAGTTACATTCAATGTAGAAGTCATGCTTGATGTTAAAATTCAATGTGAGAGTCATGCTTGACAATGTGATCATTCATAAGCTCGGTTAAAGGGTCATCCAATTTACAACACTCCCCCTTGGATGACACTTGCTGAGAGAAAATGCATCGTTAAAACCTGTACTAGAAAAACCCTGCGGGAAAAAATCTAGTATAGGAAAAAGAGTATAATGTTCTCGTCAATCTTGATTTGTAGTATAATATTATTGATTGCCTCATTAAAAACCTTACTAGGAAAACCCAGTGGGATAAAACCAAAGCTAAGGAAAAAAGTGCAACACATTGATACACTTTGAGATAATATATATGCCTTATTAAAACTTTTACGAAAAAAACCCCGTGGGAAAAAATAAATTGAATAAAGTATGCATATATAAGTGATGCATGTAATAAAAGGAAGCGACCATGATAATATAGAAATAAATTGAACTTATTTAAATAACAAAAGTTATACCTTCCTAGCTTTGTCTCCTTAACAAGCCTTCTTGAACTTCAAGAACTCCGTAATGCTAGAGCAAGCTCGTGCTAATAACGAGTTGTAAATTAAGTTGTAAGCCAACTAGAACTTAAGTTGGACTTGCTAGAGACTTAAGCATAGAAGACATAAACTAAGAACTACTAGAAAAAGTAGAGAAGATGAGACAAGAGATAAGATAGCTAGAGATGAGAAATGTAGAGATTTTCATTCCAACATTGATGTCTGAATTACAATGGGGTTGACACCCTTTATATAGGCCATTTGGTGATGATGATAATTGTACTTATACAATGTGTACAAGTTATACATACACCACAAGTCAAAGAACACATCACAAGCAACATAGACAATACATGGAAGAGTTGGTGTACATTGGAGAGGATTATAAGTTATATGACAATACATGGATAAATAATTATACATTGGAGTTGAATACAAGTTCTGTAGAGTGTACAAGTTACATTCAATGTAGAAGTCATGATTGATGTTACAATTCAATGTGAGAGTCATGCTTGACAATGTGATCATTCATAAGCTTGGTTAAAGGGTCATCCAATTTACAACACATTATGTTTTTTTTTTGCATGTTCATCATGTTGTTATTATAACTATACTACATGTTCTTTATATATATATAAAAAAAAAAAAAAAAAAAAAAAAAAAAAAAAAAAAAAACTAGATTACATGTTGATCAAGTTTTATTTATCTTTGTCTATTATTTTGGTTTGAAGAAATTATGGAGACCGCATTGATGACTTCCATATGGAGGAGGTTGAGGTCACCCAACAAGCCTTGTATGCTCCGTCGTGTATTGCACTCATGCGATGGTTCTTGCTATACTTGCAAGGAGGAGTACTGTTCGTTTTGTTATTAATGGCAAGCATGTCCGAGTCAAGCGCTCGGTTTCGCAAAACCGTACTTGAGGATCGTACGTTGGAAAAAGAAGGTTTATGGATCGAGAAGCATATGAATAGTAGGGGTTGCAGTAGTAGTCTCTTAATAAAATAAATAATGATGGAGGTGTAAGTTTGCGCGCACGGTTCACTTAGCTTCTCGTTCATGGAGGCTCCATCTATCTATCTATTTTAATAAGATGACTAGGTCATTTGCTTGGATGTGTTATTAATGTTATAAGGGGCGTAACCAGCATTTCAAACTCTCCTAGGCTAGACCAACAGTTATATAATACGTTATTAAAACTTATTGAATTTAAAATTAACATATAGCTTAATATTGTTAATGAAAAAATAGTGATTAATAATTAAATAAATATTATGAAACAAAGAATTTCACTAAAATTACAAATCATTACACATTAATTTCTTAATTATAGATAATCTTGTTGGATGTTTATTACATATTTAATAAGTTTTAAGAACGTAGAGTATAAAAACATTTTTAGATGTTATAAAAATATTTTTTAATGTAGTGTTTGAATGGTGGGCTAGCCTACATATTTTTAATTTTCTTTTTACTAATCTACTATTTATATAGGGAGTCACACCAAGGTGTGCCCTGGGCTATAACTTAGGGCAACCTTGTATGTGGCTCCGCCCCTGTGTCCGTCTAACTATTTACTATGTGTGCTTCTTCTTTTTTGTTGGTTTTGTTTTTTGACAATCATTTCATAGTGGTGGTGGTGTTGCTATCAAGTTTTGTTGTAAATGTGAATGTGAAACTATAATATAGTCTATGGACAGTTTTTCACTTACTACTGTTACAGGCATGGAATGACAAAAGGGGGAAAAGTGGTTTGAAAGTTGGTTCTTGTTTTCATATTAGTAATTGTTTGACCCATTAAAAGAATTCTGTTCTTCTGCTTTCATAACCTTTGATTGGCCTTCTCTGAAAAATAATTTATGTCTTTGTTTACAGCCACACTGCCACAGTGAATGTAAATTGGTGAGAATATTATTGTTTCTTGTCTGTTTTGGGTCTCAAAGTTTGGTTGGACAAAATGGGATGACTGTGTTGCTTATAAAAGAACCGATAGAGATGGCTTGTGTTGTTTACAGACACACTGTCACAGTGAATGAATGTAAACTGGTGAGAAGATTATTGTTTTTTGTCTCTCTTCTGGATATCAAAGTTTGATTGGACAAAACGGGATGACTGTGTTGGTTATAAAAGAACTGATAAAGATGGCTTTGATCGATTGAATGACTTGAATCCTAAATTTAATTATTATATTTCATATAATTTTCTTTTTTGTTTTCGTTCTTTGTTTTCATCCTTAGGTTTTGTAGGTTTTGTAGTTTTTGTACTCATAATTTTCTTTTTTGTACTCATGATTGGCACTTGGTACAACAATAAAAAAGAAAAAAGTAAATGTATTGTGCATATAAAATCTTATTCATTAACATTTAATCAATGATAATATAGAGATGCTATATTGTTGCTGTTCTAGTTGTCAATACCTATCAAGCTATAGTGGCATAGAATAAATTACTAATGTAGGAATAACAAACTCAACAACAATATAGCCTCAATCATAAATTAGTTAAGGTCCGCTAATAGATTAAAATATCAAACTCTTCTATTGTGCTATTTAGTGCAAACTTGCCATATTATCCTTCCTATGCTCTTAGAAGTCAAGCCACACAACATTCCTGCAAATCCCGATAGTTGTGGTGTTGAATTGATCCTTTCGCTTGTAACCATGAAATTTTTTTGCTTTCTTTCTTTTTCTTGTAATTTTTTTTTAACTTGGGACAAATTATTTACGAGCGATTTGAATAATTTGGAAAACACATCATCAATTGCACTTAATCAATCCAATAGTTGAGTTTGATCCATGTATATAGCCGATCTTAACTAATTTTGGCAGTATAACATATCAAAGTTATATCGATTTTTTTTTTTTTTTTTTAAAAAAAATACTCTAAGTTATATCAACTTTTGAATTTGATGTCTTTCTCAAATGTTAGACTGAGACCCCGAGAACACACATCGGAACACATACCCCCTATCCAACTGTGTTTTTAATCTCAAGATGCATAAGCTCGCGTCTTGAAGTGAAAACGGCCGGTGGATGTGGTAATTAATAAGTACATATAGTATATCGAAGGCAGCTCATTTATTGATTTTGTCATCTTGTTGTCGTTTAATTAATGTGCTGGATGAATCTCTATTGTATTTGAAGTGCATTTACATGATTATTTAATTGACGCATTTATGTGTTATATATATTGTCAAATTTTTAAATAAATGAGTGACATGAATATCAATATAGTACCTCGACATATTTAGATACGAATATAACGATATAATTAGTGGATCAAGTTTGAGTTTCAATAATATATATTTTCACATTTATGCGTTATATTGTCAAAATATCAAATAAATGAGTGACACGAATATAGTACCCGACATGTTTAGATACGAATACAATTAATACGGTTAATTAATATATAAGAGATCATGCATGATTGGTTTGTATATAGGTCATGACACATTCATGACATGCGCGACAAATTTATATATTGTATTGTCAAATTTTCTGATAAATAAGTGGCACGAATATAGTACTTGACATATATAAATACGAATACAATTAACACAATTAATTATAAGTGGATCATATTTGAGTTTGCAATATATATGTCATGACGCATGCATTTACGTGTTATATTGTCAAATATTTTTCAAATAAATGAGTGACATGAATATAATACTCGACATATTTAGATACGAATACAATTAACACGATTAGTTAATAAGCAGATCATGATTGGTTTTGTATATAGGTCATGACACATTCATGACATGCGCGACATATTTATGTTGTTGTATTGCCAAATTTTCCAATAAATTAGTGGCACGAATATAGTAGAATGTTTGAATATGAATACAATTAACACGATTAATTGTACTTAATGGAACTAGATATCCGAATATCTAATTTACAGTCGGTATTTTCTATACCGATTTTTTCTTTTACGTACGTACGTGGCTGAATTTGTATATGAAAGGCTTTAAAAAATAAAAAATATGTATATGCATGAAGAAATATTTTGTCTTTCTTTCATATTGTTTTTGTCCAAATTAATCTTTGTTTCGATCGTTACTATAATCCTAATCATATTGCAAGGATATATAAAATAGAAAACGATAAAAACTTAATTTGAACCGTTAACTTAAAAAAAAAAAAAACCATTCTCGTAATAGAAGGATAAAAAATGAACATCATCTTGCATGAAAAAAAAATTATCAGAAAGGATCAACCGTGTGTTCCTAAAAAAAATATCAATCAACTTTAACTGGATCTAAAAAAAATATCAACTTCAAAATTCTTTTGCAAAGGTAATTTTGCGGTAAAACAAACAAATTGAAAATTGATATAGTATAGTATGTTGTAATTATAATTATAGATCTCCTGATCTATCACATTTTTTTTTTTCAAAACCGATCGATCAAATTCATATATAATCTTTGTTTTGATATATATATATATATATATATATATATATATGCCCGTCTAACTAAAATCTGTCACAATTTTGTATTTTTTAATAACAAAAAAAAACATGTCTAAAATTCATATAAATTAGAAGTACGTCCAAAAAATCATGAATGTATACATATGTTTTGCTTAAGATATGGAACACTTTTATATATATTTTAAAAATAAAAATGCTAATAAAAAGAAATTATAATATTTCTGTCCAAATCAATAAAATGCAGAGCCATATTTTTTCTCTATTATAGTAAGTATATGATTCAAAGAAACCTATACATCCTATTCATCAAAATTAAAAAAAAATAAAATAAAAAAAATTAAACAACTAACTCAAGAAAATAAAAATAAAATAAAAATCGAAAACTAATATGTCCTTATTAAGCGTTGCTTGGCGCCCCTATACATTTCAAAAAATACCAACCGTGTCCTCCATTAATTCTGTCCATGAAGATACGTGCCTCTCCAAAACCACTGTTACATTCACTGAATAATCACAAAGAATTAACAGTCACTATTAACCCTATAAAATGCACAACATTTCACTCATTTCTCCGCCACCCTCATCATCGATCACTTTCATCGATCATCAAACTCAACTAGTAATCCATCTTACTCATCCATCGTCATCATGTCCACTTCGTCTCACATTTCGGTCGAGGACTTCTATGCTTTCCATACTATAGACCGCGAGCTTTTCGCGAGGCTCGTGATTGATTTGCGACGTGACCCTGGTTACTCCATGTTGTCACTTGCTCTTTTCCTATGGTTTAACAACATTGGATTTCCCGACGTAGTTGTGAAACTGCGGTCGCTACCTGATGCTGTTGTCGACATCGTGGGTGAGGAAGCGACTATCATACTTAGGTATCTTGAGACGGGGACGCTACGCCACGGCGCAACCAAATGCGCTCGAGAACTTGATCCCGACTATTCGGGGGTTGATGGACTCAAGGCTAACATTTCAGTTCCTACAAGAGCAGCGAATCCGTGTGCTCAATGGAGTTAGCCAGTTCATGGAAGACGTTTGCAGTAGGGCGTTCGTTGACATAGTGCAGCGACTCGCGGTCATTAGAGAAAGGGAAGCCGCGAGCACCAGCGTTGGCCACCAACCTTTCGTGATGCCTACTAATTTTGGTGTTAGGCCACCATTAGTGCCACCCATGGCGCCCACTGTTCCTCCTCGTTACGTTGTCGTTCAGGATCCGATAGCACCGCAAATGGGGCCGGCGCCGATGAACGAAAGCCTTGCGGCACAGCAGGAGCGCACCATGTTCATGACATTTTCGAGGGGATATCCAGTAAGTGAAGCGGAAGTGAGGGACTATTTTACCAGGTACGTGTAATATTGCATGCATGCATGAAAAATACCTAACACCTACGTACTACAACATTTTTCCCTTATATATATAACATGCATGAAATATTCAATTAATTTTCTCTTATCAAGCATCAAAAATCGAGTTGATGCAATTGAAAAACAAAAAACATGTTCATTATGTTATTTTTTTTTTTGCATGTTTATCATGTTATTATTATAACTATACTACTTGTTCTTTATCAGAAAGAAAAAAAAAAAAAAAAAAAAAAACTATATTACATGTTGATCAAGTTTTACTTATCTTTGTCTATTATTTTGGTTTGAAGGAATTATGGAGACTGCATTGACAGCTTCCACATGGAGGAGGTAGAGGCCACCCAACAAGCCTTATATGCTCGCGTCGTGTACCACACTCCGGCGATGGTTACTGCTATACTTGCAGGGAGGGAGTCTGTTCGTTTTGTTATTAACGGCAAGCATGTCCGAGTCGGTATTTGGGTTTCGCAAAACCGTACTTAAGGATCGTACGTTGGAAGAAGCGAGAAGCATAAAGTAGGGGTTGAGTGGTAGTCTCTTAATTATATTAAGTTCTATATAAAATAAATAATGATGGAAGTGTAAGTTTGCGCGCATGGTTCACTTTGCTTCTCGTTCATATATATGGAGTCTCCGTCTATCTATTTGAATACGACGACTAGTTGATTTGCTTTGATCGATATATTATTAATGTTGTATGAGGCACATTCCCTATTATATCATTAAGGAATGAATTAATATATATTTGCAATATTGGTACGTACTACTGTTTTAGTATTTCTTATATATTCATAGTCACTCAATCAATTATATATAATTTTACTAATTTTCTACACTAAATACTTATTAACACAGTTCGCACGTACCCATGATAAAACCTCTTTTCTTTATCAAGAAAAAAAATAATGATACATAGCTTAGGGTAATGCATAATCGGGACTTAATTTTCCTCAACCTCTCATCTCAACATTAGGTCCAATAATGTATGTACTTCGATCAATGCAATTGATCGATAAATTTTAATTTATTTTTCGTCATACCTTTGACAACAAAAATCGCCCTTACAAAGGCTGTTGTAATATTCATGGAAACCAGTACATATTAAGTACTATATACATACTATATCGAATGCAGCACATTTATTGAGTTTGTCATCTTGTACTTCTCCAACATATTTAGATACGAATACGATTAACGATATAATAAGTGGATCAGGTTTGAGTTGTCTGCATTTATGTGATATATTATCAAAATTTCAAATAATAAAATGAGTGGCACGAATATAGTACCTGACATCTTTAGATACGAATACAATTAACATAATTAATTAATAAGTAGATTATGATTGGTTTTGTATATAGGTTATGACACATTCATGACATGAGCAACATATTTATATGTTGTATGTCAAATTTTCTAATAAATAAGTGGCATGAATTTAATATGTGCATCTTTAAATACAAACACAATTAACACGATTAATAAGTAGATCAGATTTTAGTTTGCAATATATGTCATGAAGCATGCATTAACGTGTTATATCGTCAAATATTTTTCAAATATGACATGATGAATATAGTACCTAACATGTTTTGATACGAATATGATTAACACGATTAATAATTAAATGATCGGGTTTGAGTTGCAATACGCTCCATTTGATCATTTATAAAATGCACACCATTTCACTCATTTCTCCGCCACCCTCATCATCACTTTCATCGATCATCAAACTCATCCATCATGTCTTCTTCCTCTCGCATATCAGTCGAGGACATTTTACGCTTTCCATACAATCGACCGCGAGCTTTTTGCGAGGCTTGTGATTGATCTGCGACGTGACCTTGATTACTTCATGTTGTCCTCTGCTCTTTTCCTATGGTTTAACAACATTGGATTTCCCGACGTAGTTGTAAAACTGCGGTCGCTACTCGATGTTGTTGTCAACGTCGTGGGAGAGGAAGTGTCACGAGGCTATTAAGCGAGGGATTTACCCAAAGAAAATCTTTCTCGCTTAACCCAACCCGTGGTGCCTAAGGACCGCCTTAGTTCAACACACCAATGAAAACGTGATTAAACAGCAGCAATAGCACAAATGAAGTTTATTACTTAATTAGTTCAATGTGATTACAACTCTAGCATCCTATTCATGCCCTCCCTATCTTACATGCCTTAGCTTTATAGCAAAACAACCAAGTTAGTAACATAAATACCGAGTACACATGTCCTATGTACATTACACGAGACTAAGTAAACCACCACACTAATATAGTGCTCAAAACAGCCACCTAACTGCTTCCTTCTTTTGGTGCCGCCTAGTTCCATTACCGACTTGACCCCTTGGTCAATAGACACATGCTCAAAGTGCCTAGAAGTTGCTGGGATGTGCCTTGGTCATGCTAGGAGCCATGACCAAGGTAGTTACATAACCGTCTGTAACTGTACTTGACTTGGTCCGTCCAAGCCTATAGTTCGCCATGCTCGAGGGACAGGGTCTGATTGGTGGTGCCTACCTGTGCGCTTAAACACCCTAAGTGCTAGCGGGCTTGGTCCGATCCGAGTCCCATCGGTTCGGGTGGCCGGCACCATGGTTCGTCCGTGGGTCTTGCCTTGGCATGTTTTAAGGTCTTCCTTGCTTCCTTGCCCATGCCACCCTTAGGAGAGTCACCCCTCGTTATAGTAGATGTTAAGTCATTCTTGAAACTCCAATAGGAAACATCAAGAAATGAGACCAATCGTACTTTGACTTAGTCAACGCCCAAGTCAAGTTTTGTCAACCCTTGTCAAGATGTGCCAAGGGGGGACCTCGCCCGTGCCAAGGCACGTCCTTGCTCGTACCAAAGGAACACTAGAACATTTTTGGCCTTTAATAGAGGTTTTAAAACCCCTATTAAATAGAGTGTTATTAATTAAATATCATGTGAAAATGTGTTATGTTTTAATTTTTAATACATGTATTACATAGAGGTTTTTTAAAACTCTTATCAATTAGGTGTTATTTAATAACACCCCCCTTTAATAGGGGTTTAAAAACCTCTAATAAATGACGAAATTGTTCTAGTGGAACCTTCTAAGGTATGCCTTGCTCGTGCCAAGACGCGGCCTTGTTCGTGCAAAGGAACCCGCCCGTGCTCATGCCAAGGATCGCAATATATATTTCCACATTTATGCGTTATATTGTCAAGTTTTTAAATAAATAAGTAACATGAATATCAATATAGTACCTCGACATATACGAATATAACGATATAATTAGTGGATCAAGTTTGAGTTGCAATATACATTTCCACATTTATGCGTTATATTGTCAAAATCTCAAATAAATGAGTGACACGAATATAATACCCGACATGTTTAGATACGAATATAATTAACACGATTAATTAATATGTAAGAGATCATGCATGATTTGTATATAGGTCATGACACATTCAGGACATGCGCGGCACATTTATATATTGTATTGTCAAATTTTCTGATAAATAAGTGGCACGAATGTAGTACCTGATATGTATAAATACGAATACAATTAACATAATTAATTATAAGTGGATCATATTTGAGTTTGCAATATATATGTCATGACGCATGCATTTACGTGTTATATTGTCAAATATTTTTCAAATAAATGAGTGACATGAATATAGTACTCTGACATGTTTAGATACGAATACAATTAACACGATTAATTAATAAGTAGATCATGATTGGTTTTGTATATAGGTCATGACACATTCATGACATGCGCGTCACATTTATGTTGTTGTATTGCCAAACTTTCCAATAAATTAGTGGCACGAATATAGTACTTGGCATGTTTGAATATGATTACAATTAACACGATTAATTATACTTAATGGAACTAGATATCCGAATATCCAATTTAGGGTCAGTATTTTCTATACCGATTTTTCTTTTACGTACATACGTGGCTTAATTTGTATATGAAAGGCTTTAAAAAATAAAAAATATGTATATGCATGAAGAAATATTTTGTCTTTCTTTCATATTGTTTTTTGTCCAAATTAATCTTTGTTTCGATCGTTACTATAATCCTAATCATATAGCAAGGATATATAAAATAGAAAATGATAAAAACTTAATTTGAACCGTTAACTTTAAAAAAAAAAAAAAAAAAAAAAAGTACCGTTACCCAGCAATCCATGGCACTCTTTCACGATTAATTCAAAAGAATGAAAACAACAAACCATTCTCGTAATAGAAGGATAAAAAATGAACATTATCTTGCATGAAAAAAAAAAATTATCAGAAAGGATCAACAATGTGTTCCTAAATAAATATCAATTGACTTTAACTGGATCTAAAAAAAAGATCAACTTTAAAATTCTTTTGCAAAGAAAATTTTGTGGTAAAACAAACAAATTGAAAATTGATACAGTATAGTATGCTGTAATTATAATTATGAATCTCTTGATCACGTTTTTTTTTTTTTTTTGCAAAACTTATCGATCATATTCAGATATAGTCTTTGTTTTGGTATATATATATATATATATATATATATATGGGATATTCTACAATGTAGCTCAAATATATACCCATGTCATAGAACCCTCTCAAAATGTGTTGGGCATTAAATGATTTGTGCATTTATGACATCATATATATATTCCCATCTAACTAAAATCTGTCACAAAATTGTATTTTTTTTATAACAAAAAAAGCATGTTTAAAATTCATATAAATTAGACGTACATCCAAAAAAAAAACATGCATGTATACATATGTTTAGCTTAAGATATGCAAAAAACTTATAAATATTTTGTTAAAAAAAAAAAGCTAACAAGAAGAAATTACTATAATATTTCTGTCCAAATCAATAAAATGCAAAGCCATATTTTTTCTCTATTATATTAAGTATATGATTCAAAGAAACCTATATATCCTATTAATTAAAATTAAAAAAAAAAGTAAACAACCATCTCAAGAAAATAAAAATAAAATAAAAATCGAAAACTAATATGTCCTTATTAAGCGTTGCTTGGCGCCCCTACACATTTCAAAAAATACCAACCGTGTCCTCCATTAATTCTGTCCATGAAGATACGTGCCTCTCCAAAACCACTGTTACATTCACTGAATAATCACAAAGAATTAACAGTCACTATTCACCCTATAAAATGCACAACATTTCACTCATTTCTCCGCCACCCTCATCATCGATCACTTTCATCGATCATCAAACTCAACTAGTACTCCATCTTACTCATCCATCGTCATCATGTCCACTTCGTCTCACATTTCGGTCGAGGACTTCTACGCTTTCCATACTATAGACCGCGAGCTTTTCGCGAGGCTCGTGATTGATTTGCGACGTGACCCTGGTTACTCCATGTTGTCACTTGCTCTTTTCCTATGGTTTAACAACATTGGATTTCCCGACGTAGTTGTGAAACTGCGGTCTCTACCTGATGCTGTTGTCGACGTCGTGGGTGAGGAAACGACTATCATACTTAAATATCTTGAGACGGGGACACTACCGCCCTCGGCGCAGCCAAATGCGCTCGAGAACTTGATCCCAACTATTCGAGGGTTGATGGACTCAAGGCTAACATTTCGGTTCCTACAAGAGCGGCGAATCCGTGTGCTCAATGGAGTCACCGGTTCATGGAAGACGTTTTTGCGTAGGGCGTTCGTTGACATAGTGCGGCGGCGCGTCATTAGAGAGAGGAAGCCGCGAGCACCAGCGTTGGCCACCAACCTTTCGTGATGCCTACTAATTTTGGTGTTAGGCCACCAGTAGTGCCACCCATGGCACCCGCTATTCCTCCTCGTTACGTTGTCGTTCAGGATCTGATAGCACCGCAAATGGGGACGACGCCGATGAATGAAAGCCCTTGCGGCGCAGCAGCAGAGCGCACCATGTTCATGACATTTTCGAGGGGATATCCAGTAAGTGAAGCGGAAGTAAGGGACTATTTTACCAGGTGTGTATAATATTGTATGCATGCATGCATGAAAAATACCTAACACCTACGTACTACAACATTTTTTCCTATATATATAACATGCGTGAAATATTCAATTAATTTTCTCGTACCAAGCATCAAAAATCGAGTTGATGCAATTGAAAAAAAAACATGTTCATTATGTTTTTTGTTTTTTTTTTACGTGTTCATCATGTTATTATAATAACTATACTACATGTTCTTTATCAAAAAAAAAAAAAAACTATACTACATGTTGATCAAGTTTTACATATTTTTGTCTATTATTTTGGTTTGAAGGAATTATGGAGACTGCATTGACAGCTTCCACATGGAGGAGGTTGATGCCACCCAACAAGCCTTATATGCTCGCGTCGTGTACCACACTCCGGCGATGGTTACTGCTATACTTGCAGGGAGGGAGTCTGTTCGTTTTGTTATTAATGGCAAGCATGTCCGAGTCAGGCGTTGGGTTTCACAAAACCGTACTTGAGGATAGTAGAAGCATGAAGTAGGGGATGCAGTAGTAGTCTCTTAATTATATTAAGTTTTGTATAAAATAAATATTGATGGAGGTTTAAGTTTGCGCGTATGGTTCACTTTGCTTCTCGTTCATATATATGGAGTCTCCGTCTATCTATTTGAATAAGACGACTAGGTCATTTGCTTTGATCGATGTATTATGAATGTTGTATGAGGCACATTCCCTATAATATCATTAAGGAATGAATTAATATATATTTGCAATATTGGTACGTACTACTGTTATAGTATTTCTTATATATTCATTATAGTCACTCGATCAATTATATATAATTTTACTAATTTTCTACACTAAATACTTATTAACACAGTTCGCACGTACCCATGATAAAACCTATAATACATATGGTACCAACCAAGTAGAATCAGTAGTGTAGTTACGAGTGTTAAAGAGGTTGGGGTTCGAGTGCGCCATTGGCAGCAAGTTTTTTTTTTTTGATAAATAAGACGGACAGGAAGTTGATTAATAAGCTTCTTTTCTTTATCAAGAAAAAAAATAATGATACATAGCTTAGGGTAATGCATAATCGGGACTTAATTTTCCTCAACCTCTCATCTCAACATTAGGTCCAATAATGTATGTACTTCGATCGATGCAATTGATCGATAAATTTTAATTTGTTTTTCGTCATACCTTTGACAACAAAAATCGCCCTTACAAAGGCATGTTGTAATATTCATGAAACCAAGTACATATTAAGTACTATATACGTACTATATCGAATGCAGCACATTTAAGTACATATTAAGTACAAAGGCTGTTGTAATATTCATTGATCATCAAACTCATCCATCATGTCTTCTTCCTCTCGCATTTCGGTCGAGGACATTTACGTTTTCCATACAATCGACGGTGAGCTTTTCGCGAGGCTTGTGATTGATCTGTGACGTGACCCTAGTTACTTCATGTTGTCCCTGCTCTTTTCCTATGGTTTAACAACATGATTGATCTGCGACGTGACCCTAGTTGGTTCATGTTGTCCCTGCTCTTTTTCTATGGTTTAACAACATCGGATTTCTCGACGTAGTTGTAAAACCGCGGTCGCTACCCGATATTGTTGTCGACGTCATGGGCGAGGAAGTGTCACGGGGCTATTAAGTGAGGGGTTTACCCTCAAGAATTTTTTTCTCGCTTAACCCAACCCGTCGTGCCTAAGGACCGCCTTAGTTCAACATACCAACGAAAATATGATTGAACAACAACAATAGCACAAAGAAAGTTTATTACTTAGTTCAATGAGATTACAACTCTAGCATCCTATTTATGCCCTCCCAATCTTACATGCCTTAGCTTTATAGCAAAACAGCTATGTAAGTTACATAACTATCGAAGACACATGTCTTATGTACATTACACGAGACTAAGTAAATCACCACACCAATGTAGTGCTCAAAACAACTACCTAACTGCTTCCTTCCTTTGCTGTCACCTAGTTCCAAAACCGTTTTGACCCCTTGTTCAATAGACAAATGCTCAAAGTGCCCGAAAGTTGCTGGGACGTGTCATGGTCATGCTAAGAGTCATGACCAATGCAGTTACATAACCGCCTGTAACCGCACTTGACTTGGTCCGTCCAAGCCTATAGTTCATTATGCTCGAGGGACAGGGTCTGATTGATGATGCCTATGTTGGGTTTTGAGGTTTATACGCAGCGGAGAGTACAAAACAATTTTGACAAAAACCCCAATAGGATCCGAATCTAATTCCATTAAAAACGTTTAAACCAAGAAAACTTAATCATACCTCGGTCGCAAAATACCTTTCTGAAGGTTGATCGATCTTTAAGGCGCTGCCAACGAAGAACGCCTCTACCAAGAAATTCACACACGAACGACGGCGAGATTCGAAGTGCTAGCTTCAAGAGAATATCAAACCTTTTGTTTCTCTCCAAAACGATCTAGAGCGTACCAGAAAACCCTAAGTCGTTTCTAGAAACGAAAATAGAGTTCCGGCCCTTAATCTTTCGTGCGTGTGTTCTAACTTAAAGCGTCTATTTATACAACCCTTGTATATAGACGGTTAAGTAAATTACACATATACCCCTACTTAAAGAAGTATAAGTGTAATACACCACAAGGACGTTTCTGTCATTAAATTTTATCATATAAAATTTATATTTCTGAACCATCTTAAAATCTCGCAAAACCATTTTTAGTGTGCGACCCAATAGGCTCATACAATAATGGCAGTGAACCAAAACACATTTTGGTATACAAGTCATAAGCGGCCTCTAGCAAAACATTATGACTACCCAAGTTGTACGAATATCAAATCGATACAACCTAATCAATAGTGTATATAACATCCTTTTGTCACATGATATCCTTTTGATCAAACATAAGGTATGTAATTGTCATCCAACATGTTCAATCGTACTAGGCTCCATCTCTAGGTAGACTGAAAACATTCAAGTGACATTGATCAATATCAATTCACTTAGACTAGGCCTTTTAATGATCTAACACATCGAGGGATCCACTGGATATCTTTCTTTATATAAGAGGGACAAATTCTATCTTGATTACGTACATAACTTCATCACATTGCTCACACAGTAACCAATCACAACCTTTATAATCGTCCAGTTAAAGACAACGTTTGATAGTGTCAAATCACTATGTTCCTAATGTTGAAGTCTATGGAAATCTCAAGTCAGAGGACTGAAAAATATACATATCATGAGAAACAACTATGACTTAATCCATGTGATGTTCTCATAGCGGGTCGGTCCAGAACAAGTACTCGTGATCTTGATTCGTATCCCTATACGTATAATCATCATATGATCATAAATCAAGACTCACACTAGTCTTAATTCATTATAGTTCCCAGTATAATGATCGACTATGGACATTTAGGATATTTTTGCAAATACCCATGGATCTTATTATAATGTAAACAAGTAAATTAATTATAATAAACAGCAAATGAAATCCTCTATTTTATTAACTAAAAGTATTCATAAAGATAGTTAATTGATTGACCTAGGGCACATGCCCCAACATCTCCCACTTGCACTAGGGCCAATCATTCTTGCATCTAATGTCTAATGATCTAACATGACCATCATGTTTTGCTTGTGGAAGAGCTTTTGTCAATGGATCCGCAACGTTGTCTTGATAGGTACTCGCAAATCTTCACGTCTCCCTCTCAATAATTTTTCGATGAGATGAAAACGTCGAGTATATGTTTGGATCTGTGGTGTGATCTAGGTTCCTTGGCCCGTGCTATTGCCTCGTTATTGTCACAATACAAACAAACAGGGTTAGCAATACTTGGAACCACACCTAGTTCGAAATGAACTTTTTGATCTAAAGCGCTTCCTTTCTTTGCATCGGACGACGTTGCAATATACTCGAACTACTTGTAGAATCTGCCACAGTCTCTTGCTTCGATCAAAGTAAACACGTATCCAGACTGCGATCTAAAATCATCTATATCAGTTTGAACATTTGCATCTGTGTAACCATTTACAACAAGATTATTTTCAAAACCTCCATAGACCAAGAGCACTTCCTTTGTCCTTCTTAAGTATTTAAGTTTGTTCTTTACTGCTATCCAGTGACTCTCACCAGGATCGATCGATATCTCGCATGTAGTGCTCAAAGCATATGATACATCAGGTCGAGTGCATATCATGGCATACATGATAGATCCAATAGCTGATGCATATAGAATCTTATTCATACGGTCTCGCTCATCATTTGTCTTCGGACATTGAGCCTTACTAAGATTTATGCCATGAGACATTGGCAACAATCCTCTTTTAGAGTCTTGCAAATTGAACCTATTCAGCACCTTGTCTATGTAAGCACTTTGACTTAGACCGATTAGCCTCTTAGATCTATCCCTATAGATCCTTATCCCTAGGATATAGGCTGCATCTCCTAAGTCTTTCATTGAGAAGCACTTCCCTAACAAAGACTTGACATTCTGCAATGTTGGGATGTCATTTTCAATGAGTAATACATCATCAACATACAGTACCAGAATAACAACTACACTCCCACTGACCTTCTTTTATACACAAGGCTGATCTTCTTTCTTAATAAAGCCAAAATCCTTGATTGCATCATCAAAACGAAGATTCAGACTCCGAGAAGCTTGCTTTAATCCATAAATGGATGTTTGAAGCTTGCATACCTTCCTAGAATTCTCATGGTGTATAAAACCTTCGAGGTTGTGTCATATACACGTCCTCAGCGAGCCTAGTCGTGTGCGCTAGGCACCCTAGGTGTTAGCCGGGGGATGGTCCGATCCGAGTCCCACCGGCTCGAGGTGGCCGACACCATGGTTCGTCCATGGGTCTTGCCTTCGCGTGCTTTAAGGTCTTCCTTGCTTCCTGCCCATGCCACCCTCAGGAGAGTCACCCCTCCTTATAATAGATGTTAAGTCGTCCGTGCCAAAGGAACCTGCCAAGGTATGTCTTGCTCGTGCCAAGGCGCATCCTTGTTCGTGCAAAGGAACCCGCCCGTGCTCATGCCATGGATCGCAACTGTGTCCGTGCCAAGGCGCCACTGTGCTCATGCCAAGGAACGTGCCACAGCCCAACCGTGCTCGTGCAAAGGCCCGTGCAAAGGCGCCATTATGCTTACGCCAAGGCATATTCAGATACAGTCTTTGTTTTGGTATATATATAAATATATATATATATATATATATATATATGGGATATTCTACAATGTAGCTCAAATATATACCCATGTCATAGAACCCTCTCAAAATGTGTTGAGCATTAAATGATTTGTACATTTATGACGTCATATATATATATATTCCCATCTAACTAAAATCTGTCACAAAATTGTATTTTTTTTATAACAAAAAAAGCATGTTTAAAATTCATATAAATTAGACGTACATCCAAAAAAAAACATGCATGTATACATATGTTTAGCTTAAGATATGCAAAAAACTTATAAATATTTTGTTAAAAAAAAATGCTAACAAGAAGAAATTATTATAATATTTCTGTCCAAATCAATAAAATGCAAAGCCATATTTTTTCTCTATTATATTAAGTATATGATTCAAAGAAACCTATATATCCTATTCATCAAAATTTAAAAAAAAAAAAGTAAACAACTATCTCAAGAAAATAAAAATAAAATAAAAATCGAAAACTAATATGTCCTTATTAAGCGTTGCTTGGCGCCCCTACACATTTCAAAAAATACCAACCGTGTCCTCCATTAATTCTGTCCTTGAAGATTCGTGCCTCTCCAAAACCACTGTTACATTCACTGAATAATCACTAAGAATTAACAGTCACTATTCACCCTATAAAATGCACAACAATTCACTCATTTCTCCGCCACCCTCATCATCGATCACTTTCATCGGTCATCAAACTCAACTAGTAATCCATTTTACTCATCCATCGTCATCATGTCCACTTCGTCCCACATTTCGGTCGAGGACTTCTACGCTTTCCATACTATAGACCGCGAGCTTTTCGCGAGGCTCGTGATTGATTTGCG
This sequence comes from Stephania yunnanensis, assembly GCA_039657365.1. NCBI lineage: Eukaryota > Viridiplantae > Streptophyta > Magnoliopsida > Ranunculales > Menispermaceae > Stephania > Stephania yunnanensis. The sequence goes on from JBBNAF010000046.1 coordinate 554,108, forward strand.
ACGTGACCCTGGTTACTCCATGTTGTCACTCGCTCTTTTCCTATGGTTTAGCAACATTGGATTTCCCGACGTAGTTGTGAAATTGCGGTCGCTACCTGATGCGCTGTTGTCGACGTCGTGGGTGAGGAAGCGACTATCATACTTAGGTATCTTGAGACGGGGACACTACCGCCCACGACGCAGCCAAATGCGCTCGAGAACTTGATCCCGACTATTCGGGGTTGATGGACTCAAGGCTAACATTTCAGTTCCTACAAGAGCAGCGAATCCGCGTGCTCAATGGAGTTAGCCAGTTCATGGAAGACGTTTGCAGTAGGGCGTTCGTTGACATAGTGCAGCGACTGGCGGTCATTAGAGAGAGGGAAGCCGCGAGCACCAGCGTTGGCCACCAACCTTTCGTGATGCCTACTAATTTTGGTGTTAGGCCACCATTAGTGCCACCCATGGCGCCCACTGTTCCACCTCGTTACGTTGTCGTTCCGGATCCGATAGCACCGCAAATGGGGACGGCGCCGATGAACGAAAGCCTTGCGGCGCAGCAGGAGCGCACCATGTTCATGACATTTTCGAGGGGATATCCAGTAAGTGAAGTGGAAGTGAGGGACTATTTTACCAGGTACGTGTAATATTGCATGCATGCGTGAAAAATACCTAACACCTACATACTACAACATTTTTCCCTTATATGTATAACATGAATGAAATATTCAATTAATTTTCTCTTATCAAGCATCAAAAATCGAGTTGATGCAATTGAAAAACAAAAGACATGTTCATTATGTTCTTTTTTTTTTTGCATGTTTATCATGTTATTATTATAACTATACTACTTGTTCTTTATCAGAAAGAAAAAATATATATATATATATATATATATATATATATATTACATGTTGATCAAGTTTTACTTATCTTTGTCTATTATTTTGGTTTGAAGGAATTATGGAGACTGCATTGACAGCTTCCACATGGAGGAGGTAGAGGCCACCCAACAAGCCTTATATGCTCGCGTCGTGTACCACACTCCGGCGATGGTTACTGCTATACTTGCAGGGAGGGAGTCTGTTCGTTTTGTTATTAACGGCAAGCATGTCCGAGTCAGGCGCTGGGTTTCGCAAAACCGTACTTAAGGATCGTACGTTGGAAGAAGGCGAGAAGCATAAAGTAGGGGTTGAGTGGTAGTCTCTTAATTATATTAAGTTCTATATAAAATAAATAATGATGGAAGTGTAAGTTTGCGCGCATGGTTCACTTTGGAGTCTCCGTCTATCTATTTGAATACGACGACTAGTTGATTTGCTTTGATCGATGTATTATTAATGTTGTATGAGGCACATTCCCTATTATATCATTAAGGAATGAATTAATATATATTTGCAATATTGGTACGTACTACTGTTTTAGTATTTCTTATATATTCATAGTCACTCAATCAATTATATATAATTTTACTAATTTTCTACACTAAATACTTATTAACACAGTTCGCACGTACCCATGATAAAACTTCTTTTCTTTATCAAGAAAAAAAATAATGATACATAGCTTAGGGTAATGCATAATCGGGACTTAATTTTCCTCAACCTCTCATCTCAACATTAGGTCCAATAATGTATGTACTTCGATCGATGCAATTGATCGATAAATTTTAATTTGTTTTTCGTCATACCTTTGACAACAAAAATCGCCTTACTTACAAAGGTCGTTGTAATATTCATGGAAACCAGTACATATTAAGTACTATATACATACTATATCGAATGCAGCACATTTATTGAGTTTGTCATCTTGTACTTCTCCAACATATTTAGATACGAATACGATTAACGATATAATAAGTGGATCAGGTTTGAGTTGTCTGCATTTATGTGATATATTGTCAAAATCTCAAATAATAAAATGAGTGGCACGAATATAGTACCTGACATCTTTAGATACGAATACAATTAACATAATTAATTAATAAGTAGATTATGATTGGTTTTGTATATAGGTTATGACACATTCATGACATGAGCAACATATTTATATGTTGTATTGTCAAATTTTCTAATAAATAAGTGGCATGAATTTAATATGTGCATCTTTAAATACAAACACAATTAACACGATTAATAAGTAGATCAGATTTTAGTTTGCAATATATGTCATGAAGCATGCATTAACGTGTTATATCGTCAAATATTTTTCAAATATGACATGATGAATATAGTACCTAACATGTTTTGATACGAATATGATTAACACGATTAATAATTAAATGATCGGGTTTGAGTTGCAATACGCTCCATTTGATCATTTATAAAATGCACACCATTTCACTCATTTCTCCGCCACCCTCATCATCACTTTCATCGATCATCAAACTCATCCATCATGTCTTCTTCCTCTCGCATATCAGTCGAGGACATTTTACGCTTTCCATACAATCGACCGCGAGCTTTTTGCGAGGCTTGTGATTGATCTGCGACGTGACCTTGATTACTTCATGTTGTCCTCTGCTCTTTTCCTATGGTTTAACAACATTGGATTTCCCGACGTAGTTGTAAAACTGCGGTCGCTACTCGATGTTGTTGTCCACGTCGTGGGAGAGGAATTGTCACGAGGCTATTAAGTGACGGATTTACCCTAAGAAAATCTTTCTCGCTTAACCCAACCCGTGGTGCCTAAGGACCGCCTTAGTTCAACACACCAATGAAAACGTGATTAAACAGCAGCAATAGCACAAATGAAGTTTATTACTTAATTAGTTCAATGTGATTACAACTCTAGCATCCTATTCATGCCCTCCCTATGTAACGGCCCGAAAATTGAACTCGTGCCACGTGTCATTTGATGGCCGTATGTGGGACCCACTTGACGAATACGTATGTCCGAATCTCGAGTGGAGATACTAATTGTTGAGAAACGTATACGCCGAGAATTCGGGGAGCCGAAAAACGAACGAGGACGCGTCTCGAATCGCGTGCCAACATGGGACGAGATAGTCGCGTTATGTGGTTTAATGTGTACATTGGATATGCATCGTGATGCGTGTAGCGCGAGTATTGAAATTATGAGGCGGGTTGGTGTCTCGAGATGCTGGACAATTTTGCGGTGGACAAAGAGGTGAAATTATTGAGGTTGTCTCGATGTTCGTGATGCACGAATCCTGAGGACGCTTTTGATTTAAATATTAAAAAGAAAAAGTAAAAGTAAAGATAATATATAATATATATATTATATTATAAAGTTAAAGATATAATATAATAATATATATTATATATATAAAATAAAGGATAAAAAGAGATGAGAAACGGTCAGAAGGGAAGAAATGAGAGAAAACAAGAAGACGGAAAGAACGGAGAAAAAGGAAGAGAAAAGAAGAAAACGAACGATGAGAGAGTGAGAAAGTGAGACGGCAAGAGAAAGAAGAAGAAATAAAGAGATGGAGATGGTGGCGGAGAGAGAGCAGGAGGCTCCGGCGAGGAGCACCAGCGGCGCCGGCAGCGAGGTGACGGCCAGCAACGCGGCATCGGTGACGGCCAGCAGCGGCTCGCGAACGGGAGGAGCGGCGCGTCGCGGAGGGGACGGTGGCTCCAGCGAGGTGGAATGGACAGCCAGCGAGCAGGCGGCGCGGACAGTTGGACGGCGGTGACGCCGACGAGGTGCGGTCCAGGCAGCGGTGAGGTCCGGTGGTGGCGAGGCGGCGGCACCGGCTGTGAGAGGTGGCGCGCGGCAGCGCCGGCGCGACGTCGGCAGCGACGGTAGCGACGGTGGCAGCCGCGCAGACGAGACGGCAGCGCAGTGGCGTGGACGACGGTGTCGGCAGTGGCGCGGTGACGGCGGTGGCGCGGCTTCGACGTCAACGATTCAAATGGTTTTGAATGCTATGGTGAGGTTTATTTCACCAAATTTTGTTGTGATTTTAATAACTTATGTAAATTAGGCCTAAATGATATAAATTGACACCAGGGACTTAGGCTACTATAGTCGGGTGTCGGGTACGTATCTCGAGGCGAGTGCGAAACGTTTCGAATGCGTTGAGGTAAGTAATCCCACGAGAAAATTAGTTAAAATTCAATTTATGCACTTGTTATATTTTGCATTTCAATTATTCCATTGCGCTATTTATTGTTGTTCAATTATTGTTCATCCACTCCCGCGTGTGTATGTGTGTTTGTCGACGGGGTCGGCATGGTACGAACTCACACCCCGGGGCTAGCTACCCCGCGCTGTTGAGTAATTGGCCATGATAGGGCTACGCGGTGACTATTCTCGCGAAACCCGTAGGTTGAGAGATGTTTGGCGAGGTTGTCGTCAATGGTTCCTCTCGAGAGATGTTTGGACGGGGTTCTACCGTTCAATGGTTCCTCTCATTCGACCGTGAGATGTTTGGCGAGGTTGTCGTCAATGGTTCCTCTCGAGAGATGTTTGGACGGGGTCTTCCGTTCAATGGTTCCTCTCGTTCGACCGTGAGATGTTTGGCGAGGTTGTCGTCAATGGTTCCTCTCGGTTTAGCTATAAAGATTCCCGGATGTCGACCAGGGTTCTCTGTCACGCTACACTCGTGTCCAAATTTGACTTCTCAATGACTTATTTTCATGCGAATTTCCTTATTGTTGTCCTTTATTAAATTGCATGAATTGTAGTCGTTTCATTGGAATTCGTGAATATTAGCTAACGTTCTCTGGGATTTACTCACCTGGGATTTGTCATTGTTTTTGGTGACAAATCGCAGATCTTGCGACGAACCGAGGCAAGGGCATCTAAGGCATCTATGACTAAGTTGGGAGAGCCCGTCATTTGCGTAGGTGTTGTACATATCTATTAACTACTTTATGCTATTTTGGGAAAGACTTGTATACCCGATACATGTATATGCTCATCTTTAGTACCTTTGTTGCTCTTAATATACATGGTATCTATTACCGGGATTCCACACTATAGGGTTAATTATACAAATGCAAACTTTTCACTTTTATACGGCGTTTGCATGTTTTTAAATGACTTCGCTTGATATTTAACAATTTAATAAATTGTTAAAACTTAACTTAGTCAATTTGATAAGAATATCCATAAAAATTTCATAAATACTAAGTTAAGGCAAATAAGGTATGTATAAAGGTGTAGGTCGCAGACAGTCAAAATTAAGTGTGCGGTGATGTGGCATGCTTGGTGACGCGTCTGGCGACGTGGCGGTGCCCGGTTTGCCTTGGAAATTGGGGCCGTCACAGTTGGTATCAGAGCTTAGGTTCAGGCGAACCTAGGGGAAAGTTTAATGCAACCGAATAAAACTTAACAACAAACATTAGATGTGGAAACCCGAAGATCCTGACTTAGAACTTTAGTTGGGAAGCAAACATGGGAAGGGAAGTGTCAAGGCTTATACGTTATATATTTTGATGTGTAATAGTATATATACGTATACGAAGCTGATACGGAAGTTTGCGATTTACAAATTCGTCATTGATGGTCGACCAGTTCTTCATACGGATGATGGAGGCTAGATGAACGGCTCGACACCTGCCGACTCGGATAAGACCTTGCGCGACATGGTCGCACTCCATAGCTTGCAGCTCGAGGAGATGTTCGATTGTTTCGAGCGTAGGCAGCGGCACTACCGGCCTCTGCCACACTCGCCGCCACCACTACTGTAGAGCAGACAATTGTCGCACCAACTGTTTCGACGTCCTCGCTTACGACCCTTACTACCAAAAATTGTGTCGACAGTCACTACACCATTGACAACTTCGATCGTGGCACCGACGTTGATTCCACACTTGAAGATTACATTCACGATGTTCTTAGCAGCTGAGATGATGTTGATCAAAGAGTTCGTTCGTACTCAGTCAAGGTCCTATCATAGTGGAAGAGACCCAGAGGTGGCTGGGAGGTGGTTTCGTTCACACGAGAAACGCCACGGATTTTTGGGAATTTACAACAACATGCGAGCTAGGATTTTCAGCTTCATGCTCAGGGGAGATGCTGCAGTACGGAGAACCGCCAACACAACCGCCCACGGAGAGTCGAGTACTTGAGCAAAGTTCAAGAAATTCTCAATGATGATGTATATGCCGATTGAGATTCAATTGAGATCGAGAGATGAGTTCTTAACGCTGAGGCATGATGGCCGGACGGTGGCGTAAAACATGGAGAGATTTACGCACCCGCGTACCTTGCGATGGACGTAGCTAGAACCGAGCGACTTTAGGTCCATGATTTTATTCGAGGACTCCGACGGGAAATTGAGGGAGCGCAGATTGTACTCCAAGTCCAGTGAGTGCGAGTTTTGGCATACGGAGGGGAAGCCATTGGGACACGTGATCCACGATCAGTAGACCCGAGTGAGATTCACGATGTCATTGACTGACCTACACCAGAGTGCGGGTCAGACATCATGAGCTGTTATGATTGACACGATATCATGGACGCCTTTTGTGGGACTTCTCCAAAATTGTAGCGTCGATGACTAGATTGATCAAGAAGGTTGTAACCTTCCATTAGTCCAGTGAATGCGAAGCGGCCTTCGCCGAGTCGAAGATGTTGACTTCTGCACCATTGTTGATGTTGCTCGAGCCGACCAAAGACTTGACTTTTCTTACGATGCATGTGATACCGGATTGAGATGCGTACCGATGCATGGAGTCAAGTGATAGCTTATTTATCGCGTCAGTTGGGGACTCATGTGAGGAGCCGTCCAACGCACAACCTGAAGCTCGCAGCAGCTATGAGTATGTCAGAGGTTCCAAATACTGCAGATGCACATATTTGCGGGTAGATGCGAAGACCGACAATATCTATTCCAGGCGTCTTGGAATGTCAGAGAGCTGACGTGATGTATCAGATGTTCATGGGCGTGACACAGAGTCTAGGTTACTAAATTGGCGCGAGTTCGTTGATGAGCGGTTGATACACCCAAGTAGATTGTGGGTTCTGGCAGTGGTAGGGTAACACGTCCGGATTTTTCAGGAGGCTCACAACTCCGGGTACACAGTGCCTCCAGGGTGCGGTTTCGAGAAAAAAACTATAACTCGCGTGTCCGGTGCCTCGTGGCGAGTACGGGGGGTGTCAGGCTCGTGAGGGGGGGACATAGATGGTGTGGGAGGTCGCAGTTCGTGCACTCGCACTGCCTGTGCGACCCAGTACCGGTGTGGGGAGGTCGCAGTATGTGCACCCCAGGTATCAGGGCTGGGCCGTTACATTCGCGATTTGTGGGAAGTCGTAGATCGTGCACCCGCACTGCCTGTGCGACCCAGTACCGGTGTGGGGAGGTCGCAGTATGTGCACCCCAGGTATCAGGGCTTGGCCGTTACATTCGCAATTTGTGGGAGGTCGCAGCTCGTACACCCACACTGCCTGTGCGACCCCATTACCGGCGTGGGGAGGTCGCAGTATGTGCACCCCAGGTACCAGCTTGCTGGGCAGTGCCCGTGAACGTAGCTGCCATTAGGTCAATGTACCACCAGTTTGAATGTTGCAACAAGTAAGAAAAGGCAGCCTCATGCGAAGTTAAATTATTAATAGAAACAAATATTATCACACATTGGTGTCTTGTCGAGATTGAGATTTGTTGTTAACACGTATAAGCTGTGTAGTACGATAGTTGATATTGTAAGTGAGGTATAACTTATAGAAAATCATTTATGATTGCTTATAAAAAAAAAAAAAAAAAAAAAAAAAAAAAAAAAAAAAAAAAAAATCTAGATTATGCTACGCGATCCACTCTAGTGATCGTCAGATCGACGATTAGGAACATGTGACGTGGGACAAATAGATTTTTAGTAGACTTTATGGAAGCAGATAGTGTTGAGATGACTCCGAACTACATGGAAGCAAGTACGGACTCCTTTAGCTTCTACGGAGCGGCGGAGTAGTTTTGCGAAATAGCGATTCGAGTAACTCCACTATTGTGTCATGACTTGTTCGCGGTCCATGAGGTCAGTGGGGCCACACTGCCACTTATTGGACTGGAAACAAATCAGAAATGCGAGCCGAAATAGAGTTTGCAACTATATTTAAGGTCGAAAATGACCTCAAGCCAACCTAAGAAATGGGTTGTTCCGAAGTGCTCACGAAACCAGAATTGACTCAATCGTAATAGATTGTGCACTTGTGATTAGTCCGACCCAACCTGAACGTTAGGGATAATGCCCTAAAGGACATGGAAAACCTTGAAAGCTCAGTGAGTTAAATCGAATTAAGCATATGCGAGTCATTAGTTTCGAGGAAAAAAAAATATGGTTGTGTGGCGAAACAAGAAAGATTTAGGTGATGTATTATGACTAGATTCTTAAACAGGGAAACATAAGATTTTAAGTACGCGTTAAAGATGGAGAGTTAAGTTTTAACTCTGGAAATCCAAGAGAGAAGTTGGAGTTAGTAAATTAACTATTGTTGTAAATATTAGCTCTGACATCCCGTAGGAAACAAAAGAAACGCGGTGTCTGAGATCTAAAATCTATCCATGCACGACTCTTTAGAGGATCAAGAGAAGCAAACGTCAACCTTACCATTTGAGATATTGCACTTTTTATACCCTTGTATATGAGAGGTATGACCTAGCTAGGCATACGCTACATCTAATGCATGAGGACGTACGTTTCAACTACATTCGAGAACCTAAAACACGGCTTTGTATGAAGTTAAATATATGAAGTTCGAGCGTAGTTCAATAGTAAATTATGCTTGTTTAACATCGCATAAACGTTTTGAACATCATAACAAAGCAAAACGACGAAGAAATGCATGAAAATGTTTTCACTATGATCGAGTAACTTGACATGTTTTTGGGTAGGACATAATTAGAGATGGTAGGTTGCAAGGTTGCCAACAGAAATGACAGAAAAGTGAAGGTATCGCCATGGAAGTTTGATTTATGTGTCAGATTGACAAGCACCTTTATCTCAATAAAACACGATAACCTCCAGAGTTGGATACAAAGGTTAGCGTATTTGTCTAAGACGCCCAATTGTAGTCAAACAACATGTGGAAAGAACATGATTTGTGTGAGCACTTAAAATGATATTTAATAGTCGCTCATTGGTTAAAGGTTTAAAATTAAATTAAGGTTTTCAAGTAAAGACCAGATTGAGGTGTTATACGATAATACCGACAAGTTGAGTCGGGATGGTGCCTCGAGATGCACGGGGTCACACAAGTGGATGATTTGGTTTATTTGAAGGTTTCTCCCTTGAAGGGCCTCATTGCGGAGAAAGAGTCTACCGTGCGAAGGCGATACTCCACTTGTTCCAAGGTAATGACCGAATTAAAATCTGAATTTCGGGACGAAATTCCCCTTAGTTGGAGAAAGCGTAACGGCCGAAAATTGAACTCGTGCCACGTGTCATTTGATGGCCGTATGTGGGACCCACTTGACGAATACGTATGTCCGAATCTCGAGTGGAGATACTAATTGTTGAGAAACGTATACGCCGAGAATTCGGGGAGCCGAAAAACGAACGAGGACGCGTCTCGAATCGCGTGCCAACATGGGACGAGATAGTCGCGTTATGTGGTTTAATGTGTACATTGGATATGCATCGTGATGCGTGTAGCGCGAGTATTGAAATTATGAGGCGGGTTGGTGTCTCGAGATGCTGGACAATTTTGCGGTGGACAAAGAGGTGAAATTATTGAGGTTGTCTCGATGTTCGTGATGCACGAATCCACGGAGGACGCTTTTTGATTTAAATATTAAAAAGAAAAAGTAAAAGTAAAGATAATATATAATATATATATTATATTATAAAGTTAAAGATATAATATAATAATATATATTATATATATAAAATAAAGGATAAAAAGAGATGAGAAACGGTCAGAAGGGAAGAAATGAGAGAAAACAAGAAGACGGAAAGAACGGAGAAAAAGGAAGAGAAAAGAAGAAAACGAACGATGAGAGAGTGAGAAAGTGAGACGGCAAGAGAAAGAAGAAGAAATAAAGAGATGGAGATGGTGGCGGAGAGAGAGCAGGAGGCTCCGGCGAGGAGCACCAGCGGCGCCGGCAGCGAGGTGACGGCCAGCAACGCGGCATCGGTGACGGCCAGCAGCGGCTCGCGAACGGGAGGAGCGGCGCGTCGCGGAGGGGACGGTGGCTCCAGCGAGGTGGAATGGACAGCCAGCGAGCAGGCGGCGCGGACAGTTGGACGGCGGTGACGCCGACGAGGTGCGGTCCAGGCAGCGGTGAGGTCCGGTGGTGGCGAGGCGGCGGCACCGGCTGTGAGAGGTGGCGCGCGGCAGCGCCGGCGCGACGTCGGCAGCGACGGTAGCGACGGTGGCAGCCAGCGCAGACGAGACGGCAGCGCAGTGGCGTGGACGACGGTGTCGGCAGTGGCGCGGTGACGGCGGTGGCGCTGCCGACGTCAACGATTCAAATGGTTTTGAATGCTATGGTGAGGTTTATTTCACCAAATTTTGTTGTGATTTTAATAACTTATGTAAATTAGGCCTAAATGATATAAATTGACACCAGGGACTTAGGCTACTATAGTCGGGTGTCGGGTACGTATCTCGAGGCGAGTGCGAAACGTTTCGAATGCGTTGAGGTAAGTAATCCCACGAGAAAATTAGTTAAAATTCAATTTATGCACTTGTTATATTTTGCATTTCAATTATTCCATTGCGCTATTTATTGTTGTTCAATTATTGTTCATCCACTCCCGCGTGTGTATGTGTGTTTGTCGACGGGGTCGGCATGGTACGAACTCACACCCCGGGGCTAGCTACCCTGTATTTGTTGAGTAATTGGCCATGATAGGGCTACGCGGTGACTATTCTCGCGAAACCCGTAGGTTGAGAGATGTTTGGCGAGGTTGTCGTCAATGGTTCCTCTCGAGAGATGTTTGGACGGGGTTCTACCGTTCAATGGTTCCTCTCATTCGACCGTGAGATGTTTGGCGAGGTTGTCGTCAATGGTTCCTCTCGAGAGATGTTTGGACGGGGTCTTCCGTTCAATGGTTCCTCTCGTTCGACCGTGAGATGTTTGGCGAGGTTGTCGTCAATGGTTCCTCTCGGTTTAGCTATAAAGATTCCCGGATGTCGACCAGGGTTCTCTGTCACGCTACACTCGTGTCCAAATTTGACTTCTCAATGACTTATTTTCATGCGAATTTCCTTATTGTTGTCCTTTATTAAATTGCATGAATTGTAGTCGTTTCATTGGAATTCGTGAATATTAGCTAACGTTCTCTCGGGATTTACTCACTGGGATTTGTCATTGTTTTTGGTGACAAATCGCAGATCTTGCGACGAACCGAGGCAAGGGCATCTAAGGCATCTATGACTAAGTTGGGAGAGCCCGTCATTTGCGTAGGTGTTGTACATATCTATTAACTACTTTATGCTATTTTGGGAAAGACTTGTATACCCGATACATGTATATGCTCATCTTTAGTACCTTTGTTGCTCTTAATATACATGGTATCTATTACCGGGATTCCACACTATAGGGTTAATTATACAAATGCAAACTTTTCACTTTTATACGGCGTTTGCATGTTTTTAAATGACTTCCGCTTGATATTTAACAATTTAATAAATTGTTAAAACTTAACTTAGTCAATTTGATAAGAATATCCATAAAAATTTCATAAATACTAAGTTAAGGCAAATAAGGTATGTATAAAGGTGTAGGTCGCAGACAGTCAAAATTAAGTGTGCGGTGATGTGGCATGCTTGGTGACGCGTCTGGCGACGTGGCGGTGCCCGGTTTGCCTTGGAAATTGGGGCCGTCACACCCTATCTTACATGCCTTAGCTTTATAGCAAAACAACCAAGTTAGTAACATAAATACCGAGTACACATGTCCTATGTACATTACACGAGACTAAGTAAACCACCACACTAATATAGTGCTCAAAACAGCCACCTAACTGCTTCCTTCTTTTGGTGCCGCCTAGTTCTATTACCGACTTGACCCCTTGGTCAATAGACACATGCTCAAAGTGCCTAGAAGTTGCTGGGATGTGCCTTGGTCATGCTAGGAGCCATGACCAAGGTAGTTACATAACCGTCTGTAACTGTACTTGACTTGGTCCGTCCAAGCCTATAGTTCGCCATGCTCGAGGGACAGGGTCTGATTGGTGGTGCCTACCTGTGCGCTTAAGCACCCTAAGTGCCAGCGGGCTTGGTCCGATCCGAGTCCCATCGGTTCGGGTGGCCGGCACCATGGTTCGTCCGTGGGTCTTGCCTTGGCATGTTTTAAGGTCTTCCTTGCTTCCTTGCCCATGCCACCCTTAGGAGAGTCACCCCTCGTTATAGTAGATGTTAAGTCATTCTTGAAACTCCAATAGGAAACATCAAGAAATGAGACCAATCGTACTTTGACTTAGTCAATGCCCAAGTCAAGTTTTGTCAACCCTTGCCAAGATGTGCCATGGCGCGGCCTCGCCCATGCCAAGGCACGGCCTTGCTCGTGTCAAAGTAACCTGCCGAGGTATGCGTGCGTGGCTCGTGCCATGGGGCAGCCTTATTCGTGCAAAGGAACCCGCCCGTGCTCATGCCATGGATCGCAATTGTGTCCGTACCAAGGCGCCACTGTGCTCATGCCAAGGAACGTGCCGAAGCCCAACCGTGCTCGTGCCAAGGCCCGTACAAAGGCGCCACTGTGCTTTCGCCAAGGAATGCACCAAGGAACAGGTAACGGCCCGAAAATTCGACTCGTGCCACGTGTCATTTTAGGGTCGTATATGGGACCCACTTGCCGGAATGCGTATGTCCAAATCTCAAGTGGAGGTGCTAATTATTGAAAAACGTATACGCGGAGAATTCGGTGAGCCGAAAGACGAATGAGGACGCGCCTCAAATAGCGTGCTAATGTGGGACCGAGATAGTCGCGTTATGTGATTTTAGTGTGTACATTGGATACGCCTCGTGATGCGTGTAGCGTGAGTATCAAAATTTTGGAAATGAAGCTGGTTGGTGCCTCGAGATGCGTGCTGCTCGGTTTTCAAGGACACTTTTGATTTTGAAATCAAAAAGAAAATGTATATATATAGTTATATATATATTATATATAGTTATATATATATTATATATAGTTATATATATATTATATATAAAGAAAAAAAAAGGATAAGAATCGGGAGGTGAGGAGAAAGAGAGAGAAAGCTAGAGAGAGAGATGGCGGAGAGCGCCGGCGCGGAGAGGACGGCGACGGCGGTTCCCAAGTGCGACCACGGCGGATCGGCTCCGGCGAGGCGACGAGGCGCGATGTCGCGGCTCGATGGAAAGCGGCGTGACGGCGGCTTCGCGGATCAGAATCAGCGCGCGACGAGCAATGGCAGCGGCTAGCGAAGCGCGAAAAGCATGCTGCAGTGATGGCATGACGGCTTCGCGGACGCGCGTGCGAGAAGCGGCGGCGGACGTCAACGGCGGCGAGCGAGGAGAAGCGGCGGCGGACGGATCAGCGCAAAGAGGAGGCGCGGATAGCGGCGCGCGGTGGAAACGATCGCTGCGAGCGAAGCGGCGGAGATGGTAGCGCCGGGCGGCGCGGCGCGGCAAGCAGCAGCAGCTGTGGCGGCGCGAGCAAGCGCGTCGGTAGCGGTGGCCCGGCGGCGAATGGTCGCCAGCGATAGCGGCGACTAGGAGACAGCGCTAAACAGCAGCGGTACATACGAAGCTATGCATGCGAACGACAGCGGCCGGCGTCGCGGAATAGCGCGCGCCGACGAGAGGCGGTGGCGCAACGGTGACGCCGGCAGCTGCTCGGTGACGGCGATGGCGCGGTGAACAACGCGATGGCGTTGTCGGACTGATCGGAGATGCGAATCGACGAATGTCGATGACTCGATGAAGGTGAGGTGTATTTCACCTAATTTTAATTGTGATTTACATGATTTAGTGGCTAAATGGTACATATGGACACGAGGGACATATGATGGTATAGTCAGGTGTCGGGTGCGTATATCGAGATGCGTGTAAGTGCGTTTTTAAGGTACGTAAGATTCCATCTAAAAGTCATTGAGGGTTTACTTTTCTATCATTGACTTCATGTTCGTGATTATTGGATGTTATTCCCCCTATTCCTTGTTATTGATTTTCGTGACGCATTTGGGTTAGGGGTTGAGACTTTTGATATTTGTGTTGTACTTATGGCACACTAGGCTATACGCGGGTTATCGGGTGAAAGGAAGTGGGGGCTTCCACTGAAAGGATCATGGGGGTATGGAAACCAGGTGAAAGGAAGTGGGGCACCCACCGAAAGGATCCTTGGGGTTCGACGTACAGTTTAGTGTGACCGGGAAGAGTACACGATTTGTTTCTCTCGTGTTATTTATTCATGTGATGATCTTAGTACAGTTGACTGTTTAGTTTCCACATGATTAATTGACACAGTTATTGATATCTGTTTATGCTCCTATAAATGTTCGGTGTACTTTGTTGGAATCTTACTAACTGTACTCCCATCTTCCTTTTTGTGATGGTCGAGTGCAGACCCTGCTAGTAGGGGCAAAGAGATTTTGGACGACTTTATCTAACTGCTTGCAATCAATGACCTACTAGTATGTGCGATTTTGATATTTTGCTTTACTTTTGGGAAATTGGAGACTAAATAGACACTGTACTTGTATATATTACTGTTTAATATTGTCGCATATATACAGAGTACTTTCCCCGGGTTCTTCACAATAGGAGTTGCTTTTATAAATGATGTTTTATATGGCAAGGAATTTAATTGTTTTACTTGCCTTAAATTTAAGACTTCCGCTGTTGTTTTAATGTTTAAACTGTCAAACTAAATTACTTAACAAAGTGAGTTAACACGCATATCGAGGAGTCGTGTTGTGGAAAATGGCGTCAGTGGCGTGTGGGACCCAGTGGGTCAAGGATCGAAGGGGGCCATTTGGGGCGCGCCTCCCCACGTGGCGACCTCGGGATTTGGGGCCGCCATAGAACGTGTCAAAGCCCAACCATGCTCGTGCCAATGCGCCACTGTGCTTCCGCCAAGGAATGCGCCAAGGAACATGCCAAAGCCCCACCGTGCTCGTGTCAAGGCTTGTACGAAGGCACCACTGTGCTCCCGCCAAGTAATGCGATAAGAACGTGTCAAGGCCCAACCATGCTCGTGCCAAGGCGCCACTGTGCTTTCGGCAAGGAATGCGCCAAGGAACGTGCCAAGGTCCAACCGTACTTGTGCCGAGGCGCCACTGTGCTCCCCGCCTACATGAGCACCAAAGCGCGACCTTATCCACGCCCATACACGGTACCTTCTCCATGCCGCATACGATTTACCCATGCACATGCGCGAGCCTCCGAGCGCTATACCGCGAATCATCCGTGGTGTACCATCCAACAACTAACTCCAATGAAACCTTCCGAGTCCACCAAAACCTGGATATTGCTAGGTTTTCCCGCTGCCTAACCAGCTTACTCTGGTCGCGCTATTGAGGGGCTAACAAACATCCCCCGCCGAAATGTTCGATTCCCTTATCGAACACCTCAACTCTGACTATCCACTAGGCTGCAGCCCACTAAAGCAACATTTCTCTATCTGATCCAGTACTTGCAGTGCCACCAACCTTGGTGTACTGCTTTTGCCTCCGCCTCGCATTATTGGAACAAAGCACGACCTTTTCATCCATGATCAGCAAACCATGAAGTAATGGAATCACAACGACTTTCCCATCCATCAAGAAGTCATTTCCTGAAATGATCTCAAAATCATCTAACTGAGCAGCAATCAAATTTACCTTGCCCTCCCAAGGGTTAATTCGAATGCCCACATCCAAGGCTATGCCCAAAACTTTCTTGGTTTTGAGTTAACTGCCTTCACCATGCTTGCACTCTCAGCAAGCCGCAAACCAAGCCTCCAAGCTAGGTTCTCTGTAATAAAGAATGTGTGGCTCCCGAGTCAATCAGCACCTTCACTATTTAGTTATTAATCTGAACCTCCACAAACATCAGCCCCACTGATCCCACGGCCTTTTGCACCTGCGCCATGTTAAGCAAGTGCAATGGATTCATCCGTACCTCTGGTTCATCTGCAACAATCACGTTCAGCTTCTCTTTCTTTAGGCAATCCCTTGCCCGATGAGGACCGTCACATATGAAACGATCCATTTTCGACATCGATGCTTTGGCACTAGCATCAATTTTTGAAAAAGACTCATCTTCCTTCTTGGATCCACCAGTACGATCCTTCTCTTTGTACTTCTTTTCTTTTGATTCAAAAGAGCATCACTAGTCTTGTAATCTACAAGGTTATCTGCCATCGCAATTGCACTCAACAAGTCCTTCATACCTTGCCTTCGTAGCTCCAACTGTGCCCATCTTTGCAACCCTGCAGTGAAATCGAACAACTTGTCCTCCTTAGACATATTTTTAATGTCAAGCAGTAAAGAAGAGAGTTCTTTCACATATTCTCTAACTGTCCTTTTCTGCTTGTCATGATGCATTTGTGGGTAGGAATTGATCCTTCAATTCCCGTTTTAGCACCTCCCATTCCACAATCCTTGGTCGACCAGCAGTTGCATCATTATCAACTCTGGTTCGCCACCAAAGTTTCGCATCACTTTCCAAATACATCGAAGTCCGGATGACCTTTTGGTCATCTTCCGTCTGGACAGTAGCAAAGTATTGCTCCATGTCTCAAATAAAGTTTTCAAGCTCCTTCGCGCTTCGTTTGCCTGAATATTTCTTTGGCTCCGACACCTTAGGTCCCCCAATCTTACATGCCTTGGCTTTATAGCCAAACAGCCAAGTTAGTTACATAACTACCGAAGACATATGTCCTATGTACATTACACGAGACTACGTAAACTACTACACCAATGTAGTGCTCAAAACAGCCACCTAACTACTTCCTTCCTTTGCTGCCATCTGGTTCCATAACCGTGTCGACCCTTGGTCAATAAGCGCATGCTTAAAGTGTCTAGAAATTGTTAGGACGTGCCTTGGTCATGCTAGGAGCCATGACCAAGGTAGTTACATAACCACCTGTAACTGCACTTGACTTGGTCCGTCCAAGCCTATAGTTCGCCTTGCTCGAGGGACAGAGTCTGATTGGTGGTGCCTAGCTGTGGGCCTAAGCACCCTGGGTGCTAGCGGGCTCATCCAATCCAAGTCCCACCGGCTCGGGGTGGCGGCACCATGGTCCGTTCATGCGTCTTTCCTTGGCGTGCTTTAAGGTCTTCATTACTTCTTTGCCCTTACCACCCCTAGGAGAGTCACCCCTCCTCATAGTAGATGTTAAGCCGTTCCTGAAACTCCAATAGGAAACATCAAGAAATGAGATCAATCGTACTTTGACTTAGTCAACGCCCAAGTCAAGTTTTGTCAACCCTTGTCAAGATGTGCCAAGGGGCGACCTCGCCCGTGCCAAGGCACGTCCTTGCTCGTGCCAAAGGAACACTAGAACATTTTTGGCCTTTAATAGAGGTTTTAAAACCCCTATTAAATAGAGTGTTATTAATTAAATATCATGTGAAAATGTGTTATGTTTTAATTTTTAATACATGTATTACATAGAGGTTTTTTAAAACTCTTATCAATTATGTGTTATTTAATAACACCCCCCTTTAATATGGGTTTAAAAACCTCTAATAAATAACGAAATTGTTCTAGTGGAACCTTCTAAGGTATGCCTTGCTCGTGCCAAGACGCGGCCTTGTTCGTGCAAAGGAACCCGCCCGTGCTCATGCCAAGGATCGCAATATATATTTCCACATTTATGCGTTATATTGTCAAGTTTTTAAATAAATAAGTAACATGAATATCAATATAGTACCTCGACATATATATACGAATATAACGATATAATTAGTGGATCAAGTTTGAGTTGCAATATATATTTCCACATTTATGCTTTATATTGTCAAAATCTCAAATAAATGAGTGACACGAATATAATACCCGACATGTTTAGATACGAATATAATTAACACGATTAATTAATATGTAAGAGATCATGCATGATTTGTATATAGGTCATGACACATTCAGGACATGCGCGGCACATTTATATATTGTATTGTCAAATTTTCTGATAAATAAGTGGCACGAATGTAGTACCTGATATGTATAAATACGAATACAATTAACATAATTAATTATAAGTGGATCATATTTGAGTTTGCAATATATATGTCATGACGCATGCATTTACGTGTTATATTGTCAAATATTTTTCAAATAAATGAGTGACATGAATATAGTACGCTGACATGTTTAGATACGAATACAATTAACACGATTAATTAATAAGTAGATCATGATTGGTTTTGTACATAGGTCATGACACATTCATGACATGCGCGTCACATTTATGTTGTTGTATTGCCAAACTTTCCAATAAATTAGTGGCACGAATATAGTACTTGGCATGTTTGAATATGATTACAATTAACATGATTAATTATACTTAATGGAACTAGATATCCGAATATCGAATTTACAGTCAGTATTTTCTATACCGATTTTTCTTTTACGTACATACGTGGCTTAATTTGTATATGAAAGGCTTTAAAAAATAAAAAATATGTATATGCATGAAGAAATATTTTGTCTTTCTTTCATGTTGTTTTTGTCCAAATTAATCTTTGTTTCGATCGTTACTATAATCCTAATCATATAGCAAGGATATATAAAATAGAAAATGATAAAAACTTAATTTGAACCGTTAACTTTAAAAAAAAAAAAAAAAAAAAAGTACCGTTACCAAGCAATCCATGGCACTCTTTCACGATTAATTCAAAAGAATGAAAACAACAAACCATTCTCGTAATAGAAGGATAAAAAATGAACATCATCTTGCATGAAAAAAAAAATTATCAGAAAGGATCAACAGTGTGTTCCTAAAAAAATATCAATTGACTTTAACTGGATCTAAAAAAAAGATCAACTTTAAAATTCTTTTGCAAAGAAAATTTTGTGGTAAAAAACAAATTGAAAATTGATACAGTATAGTATGCTGTAATTATAATTATGAATCTCCTGATCACGTTTTTTTTTTTTTTGCAAAACTTATCGATCATATTCAGATATAGTCTTTGTTTTGGTATATAAATATATATATATATATGGGATATTCTACAATGTAGCTCAAATATATACCCATGTCATAGAACCCTCTCAAAATGTGTTGGGCATTAAATGATTTGTGCATTTATGACGTCATATATATATATTCCCATCTAACTAAAATCTGTCACAAAATTGTATTTTTTTATAACAAAAAAAGCATGTTTAAAATTCATATAAATTAGACGTACATCCAAAAAAAAACATGCATGTATACATATGTTTTGCTTAAGATATGCAAAAAACTTATAAATATTTTGTTAAAAAAAAATGCTAACAAGAAGAAATTACTATAATATTTCTGTCCAAATCAATAAAATGCAAAGCCATATTTTTTCTCTATTATATTAAGTATATGATTCAAAGAAACCTATATATCCTATTAATTAAAATTAAAAAAAAAGTAAACAACCATCTCAAGAAAATAAAAATAAAATAAAAATCGAAAACTAATATGTCCTTATTAAGCCTTGCTTGGCGCCCCTATACATTTCAAAAAATACCAACCGTGTCCTCCATTAATTCTGTCCATGAAGATACGTGCCTCTCCAAAACCACTGTTACATTCACTGAATAATCACAAAGAATTAACAGTCACTATTCACCCTATAAAATGCACAACATTTCACTCATTTCTCCGCCACCCTCATCATCGATCACTTTCATCGATCATCAAACTCAACTAGTAATCCATCTTACTCATCCATCGTCATCATGTCCACTTCGTCTCACATTTCGGTCGAGGACTTCTACGCTTTCTATACTATAGACCGCGAGCTTTTCGCGAGGCTCGTGATTGATTTGCGACGTGACCCTGGTTACTCCATGTTGTCACTTGCTCTTTTCCTATGGTTTAACAACATTGGATTTCCCGACGTAGTTGTGAAACTGCGGTCGCTACCTGATGCTGTTGTCGACGTCGTGGGTGAGGAAACGACTATCATACTTAAATATCTTGAAACGGGGACACTACCGCCCTCGGCGCAGCCAAATGCGCTCGAGAACTTGATCCCGACTATTCGAGGGTTGATGGACTCAAGGCTAACATTTCGGTTCCTACAAGAAGCGGCGAATCCGCGTGCTCAATGGAGTCGACCGGTTCATGGAAGACGTTTGCGATAGGGCGTTCGTTGACATAGTGCGGCGGCGCGATCATTAGAGAGAGGAAGCCGCGAGCACCGGCGTTGGCCACCAACCTTTCGTGATGCCTACTAATTTTGGTGTTAGGCCACCAGTAGTGTCACCCATGGCACCCGCTATTCCTCCTCGTTACGTTGTCGTTCAGGATCTGATAGCACCGCAAATGGGGACGACGCCGATGAATGAAAGCCTTGCGGCGCAGCAGGAGCGCACCATGTTCATGACATTTTCGAGGGGATATCCAGTAAGTGAAGCGGAAGTAAGGGACTATTTTACCAGGTGCGTATAATATTGTATGCATGCATGCATGAAAAATACCTAACACCTACGTACTACAACATTTTTTCCTATATATATAACATGCGTGAAATATTCAATTAATTTTCTCGTACCAAGCATCAAAAATCGAGTTGATGCAATTTAAAAAAAAACATGTTCATTATGTTTTTTGTTTTTTTTTTTACGTGTTCATCATGTTATTATAATAACTATACTACATGTTCTTTATCAAAAAAAAAAAAAACTATACTACATGTTGATCAAGTTTTACATATTTTTGTCTATTATTTTGGTTTGAAGGAATTATGGAGACTGCATTGACAGCTTCCACATGGAGGAGGTTGAGGCCACCCAACAAGCCTTATATGCTCGCGTCGTGTACCACACTCCGGCGATGGTTACTGCTATACTTGCAGGGAGGGAGTCTGTTCATTTTGTTATTAATGGCAAGCATGTCCGAGTCAGGCGTTGGGTTTCACAAAACCGTACTTGAGGATAGTAGAAGCATGAAGTAGGGGATGCAGTAGTAGTCTCTTAATTATATTAAGTTTTGTATAAAATAAATATTGATGGAGGTTTAAGTTTGCGCGCATGGTTCACTTTGCTTCTCGTTCATATATATGGAGTCTCCGTCTATCTATTTGAATAAGACGACTAGGTCATTTGCTTTGATCGATGTATTATGAATGTTGTATGAGGCACATTCCCTATAATATCATTAAGGAATGAATTAATATATATTTGCAATATTGGTACGTACTACTGTTTTAGTATTTCTTATATATTCATTATAGTCACTCGATCAATTATATATAATTTTACTAATTTTCTACACTAAATACTTATTAACACAGTTCGCACGTACCCATGATAAAACCTATAATACATATGGTACCAACCAAGTAGAATCAGTAGTGTAGTTACGAGTGTTAAAGAGGTTGGGGTTCGAGTGCGCCATTGGCAGCAAGTTTTTTTTTTTTGATAAATAAGACGGACAGGAAGTTGATTAATAAGCTTCTTTTCTTTATCAAGAAAAAAAAATAATGATACATAGCTTAGGGTAATGCATAATCGGGACTTAATTTTCCTCAACCTCTCATCTCAACATTAGGTCCAATAATGTATATATGTACTTCGATCGATGCAATTGATCGATAAATTTTAATTTGTTTTTCGTCATACCTTTGACAACAAAAATCGCCCTTACAAAGGCTGTTGTAATATTCATGAAACCAGTACATATTAAGTACTATATACGTACTATATCGAATGCAGCACATTTAAGTACATATTAAGTACAAAGGCTGTTGTAATATTCATTGATCATCAAACTCATCCATCATGTCTTCTTCCTCTCGCATTTCGGTCGAGGACATTTACGTTTTCCATACAATCGACGGTGAGCTTTTCGCGAGGCTTGTGATTGATCTGCGACGTGACCCTAGTTACTTCATGTTGTCCCTGCTCTTTTCCTATGGTTTAACAACATGATTGATCTGCGACGTGACCCTAGTTAGTTCATGTTGTCCCTGCTCTTTTTCTATGGTTTAACAACATCGGATTTCTCGACGTAGTTGTAATACCATGTCGCTACCCGATATTGTTGTCGACGTCATGGGCGAGGAAGTGTCACGGGGCTATTAAGTGAGGGGTTTACCCTCAAGAATTTTTTTCTCGCTTAACCCAACCCGTCGTGCCTAAGGACCGCCTTAGTTCAGCATACCAACGAAAATATGATTGAACAACAACAATAGCACAAAGAAAGTTTATTACTTAGTTCAATGAGATTACAACTCTAGCATCCTATTTATGCCCTCCCAATCTTACATGCCTTAGCTTTATAGCAAAACAGCTATGTAAGTTACATAACTATCGAAGACACATGTCTTATGTACATTACACGAGACTAAGTAAATCACCACACCAATGTAGTGCTCAAAACAACTACCTAACTGCTTCCTTCCTTTGCTGTCACCTAGTTCCAAAACCGTTTTGACCCCTTGTTCGATAGACACATGCTCAAAGTGCCCGAAAGTTGCTGGGACGTGTCTTGGTCATGCTAAGAGTCATGACCAATGTAGTTACATAACCGCCTGTAACTGCACTTGACTTGTCCGTCCAAGCCTATAGTTCATTATGCTCGAGGGACAGGGTCTGATTGATGATGCCTATGTTGGGTTTTGAGGTTTATACGCAGCGGAGAGTACAAAACAATTTTGACAAAAACCCCAATAGGATCGAATCTAATTCCATTAAAAACGTTTAAACCAAGAAAATTTAATCATACCTCGGTCGCAAAATACCTTTCTGAAGGTTGATCGATCTTTAAGGCGATGCCAACGAAGAACGCGTCTACCAGCAGTCCACACACGAACGACGGCCGAGATTCGAAGTGCTAGCTTCAAGAGAATATCAAACCTTTTGTTTCCCTCCAAAACGATCTAGAGCGTACCGAGAAAACCCTAAGTCGTTTCTAGAAACGAAAATAGAGTTCCGGCCCTTAATCTTTCGTGCGTGTGTTTTGTCAAATGATATCCTTTTGATCAAACATAAGGTATGTAATTGTCATCCAACATGTTCAATCGTACTAGTCTCGATCTCTAGGTAGACTGAAAACATCCAAGTGACATTGATCAATATCAATTCACTTAGACTATGTCTTTTAACAGTCTAACACATCGAGGGATCCACTGGATATCTTTCTTTATATAAGAGGGACAAATTCTATCTTGATTACATAACTTCATCGATCACATTGCTCACACAGTAACCAATCACAACCTTTATAATCGTCCAGTTAAAGACAACGTTTGATAGTGTCAAATCACTATGTTCCTAATGTTGAAGTCTATGGAAATCTCAAGTCAGAGGACTGAAAAATATACATATCATGAGAAACAACTATGACTTAATCCATGTGATGTTCTCATAGCGGGTCGGTCCAGTACTTTGTTCCCTAACAAGTACTCGTGATCTTGATTCGTATCCATATACGTATGATCATCATATGATCATAAATCAAGACTCACACTAGTCTTAATTCATTATAGTTCCCAGTATAATGATCGACTATGGACATTTATGATATTTCTGCAAATACCCATGGATCTTATTATAATGTAAACAAGTAAATTAATTATAATAAACAGCAAACGAAATCCTCTATTTTATTAACTAAAAGTATTCATAAAGACAGTTAAGTGATTGACCTAAGGCACATGCCCCAACATCTCCCACTTGCACTAGGGCCAATCATTCATGCATCTAATGTCTAATAATCTAACATGACCATCATGTTTTGCTTGTGGAAGAGCTTTTGTCAATGGATCTGCAACGTTGTCTTCAGTAGGTACTCTGCAAATCTTCACGTCTCCCCTCTCAATAATTTTTCTGATGAGATGAAAACGTCTGAGTATATGTTTGGATCTGTGGTGTGATCTAGGTTCCTTGGCCCGTGCTATTGCCCCGTTATTGTCACAATTCAAACAAACAGGGTTAGCAATACTTGGAACCACACCTAGTTCAAAAATGAACTTTTTTATCTAAACTGCTTCCTTTGCTGCATCGGACGCTGCAATATACTCAAACTTCTTCGTTGTAGAATCTGTCATAGTCTCTTGCTTCGAATTTTTCCAGCTTACCGCACCCCCATTCAAAGTAAACACATATCCAGACTGCGATCTAAAATCAACTATATCAGTTTGAAAACTTGCATCTGTGTAACCATTTACAACTAGATTATTTTCAAAACCTCCATAGACCAAGAGCACTTCCTTTGTCCTTCTTAAGCATTTAAGTTTGTTCTTTACTGTTATCCAGTGACTCTCACCAGGATCTGACTGATATCTGCTTGTAGTGCTCAAAGCATATGATACATCAGGTCGAGTGCATATCATGGCATACATGATAGATCCAATAGCTGATGCATATGGAATCTTATTCATATAGTCTCGCTCATCATTTGTCTTCGGACATTGAGTCTTGCTGAGATTTATGACATGAGACATTAACAACAATCCTCTTTTAGAGTCTTGCAAACTGAACCTATTCAGCACCTTGTCTATGTAAGCACTCTGACTTAGACCGATTAGCCTCTTAGATCTATCCCTATAGATTCTTATCCCTAGGATATAAGCTGCATCTCCTAAGTCTTTCATTGAGAAGCACTTCCCTAACCAAGACTTGACATTCTGCAATGTTGGGATGTCATTTTCAATGAGTAATACATCATCAACATACAGTACCAGAATAACAACTACACTCCCACTGACCTTCTTGTATACACAAGTCTCATCTTCTTTCTTAATAAAGCCAAAATCCTTGATTGCCTCATCAAAACGAAGATTCAGACTCCGAGAAGCTTGCTTTAATCCATAAATGGATCTTTGAAACTTGCATACCTTCCTAGAATTCTCATGGTGTATAAAACCTTCAGGTTGTGTCATATACACGTCCTCAAGCAGCCTAGCTGTGTGCGCCTAGGCACCCTAGGTGTTAGCCGGGGCATGGTCTGATCCGAGTCCTACCAGCTCGAGGTGGCCGACACCATGGTTCGTCCGTGGGTCTTGCCTTCGCGTGCTTTAAGGTCTTCCTTGCTTCCTTGCCCATGCCACCCTTAGGAGAGTCACCCCTCCTTATAGTAAATGTTAAGTCGTTCCTGAAACTCCAATAGGAAACATCAGGAAATGAGATCAATCGTACTTTGACTTAGTCAACGCTCAAGTCACGTTTTGTCAACCCTTACCAAGATGTGCCAAGGGGTGACCTCGCCCATGCCAAGGCACGTTCTTGCTAGTCCCAAAGGAACACTAGAACATTTTTGGCCTTTAATAGAGGTTTTAAAATCCCTATTAAATTGAGTGTTATTAAATATCATGTGAAAATGTGTTATGTTTTAATTTTTAATACATGTATCACATAGAGGTTTTTTAAAACTCTTATCAATTAGGTGTTATTTAATAACACCCCCCCTTTAATAGGGGTTTGAAAATTGATACAGTATAGTATGTTGTAATTATAATTATGAATCTCTTGATCACTTTTTTTTTTGTTTGCAAAACTGATCGATCATATTCAGATATAGTCTTTGTTTAAGTATATATATATGGGATATTCTACAATGTAGCTCAAATATATACCCATATCATAGAACCCTCACAAAATGTGTTAGGCATTAAATGATTTGTGGATTTATGACGTATATATATATATATATATATATATTCCCATCTAACTAAAATCTGTCACAAAATTGTATTTTTTTAATAAAAAAAAACATGTTTAAAATTCATATAAATTAGACGTACGTCCAAATAAAAACATGCATGTATACATATGTTTGGCTTAAGATATGCAAAAAACTTATAAATATTTTGTTAAAAAAAATGCTAACAAGAAGAAATTATTATAATATTTCTGTCCAAATCAATAAAATGCAAAGCCATATTTTTTCTCTATTATATTAAGTATATGATTCAAAGAAACCTATATGTCCTATTCATCAAAATTAAAAAAAAAAAAAAAAAAGTAAACAACTATCTCAAGAAAATAAAAATAAAATAAAAATCGAAAACTAATATGTCCTTATTAAGCGTTGCATGGCGCCCCTATACATTTAAAAAAATACCAACCTTGTCCTCCATTAATTCTGTCCATGAAGATACGTGCCTCTCCAAAACCACTGTTACATTCACTGAATAATCACTAAGAATTAACAGTCACTATTCACCCTATAAAATGCACAACATTTCACTCATTTCTCCGCCACCCTCATCATCGATCACTTTCATCGATCATCAAACTCAACTAGTAATCCATCTTACTCATCCATCGTCATCATGTCCACTTCGTCTCACATTTCGGTCGAGGACTTCTACGCTTTCCATACTATAGACCGCGAGCTTTTCGCGAGGCTCGTGATTGATTTGCGACGTGACCCCTGGTTACTCCATGTTGTCACTTGCTCTTTTCCTATGGTTTAACAACATTGGATTTCCCGACGTAGTTGTGAAACCTGCGGTCGCTACCCGATCTATTGTCGACGTCGTGGGTGAGGAAGCGACTATCATACTTAGGTATCTTGAGACGGGGACACTACCGCCCGCGGCGCAGCCAAATGCGCTCGAGAACTTGATCCCGACTATTCGGGGTTGATGGACTCAAGGCTAACATTTCAGTTCCTAGAGCGGCGAATCCGCGTGCTCAATGGAGTTAGCCAGTTCATGGAAGACGTTTGCAGTAGGGCGTTCGTTGACATAGTGCAGCGACTGGCGGTCATTAGAGAGAGGGAAGCCGCGAGCACCAGCGTTGGCCACCAACCTTTCGTGATGCCTACTAATTTTGGTGTTAGGCCACCATTAGTGCCACCCATGGCGCCTACTGTTCCACCTCGTTACGTTGTCGTTCCGGATCCGATAGCACCACAAATGGGGACGGCGCCGATGAACGAAAGCCTTGCGGCGCAGCAGGAGCGCACCATGTTCATGACATTTTCGAGGGGATATCCAGTAAGTGAAGCGGAAGTGAGGGACTATTTTACCAGGTACGTGTAATATTGCATGCATGCATGAAAAATACCTAACACCTACATACTACAACATTTTTCCCTTATATGTATAACATGCATGAAATATTCAATTAATTTTCTCTTATCAAGCATCAAAAATCGAGTTGATGCAATTGAAAAACAAAAGACATGTTCATTATGTTTTTTTTTTTTTGCATGTTCATCATGTTATTATTATAACTATACTACATGTTCTTTATCGGAAAAAAAAAAAAAAAAAAAAAACTATATTACATTATGATCAAGTTTTACTTATCTTTGTCTATTATTTTGGTTTGAAGGAATTATGGAGACTGCATTGACAGCTTCCAAATGGAAGAGGTTGAGGCCACCCAACAAGCCTTGTATGCTCGAGTCGTATATCGCACTCCGACGATGGTTACTGCTATTCTTGCAGGGAGGGGGTCTGTTCGTTTTGTTATTAATGGCAAGCATGTCCGAGTCAGGCGATGGGTTTCGCAAAACCGTACTTGAGGATCGTACGTTGGAAGAAGGCGAGAAGCATGAAGTAGGGGTTGAGTGGTAGTCTCTTAATTATATTAAGTTCTATATAAAACAAATAATGATGGAAGTGTAAGTTTGCGCATGGTTTTGCTTCTCGTTCATATATATGGAGTCTCCGTCTATCTATTTGAATAAGACGACTAGTTGATTTGCTTTGATCGATGTATTATTAATGTTGTATGAGGCACATTCCCTATTATATCATTTAAGGAATGAATTAATATATTTATTTGCTATAGTATTTCTTATATATTCATTATAGTCACTCGATCAATTATATATAATATTGGTACGATATGGTACCAACCAATAGAATTAGTAGTGTACTGTTTTAGTATTTCTTATATATTCATTATAGTCACTCGATCAATTATATATAATTTTACAAATCGGGACTTAATTTTCCTCAACCTCTCATCTTAACATTAGTTCAAATAATATATGTACTTCGATGCAATTGATCGATAAATTTTAATTTGTTTTTCGTCATACCTTTGACAACAAAAATCGCCCTTACATGGCTGTTGTAATATTCATGGAAACCAGTACATATTAAGTACTATATACATACTATATCGAATGCAACACATTTATTGATTTTGTCATCTTGTACTTCTCGCTAATTAACGCGCAGGATGAATCTCTAGTATAATTGAAGTGCATTAGTTAGTTATACATGATTAATTAATTAATTAATGCATTTATGTGTTATATTTTCAAATTTTTAAATAAATGAGTGACACGAATATTAATATAATACCCGCCACATATTTAGATACGAATATGATTAACGATACAATAAGTGGATCAGGTTTGAGTTGTTTGCATTTATGTGATATATTGTCAAAATCTCAAATAATAAAATGAGTGGCACGAATATAGTACCTGACATGTTTAGATACGAATACAATTAACATAATTAATTAATAAGTAAATTATGATTGGTTTTGTATATAGGTCATGACACATTCATGACATGCGCAACATATTTATATGTTGTATTGTCAAATTTTCTAATAAATAAGTGGCATGAATTTAATATCTAACATCTTTAAATATAAACACAATTAACACGATTAATAAGTGGATCAGATTTTAGTTTGCAATATATGTCATGAAGCATGCATTAACGTGTTATATTGTCAAATATTTTTCAAATATGACATGATGAATATAGTACCTAACATGTTTTGATACGAATATGATTAACACGATTAATAATTAAATGATCAGGTTTGAGTTGCAATATGCTCCATTTGATCATTTATAAAATGCACACCATTTCACTCATTTCTCCGCCACCCTCATCATCACTTTCATCGATCATCAAACTCATCCATCATGTCTTCTTCCTCTCGCATTTCGGTCGAGGACATTTACGCTTTCCATACAATCGACCGCGAGCTTTTCGCGAGGCTTTTGATTGATCTGCGACGTGACCTTGGTTACTTCATGTTGTCCTCTGCTCTTTTCCTATGGTTTAACAACATTGGATTTCCCGACGTAGTTGTAAAACTGCGGTCGCTACTCGATGTTGTTGTCGACGTCGTGGGAGAGGAAGTGTCACGAGGCTATTAAGTGAGGGGTTTACCCTAAAAAAATCTTTCTCGTTTAACCCAACCCGTGGTGCCTAAGGACCGCCTTAGTTCAACACACCAACGAAAACGTGATTGAACAGCATCAATAGCACAAATGAAGTTTATTACTTAGTTCAATGTGATTACAACTCTAGCATCCTATTCATGCCCTCCCTATCTTACATGCCTTAGCTTTATAGCAAAACAACCAAGTTAGTAACATAAATACCGAGTACACATGTCCTATGTACATTACACGAGACTAAGTAAACCACCACACCAATATAGTGCTCAAAACAGCCACCTAACTGCTTCCTTCTTTTACTGCCACCTGGTTCCATTACCGACTTGACCCCTTGGTCAATAGACACATGCTCAAAATGCCTAGAAGTTGTTGGGACGTGCCTGGTCATGCTAGGAGCCATGACCAAGGTAGTTACATAACCGTCTTTAACTGCACTTGACTTGGTCCGTCCAAGCCTATAGTTCGCCATGCTCGAGGGGCAGGGTCTGATTGGTGGTGCCTACTTGTACGCCTAGGCACCCTAAGTGCTAGCCGGCTTGGTCCGATCCGAGTCCCACCGGCTCGGGGTGG
Organism: Stephania yunnanensis; assembly: GCA_039657365.1. Taxonomy (NCBI): domain Eukaryota; kingdom Viridiplantae; phylum Streptophyta; class Magnoliopsida; order Ranunculales; family Menispermaceae; genus Stephania; species Stephania yunnanensis. The sequence continues at coordinate 583,767 of JBBNAF010000046.1, forward strand.
CCGGCACCATGGTTCGTCCATGGGTCTTGCCTTAGCATGTTTTAAGGTCTTCCTTGCTTCCTTGCCCATGCCACCCTTAGGAGAGTCACCCCTCCTTATAGTAGATGTTAAGTCGTTCTTGAAACTCCAATAGGAAACATCAAGAAATGAGACCAATCATACTTTGACTTAGTCAATGCCCAAGTCAAGTTTTGTCAACCCTTGCCAAGATGTGCCATGGCGCGGCCTCGCCCATGCCAAGGCACGGCCTTGTTCGTGCCAAAGGAACCTGCCAAGGTATGTCTTGCTCGTGCCAAGGCGCATCCTTGTTCGTGCAAAGGAACCCGCCCGTGCTCATGCCATGGATCGCAACTGTGTCGTGCCAAGGCGCCATTGTGCTCATGCCAAGGAACGTGCCAAAGCCCAACCGTGCTCGTGCCAAGGCCCGTGCAAAGGCGCCATTATGCTTACGCCAAGGAACGTGTTAAAGCCCAACCATGCTCGTGCCAAGGCGCCACTGTACTTCCGCCAAGGAATGCGCCAAGGAACATGCCAAACTCAACTAGTAATCCATCTTACTCATCAATCATCATGTCCTCTTCATCTCACATTTCGGTCGAGGACTTTTATGCTTTCCATACTATAGACCGTGAGCTTTTCACGAGGCTCGTGATTGATTTGCGACGTGACCCTGGTTACTCCATATTGTCACTTGCTCTTTTCCTATGGTTTAACAACATTGGATTTCCCGACGTAGTTGAAAAACTGCGGTCACTACCCGATGCTGTTGTCGACGTCGTGGGAAAGGAAGCCACTATCATACTTAGGTATCTTGAGACGGGGACACTACCGCCCTCGGCGCAGCCAAATGCGCTCGAGAACTTGATCCCGACTATTCGGGGTTGATGGACTCGAGGCTGAACAAGAGCAGCGAATCCGCGTGCTCAATGGAGTTAGCCAGTTCATGGAAGATGTTTGCAGTAGGGCGTTCGTTGACATAGTGCAGCGACTGGCGGTCATTAGAGAGAGAGGAAGCGAGCACCGGCGTTGGCCACCAACCTTTCGTGATGCCTACTAATTTTGGTGTTAGGCCACCAAGTAGTGCCACCCATGGCGCCCACCGTTGTTCCTCCTCGTTACGTTGTCGTTCAGATCCGAAAGCACCGCAAATGGAGACGGCGCCGATGAACAAAAGCCTTGCGGCGCAGCAGGAGCGCACCATGTTCATGACATTTTCAAGGGGATATCCAATAAGTGAAGCGGAAGTGAGGGACTATTTTACCAGGTACGTATAATATTGCATGCATGCATGAAAAATACCTAACTCATGCATACTACAACATTTTTCCCTTATATATATAACATGCATGAAATATTCAATTAATTTTCTCGTATTAAGCATCAAAAATCGAGTTGATGCAATTGAAAAACAAAAAACATGTTCATTATGTTGTGAATTGAGTTGGAACTTGTTAAGAACTAGAGAAGGAAAATAGAAGACTAAGAACTTCTACTACTACAAATTATTACTACAAAGGATAAGAGAAGAAATGAGATAGTTGGAATGAGAAGTTTTCATTCAACTTGGTGTGTCAATTACAATGGGGTTGGCACCCTTTATATAGGCCATTTGGTGATGATGATAATTGTACTTATACAATGTGTACAAGTTATACATACACCACAAGTCAAAGAACACATCACAAGCAACATAGACAATACATGGAAGAGTTGGTGTACATTGGAGAGGATTACAAGTTACATGACAATACATGGATAAATGATTATACATTGGAGTTGAATACAAGTTATGTAGAGTGTACAAGTTACATTCAATGTAGAAGTCATGCTTGATGTTACAATTCAAATGAGAGTCATGCTTGACAATGTGATCATTCATAAGCTCGGTTAAAGGGTCATCCAATTTACAACACTCCCCTTGGATGACACTTGCTGAGAGAAAATGCATCGTTAAAACCTGTACTAGAAAAACCCTGTGGGAAAAAATCTAGTATAGGAAAAAGAGTATAATGTTCTCGTCAATCTTGATTTGTAGTATAATATTATTGATTGCCTCATTAAAAACCTTACTAGGAAAACCCAGTGGGATAAAACCAAAGCTAAGGAAAAAAGTGCAACACATTGATACACTTTGAGATATATATATATGCCTTATTAAAACTTTTACGAAAAAAACCCCGTGGGAAAAAATCTAGTATCGGAAAAAGAGTACATTGCTCTCATGAATTTTTTATACGGAGTATAATAATATTAGGATTGCCTATTTAAAAACCTTGTTAGGAAAATTCAGTGGGATCAAACCAATAGCGAAAGGAAAATAGTGCAATACACTAATCAACCTTGATAAAGAGTTTTAGTATTGTTAGAATTGCCTCATTAAAAGCCTTTGCAAAGAAAACCCAGTGGGATAAAACCATAGCAAAGGAAAAAATAGTGCAATACACTAACCAATAACTCATTTTGATTCTCCCCCTCATGTTCACATGGGTGATACATTTTGTGCATTTTGTTGCACATGGACATCGTTTTCTATATGAACCATTTAATGCTGAAGCATATGATTATCACTCTTTTGTATATAGTACTTGCATCAAGTAATTGATTCATAACTTTGTTACTCCTGAATGATCTTTTGAACTTCGAGTTCATATTAATTTATACATGGATCATAATACAACAAATTTAATGCAATTTGATGTGTTTCAAGCAATTTCACGTCATTCCTTTTGAATCGGTTTATATCTCCCCATAATGGTGGGAAAACTGCTTCATCAAAGTGACAATTAGCAAACCTTGCTATAAATAATTTTCCTATTAGGGATTCAAGGCATCTGATTAATGGAGAGTAAATCAATATACGTCTCCTATTGATTTGCCTTGAGATAATCTCCAGCTGAAAAAAAATCCAGTTCGATAAAGGATGTCCGTGCGAATTTATGATATTTTCGCATTATTGATGATTATGGATAATCAAATAGATCTTTCCGCATTATGAATGTCATTTGATTTATGACGACGTTCGTTTTAATGTCCCTTATATATTCCAGAAGTTAAAGTCGGGAATATTATACTCGGATTAAATCATATTCATATAGATAAACTTTCTATTATTCTGAGTAGACTTCTTCTGAACAAGACATTAACAATAAAATTGTTGTACCCGATATTACCTGAACATTAGCCTCTGCTAAGTTTGAATTCGAGAAATATACACTTTTATATTATAATGTACATGCATGTAGCACGATACACAAGACATAAACTCATCGCCCATATTTAGGTCACGATTTAAACACATCTCAATGTGCCTGTTTTATCTAGCCATTTTCAATGATAAAATTCATAATATTTTGTCTTTGATTTTGAAGGCATGGTAAAAGTCACAAAAATATTCGGGTATATATATGACAATATTTTGGCAAAATAGTCTTTCATATATGACCAAAAATGTCACAATTATGAGCGCTCATTGTCAATAATTATTTGCCCCTTGTAGTGGTGCACCACTTTTGTTCCGATTTTTGTTGGAACTGTCAATACAACATCCACCTGATATTTTCACCTTTTCCATGTCCATAAATTTATTATTGCGATCATGATCATTATATGCAACATATGCTTCTTAATTTGAAGCTGAACTAATTGGACGAGAGTGATATTATATTTATAATATCTCATTATTTTACTCAACTACCATGAGACAAGAAATCAATTCTTAATATTTATTGGATTGATGTACGCACTCGATATTTGTTGCAGCAATAAATCGAGGCGGGCCACGTGACCTTATTTTTATTGTCTCATCAGTCATATTTCCACATAGTCTCAACATAGAGGTAATTAAAATTGTGGAATTATAATTAATATTTGACTGATTAAATTTTGTAGCATGAGACCCAGCCGCTCATTTTGAGTTTTTGGAGCATTACCCTTTTGGTATGTATATATATAAATCCATAAGGTGAAAAGATATATAAAGTGAAATATTCACTCTTCAAATCTCTAAAGAGAAATTGGCGAATGATTATGTATAACACACAGTTTTGCATAAATACTTTATTCACAAATTGTAGTATCTAATTGTCATAACAAGTAATTCTTGTCGGTAATATAATAAGGCAACAAGTTTAACTATGATTGAATAATATTTTGAAAATAAATTTAATATAAAATAGTTTTTCCTTTTTTTATGTAAAAACATAACATATGATTAAATATATGTTCACAATTTGATTCATTAATAAACAAAATGTATTATTCGTATGAGTTGGTGGGACAACCTCCAGGTTGGGTGGCGAGACATAGTCTACTTAATACCATGCCTCCTCGAACGGGATAACCCGTCTCCCTTTCAATGTTTAGCTTTACCGGGGACAAGGCTTACCCACTATCAGCTCAAACTTATAGCATTATTTGTATTATAAATCAAGAATAGAACAATAACTAATCGTTTGTAGTTTTAAGAGAAAAACTATATGTCACACATTGACTTTTGATTTCTGATGTAGAAGATCGTACGAGACGCAACTATAAAGCATATTTTCGCAATCGGTGACGTTATAATGCATAGTATATGAATAAAGTATGCATATATAAGTGATGCATGTAATAAAAGGAAGCAACCATGATAATATAGAAATAAATTGAACTTATTTAAATAACAAAAGTTATACCTTCCTAGCTTTATCTCCTTAACAAGCCTTCTTGAACTTCAAGATCTCCTTAATGCTAGAGCAAGCTCGTGCTAATAACGTGTTGTAAATTAAGTTGTAAGCCAACTAGAACTTAAGTTGGACTTGCTAGAGACTTAAGCATAGAAGACATAAACTAAGAACTACTAGAACAAGTAGAGAAGATGAGACAAGAGATAAGATAGCTAGAGATGAGAAATGTAGAGATTTTCATTCCAACATTGATGTCTGAATTACAATGGGGTTGACACCCTTTATATAGGCCATTTGGTGATGATGATAATTGTACTTATACAATGTGTACAAGTTATACATACACCACAAGTCAAAGAACACATCACAAGCAACATAGACAATACATGGAAGAGTTGGTGTACATTGGAGAGGATTACAAGTTACATGACAATACATGGATAAATAATTATACATTGGAGTTGAATACAAGTTATGTAGAGTGTACAAGTTACATTCAATGTAGAAGTCATGATTGATGTTACAATTCAATGTGAGAGTCATGCTTGACAATGTGATCATTCATAAGCTTGGTTAAAGGGTCATCCAATTTACAACACATTATGTTTTTTTTTTTTTGTATGTTCATCATGTTGTTATTATAACTATACTACATGTTCTTTATAAATTAAAAAAAAAAAAAAAAAAAAAAAAAAAACTATATTACATGTTGATCAAGTTTTACTTATCTTTGTCTATTATTTTGGTTTGAAGAAATTATGGAGACCGCATTGACAGCTTCCATATGGAGGAGGTTGAGGTCACCCAACAAGCCTTGTATGCTCGAGTCGTGTATTGCACTCATGCGATGGTTACTGCTATACTTGCAGGGAGGGAGTCTATTCGTTTTGTTATTAATGGCAAGCATGTACGAGTCAAGCGCTCGGTTTCGCAAAACCGTACTTGAGGATCGTACGTTGGAAAAAGAAGGTTTATGGATCGAGAAGCATATGAATAGTAGGGGTTGCAGTAGTAGTCTCTTAATAAAATAAATAATGATGGAGGTGTAAGTTTGCGCGCATGGTTCACTTAGCTTCTCGTTCATGGAGGCTCCATCTATCTATCTATTTCAATAAGATGACTAGGTCATTTGCTTTGATGTGTTATTAATGTTGTCAGGGGCGTAACCAGCATTTCAAACTCTCCTAGCTAGGCTAGACCAACAGTTATATAATACGTTATTAAAACCTATTGAATTTAAAATTAACATATAGCTTAATATTGTTAATGAAAAAATAGTGATTAATAATTAAATAAATATTATGAAACAAAGAATTTCACTAAAATTACAAATCATTACACATTAATTTCTTAATTATAGATAATCTTGTTGGATGTTTATTACATATTAAATAAGTTTTAAGAACATAGAGTATAAAAACATTTTTAGATGTTATAAAAATATTTTTTAATGTAGTGTTTGAATGGTGGGCTAGCCTACATATTTTTAATTTTCTTTTTACTAATCTACTATTTATATATGGAGTCACACCAAGGTGTGCCCTGGGCTATAACTTAGGGCAACCTTGTATGTGGCTCCGCCCCTGTGTCCGTCTAACTATTTACTATGTGTGCTTCTTCTTTTTTGTTGGTTTTGTTTTTTGACAATCATTTCATAGTGGTGGTGGTGTTGCTATCAAGTTTTGTTGTAAATGTGAATGTGAAACTATAATATAGTCTATGGACAGTTTTTCACTTACTACTGTTACAGGCATGGAATGACAAAAGGGGGAAAAGTGGTTTGAAAGTTGGTTCTTGTTTTCATATTAGTAATTGTTTGACCCATTAAAAGACTTGTGTTCTTCTGCTTTCATAACCTTTGATTGGCCTTCTCTGAAAAATAATTTATGTCTTTGTTTTACAGCCACACGCCACAGTGAATGTAAATTGGTGAGAATATTATTGTTTTTGTTTGTTCTGGATATCAAAGTTTGGTTGGACAAAATGGGATGACTGTGTTGCTTATAAAAGAACTGATAGAGATGGCTTGTGTTGTTTACAGACACAAACCGTCACAGTGAATGAATGTAAACTGGTGAGAAGATTATTGTTTTTTGTCTCTCTTCTGGATATCAAAGTTTGATTGGACAAAACGGGATGACTGTGTTGGTTATAAAAGAACTGATAGAGATGGCTTTGATCGATTGAATGACTTGAATCCTAAATTTAATTATTATATTTCATATAATTTTCTTATTTGTTTTCGTTCTTTGTTTTCATCCTTGGGTTTTGTAGTTTTTGTATTCATAATTTGCTTTCTTAGTTAGACCATTCATGATTGGCACTTGGTACAACAATAAAAAAGAAAAAAGTAAATGTATTGTGCATATAAAATCTTATTCATTAACATTTAATCAATGATAATATAGAGAGGCTATATTGTTGCTGTTGTAGTTGTCAATACCTATCAAGCTATAGTGGCATAGAATAAATTACTAATGTAGGAATAACAAACTCAACAACAATATAGCCTCAATCCTAAATTAGTTAAGGTCCGCTAATAGATTAAAATATCAAACTCTTCTATTGTGCTATTTAGTGCAAACTTGGCATATTATCCTTCCTATGCTCTTAGAAGTCAAGCCACACAACATTCCAGCAAATCCCGATAGTTGTGGTGTTGAATTGATCCTTTTGCTTGTAACCATGAAATTTTTTTGCTTTCTTTCTTTTTCTTGTAATTTTTTTTTAACTTGGGACAAATTATTTACGAGCGATTTGAATAATTTGGAAAACACATCATCAATTGCACTTAATCAATCCAATAGTTGAGTTTGATCCATGTATATAGCCGATCTTAACTAATTTTGGGAGTATAACATATCAAAGTTATATCGATTTTTTTTTTTTTTTTAAAAAAAATACTCTAAGTTATATCAACTTTTGAATTTGATGCCTTTCTCAAAGGTTAGACTGAGACCCCGAGAACACACATCGGAACATATAGCCCCTATCCAACTGTGTTTTCAATCTCAAGATGCATAAGCTCGCATTTTGAAGTGAAAACGACCGATGGATGTGGTAGAGGACCAGAGGTGTACCTATATATAAGTAGTGTGCATTTTAATTTGGATGTCATTCTAGCACTTTCCTTTCTCTTTTGTATGTTGTATGAGACACATTCCCTATGATATAATTAAGGAATGAATTTATAATATATTTGCATTGGTATGTATAAACTGTTTTATTTCCTATTCATTAGTCACTCGATCACTCGCTTTGGGCACCCATGATAAAATCTGTATGGTATGGTACCAATCACGTAAAATCGATTAATAGATAGCCCGATAATTTGATATGTGGTTATAAGTGTATTGTTAGAAGTTGGGAGTTCGAATACCATTAGCAGCAAGATATTATTAAGTATTATTATTATTTTAATAAGATTTGTAGCAAGTTAATTAATCTTCTTTTCTTTATCAAAAAAAAGAAAAAATGATATATAGACTAGGGTAATGCGTAATTGGGACTTAATTTTCTTTAACCTCTCATCTCAACATTTGATCAAATAATATATGTACTTTGATGCAATTGATCGATAAATTTTTAATTTGTTTTTGTGTCGTCATACCTTTGACAACAAAAATCGCCCTTACAAAGGAGGTTGTAACATTCATGTAAACTAGTATAATTAATAAGTACATATAGTATATCGAAGGCAGCTCATTTATTGATTTTGTCATCTTGTTGTCGTTTAATTAATGTGCTGGATGAATCTCTATTGTATTTGAAGTGCATTTACATGATTAATTAATTAACGCATTTATGTGTTATATATATTGTCAAATTTTTAAATAAATGAGTGACATGAATATCAATATAGTACCTCGACATATTTAGATACGAATATAACGATATAATCAGTGGATCAAGTTTGAGTTGCAATAATATATATTTCCACATTTATGCGTTATATTGTCAAAATCTCAAATAAATGAGTGACACGAATATAGTACCCGACATGTTTAGATACGAATACAATTAACAAGGTTAATTAATATATAAGAGATCATGCATGATTGGTTTGTATATAGGTCATGACACATTCATGACATGCGCGACAAATTTATATATTGTATTGTCAAATTTTTTGATAAATAAGTGGCACGAATATAGTACCTGACATATATAAATACGAATACAATTAACACAATTAATTATAAGTGGATCATATTTGAGTTTGCAATATATATGTCATGACGCATGCATTTACGTGTTATATTGTCAAATATTTTTCAAATAAATGAGTGACATGAATATAGTACTCGACATATTTAGATACGAATACAATTAACACGATTAGTTAATAAGCAGATCATGATTGGTTTTGTATATAGGTCATGACACATTCATGACATGCGCGACACATTTATGTTGTTGTATTGCCAAATTTTCCAATAAATTAGTGGCACGAATATAGTAGCATGTTTGAATATGAATACAATTAACACGATTAATTGTACTTAATGGAACTAGATATCCGAATATCTAATTTACAGTCAGTATTTTCTATACCGATTTTTTTCTTTTACGTACGTACGTGGCTGAATTTGTATATGAAGGGCTTAAAAAAATAAAAAATATGTATATGCATGAAGAAATATTTTGTCTTTCTTTCATATTGTTTTTGTCCAAATCTTTGTTTCGATCGTTACTATAAAATAGTAAACGATAAAAACTTAATTTGAACCATTAACTTAAAAAAAAAAAAAAAAAAAAAAGAAAACGATAAAAACCATTTGAATTCCGATTAATTCAAAAGAATGAAAACAACAAACCATTCTCGTAATAGAAGGATAAAAAATGAACATCATCTTGCATGAAAAAAAAATTATCAGAAAGGATCAACCGTGTGTTCCTAAAAAATATCAATCGACTTTAACTGGATCTAAAAAAAAATATCAACTTTAAAATTCTTTTGCAAAGGTAATTTTGTGGTAAAACAAACAAATTGAAAATTGATATAGTATGTATAGTATGCTGTAATTATAATTATAGATCTCCTGATCACATTTTTTTTTTTTCAAAACTGATCGATCAAATTCAGATATAATCTTTGTTTTGATATATATATATATATATATATATATATATATATATATATATATATATGCCCGTCTAACTAAAATCTGTCACAATTTTGTATTTTTTAATAACAAAAAAAAACATGTTTAACATTCATATAAATTAGAAGTACGTCCAAAAAATCATGAATGTATACATATGTTTTGCTTAAGATATGCAACACTTTTATATATATTTAAGAAAAAAAAATTGCTAACAAGAAGAAATTATAATATTTCTGTCCAAATCAATAAAATGCAAAGCCATAATTTTTCTCTATTATAGTAAGTATATGATTCAAAGAAACCTATACATACTATTCATCAAAATTTTTTTTAAAAAAAAAGTAAACAACTAACTCAAGAAAATAAAAATAAAATAAAAATCGAAAACTAACAAGTCATTATTAAGCGTTGCTTGGCGCCCCTATACATTTCAAAAAATACCAACCGTGTCCTCCATTAATTATGTCCATGAAGATACGTGCCTCTCCAAAACCACTGTTACATTCACTGAATAATCACTAAGAATTAACAGTCACTATTCACCCTATAAAATGCACAACATTTCACTCATTTCTCCGCCACCCTCATCATCGATCACTTTCATCGATCATCAAACTCAACTAGTAATCCATCTTACTCATCCATCGTCATCATGTCCACTTCGTCTCACATTTCGGTCGAGGACTTCTACGCTTTCCATACTATAGACCGCGAGCTTTTCACGAGGCTCGTGATTGATTTGCGACGTGACCCTGGTTACTCCATGTTGTCACTTGCTCTTTTCCTATGGTTTAACAACATTGGATTTCCCGACGTAGTTGTGAAACTGCGGTCGCTACCTGATGCTGTTGTCGACGTCGTGGGTGAGGAAGCGACTATCATACTTAGGTATCTTGAGACGGGGACACTACCGCCCACGGCGCAGCCAAATGCGCTCGAGAACTTGATCCCGACTATTCGGGGGTTGATGGACTCAAGGCTAACATTTCAGTTCCTACAAGAGCAGCGAATCCGCGTGCTCAATGGAGTTAGCCAGTTCATGGAAGACGTTTGCAGTAGGGCGTTCGTTGACATAGTGCAGCGACTCGCGGTCATTAGAGAGAGGGAAGCCGCGAGCACCAGCGTTGGCCACCAACCTTTCGTGATGCCTACTAATTTTGGTGTTAGGCCACCATTAGTGCCACCCATGGCGCCCACTGTTCCTCCTCGTTACGTTGTCGTTCCGGATCCGATAGCACCGCAAATGGGGACGGCGCCGATGAACGAAAGCCTTGCGGCGCAGCAGAGCGCACCATGTTCATGACATTTTCGAGGGGATATCCAGTAAGTGAAGCGGAAGTGAGGGACTATTTTACCAGGTACGTGTAATATTGCATGCATGCATGAAAAATACCTAAAACCTACGTACTACAACATTTTTCCCTTATATATATAACATGCATGAAATATTCAATTAATTTTATCTTATCAAGCATCAAAAATCGAGTTGATGCAATTGAAAAACAAAAAACATGTTCATTATGTTTTTTTTTTTACATGTTCATCATGTTATTATAACGATACTACATGTTCTTTATCAAAAAAAAAAAAAAAAACTATACTACATGTTGATCAAGTTTTACATATTTTTGTCTATTATTTTGGTTTGAAGGAATTATGGAGACTGCATTGACAGCTTCCACATGGAGGAGGTAGAGGCCACCCAACAAGCCTTATATGCTCGCGTCGTGTACCACACTCCGGCGATGGTTACTGCTATACTTGCAGGGAGGGAGTCTGTTCGTTTTGTTATTAACGCCAAGCATGTCCGAGTCAGGCGCTGGGTTTCGCAAAACCGTACTTAAGGATCGTACGTTGGAAGAAGGCGAGAAGCATGAAGTAGGGGTTGAGTGGTAGTCTCTTAATTATATTAAGTTCTATATAAAATAAATAATGATGGAAGTGTAAGTTTGCGCGCATGGTTCACTTTGCTTCTCGTTCATATATATGGAGTCTCCGTCTATCTATTTGAATAAGACGACTAGTTGATTTGCTTTGATCGATGTATTATTAATGTTGTATGAGGCACATTCCCTATTATATCATTAAGGAATGAATTAATATATATTTGCAATATTGGTACGTACTACTGTTTTAGTATTTCTTATATATTCATAGTCACTCAATCAATTATATATAATTTTACTAATTTTCTACACTAAATACTTATTAACACGGTTCGCACGTACCAATGATAAAACCTATAACACATATGGTACCAACCAAGTAGAATCAGTAGTGTAGTTATGAGAGTTAAAGAGGTTGGGGGTTCAAGTGCGCCATTGGCAGCAAGATTTTTTTCGTCAACCTTAAGTAATAAAACCAAAGGCACTCAACAAGCTTCTTTTCTTTATCAAGAAAAAAAATAATGATACATAGCTTTGGGTAATGCATAATCGGGACTTAATTTTCCTCAACCTCTCATCTCAACATTAGGTCCAATAATGTATGTACTTCGATCGATGCAATTGATCGATAAATTTTAATTTGTTTTTCGTCATACCTTTGACAACAAAAATCGCCCTTACAAAGGCTGTTGTAATATTCATGGAAACCAGTACATATTAAGTACTATATACATACTATATCGAATGCAGCACATTTATTGAGTTTGTCATCTTGTACTTCTCTAATTAACGCGCAGGATGAATCTTAGTATAATTGAAGTCCATTAGTTAGTTATACATGATATTAATTAATTAATCAGGTTTATGTTATATATTTTCAAATTTTTAAATAAATGAGTGATATATATGTCATATTTAAAATCATTAATAATAAAGTGGATCAGGTTTGAGTGCATTTATTTGATATATTGTCAAAATCTCAAATAAAAAATAGAATATAGTACCCGACATGTTTAGATACGAATACAATTAACATAATTAATTAATAAGTAGATTATGATTGGTTTTGTATATAGGTCATGACACATTCATGACATGAGCATCATATTTATATGTTGTATTGTCAAATTTTCTAATAAATAAGTGGCATGAATTTAATAACTTCATCTTTAAATACATACACAATTAACACGATTAATAAGTAGATCAGATTTTAGTTTGCATTATATGTCATGAGGCATGCATTAACGTGTTATATTGTCAAATATTTTTCAAATATGACATGATGAATATAGTACCTAACATGTTTTGATACGAATATGATTAACACGATTAATAATTAAATGATCAGGTTTGAGTTGCAATATGCTCCCTTTGATCATTTATAAAATGCACACCATTTCACTCATTTCTCCGCCACCCTCATCATCACTTTCATCGATCATCAAACTCATCCATCATGTCTTCTTCCTCTCGCATATCGGTCGAGGACATTTTACGCTTTCCATACAATCGACCGCGAGCTTTTCGCGAGGCTTGTGATTGATCTGCGACGTGACCTTGATTACTTCATGTTGTCCTCTCGCTTTTTCCTATGGTTTAACAACATTGGATTTCCGACGTAGTTGTAAAACTGCGGTCGCTACTCGATGTTGTTGTCGACGTTGTGGGAGAGGAAGTGTCACGAGGCTATTAAGTGAGGGATTTACCCTAAGAAAATCTTTCTCGCTTAACCCAACCCGTGGTGCCTCGGGACCGCCTTAGTTCAACACACCAATGAAAACGTGATTAAACAGCAACAATAGCACAAATGAAGTTTATTACTTAATTAGTTCAATGTGATTACAACTCTAGCATCCTATTCATGCCCTCCCTATCTTACATGCCTTAGCTTTATAGCAAAACAACCAAGTTAGTAACATAAATACCGAGTACACATGTCCTATATATGTACATTACACGAGACTAATTAAGTAAACCACCACACTAATATAGTGCTCAAAACAGCCACCTAACTGCTTCCTTCTTTTGCTGCCACCTAGTTCCATTACCGACTTGAGTACTTGACCCCTTGGTCAATAGACACATGCTCAAAGTGCCTAGAAGTTGCTGGGACGTGCCTTGGTCATGCTAGGAGCCATGACCAAGGTAGTTACATAACCGTCTGTAACTGTACTTGACTTGGTCCGTCCAAGCCTATAGTTCGCCATGCTCGAGGGGCAGGGTCCGATTGGTGGTGCCTACATGTGCGCTTAAGCACCCTAAGTGCTAGCCGGGATTGATCCGATCCGAGTCCCACCGGCTCGAGGTGGCCGGCACCATGGTTCGTCCGTGGGTTTTAGCTTGGCATGGTTTAAGGTCTTCCATGCTTCCTTGCCCATGCCACCCTTAGGAGAGTCACCCATTATAGTAGATGTTAAGTCTTTCCTGAAACTCCAATAGGAAACATCAAGAAATGAGACCAATCGTACTTTGACTTAGTCAACGCCCAAGTCAAGTTTTGTTAACCCTTGCCAAGATGTGCCATGGCGCGGCCTCGCCCATGCCAAGGCACGGCCTTGCTCGTGTCAAAGGAACCTGCCAAGGTATGCGTGGCTCGTGCCAAGGCGCAACCTTATTCGTGCAAAGGAACCCGCCCGTGCCCATGCCATGGATCGCAATTGTGTCCGTGCCAAGGCGCCACTATGCTCATGCCAAGGAACGTGCCAAAGTCCAACCGTGCTCGTGCCAAGGCCCGTACAAAGGCGCCAATGTGCTTTCGCCAAGGAATGCACCAAGGAACGTGTAACGGCCCGAAAATTCGACTCGTGCCACGTGTCATTTTAGGGTCGTATATGGGACCCACTTGCCGGAATGCGTATGTCCGAATCTCAAGTGGAGGTGCTAATTATTGAAAAACGTATACGCGGAGAATTCGGTGAGCCGAAACACGAATGAGGACGCGCCTCAAATAGCGTGCTAATGTGGGACCGAGATAGTCGCGTTATGTGATTTTAGTGTGTACATTGGATACGCCTCGTGATGCGTGTAGCGTGAGTATCAAAATTTTGGAAATGAGGCTGGTTGGTGCCTCGAGATGCGTGCTGCTCGGTTTTCAAGGACACTTTTGATTTTGAAATCAAAAAGAAAATGTATATATATATATATATATATATATATATATATATATATATATATATATTATATATAAAGAAAAAAAAGGATAAGAATCGGGAGGTGAGGAGAAAGAGAGAGAAAGCTAGAGAGAGAGATGGCGGAGAGCGCCGGCGCGGAGGGACGGTGACGGCGGCTCCCAGTGCGACCACGGCGGATCAGCTCCGGCAGTCGGCGACGAGCCGGCAGTGTCGCGGCTCGATGGAAAGCGGCGCGACAGCAGCTCGCGGATCAGCAGCGCGACGAGCAGCGGCGGCTAGCGGCGCGAACAGCGCGGTGGCGACAGCTCGCGGACGGCGGCGTGTAGGGAGAGGAGCGGCGGACGTCCAACGGAGGCGAGCAGGGAGAGCGGCGGCGGACAGATCGGCGCAGTGAGGAGGCGCGGATAGCGGCTGCGCGGTGGAGACGATCGGTTGTGAGCAGGGCGGCGGGAGATGGTAGCGGCGAGGCAGCGGCGGCAGCGCGGCGGCAAGCGAAGCGCGCGGTAGCGGTGGCCAGCGGCGGAGCAGCGGCGAATGGCCGGCCAGCAGTAGCAGCGACTAGGAGACAACAGAACGCTAAACAGCGGGCGCACGAAGTGCGCGCATGGGCGGCGGCGGCGGCGCGGCGGAACGCAGCGCGCGCGAGAGGCGGTGGCAGCAACGGTGACGCCTAAGCGGATTTGCTCAGTGACAGCGGAGCGCGGTGAACAACACGATGGCGTTGTCGGTTGACCGATCGGAGATGTGAATCGACGAATGTCGACGACGCGATGAAGGTGAGGTGTATTACACCTAATTTTAATTTTGATTTACATTATTTAGTAGCTAAATGGTACAAATGGACACCAGGGACATAGGATGCTATAGTCAGGTGTCGGTGCACATATCGAGATGCGTGCGAGTGCGTTTTTGAGGTACGTAAGATTCCATCTAAAAGTCAATGAGAGTTTACTTTTCTATCATTGACTTCATGTTCTTGATTATTGGATGTTATTCCCCCTATTCCTTGTTATTGATTTTCGTGACGCATTTGGGTTAGGGGTTGAGACTTTTGATATTTGTGTTGTACTTATGGCACACTAGGCTGTACGCGGGTTATCGGGTGAAAGGAAGTGGGGGCTTCCACTGAAAGGATCATGGGGGTATGGAAACCAGGTGAAAGGAAGTGGGGCACCCACCGAAAGGATCCTTGGGGTTCGACGTACAGTTTAGTGTGACCGGGGAGAGTACACGATTTGTTTCTCTCGTGTTATTTATTCATGTGATGATCTTAGTACAGTTGACTGTTTAGTTTCCACATGATTAATTGACACGGTTATTGATATCTGTTTATGCTCCTATAAATGTTCGGTGTACTTTGTTGGAATCTTACTAACTGTACTCCCCATCTTCCTTTTTGTGATGGTCGAGTGCAGACCCTGCTAGTAGGGGCAAAGAGATTT